>JARHVA010003929.1:0-470000 GCA_037957365.1 Torreya grandis
AAATGGGCCAAATGGGTTTCCAAATAAATCTTCATAGAGATCTGAAGGTTTATGGTTTTAAAATTATTCATGTTGTCAAGATGGAGGCCTAATTGTCTAGTAGATTTGTGAAGGAAGTATGTTTAAGAGGAGATAGGTGATGAAAATTGGTGTGCTTAAGGGGGCATATGAGAGTGCTACAGGTATGAATTTTTAGATCTTAAGAGTATGTCTACTAAAATTTTTGGGCTCTGCAAGTTCTAGGTAGGGCTACAAGGAGTCTAGACAAAGCTTAGTATGAAGATTTGATGTTTTTGCTCAGTTTCTCCAAAAACTCAAGGCATGAGTGTTTCAAAGTAAGTTCTTAGGTTGATTTAGAGCATGTTTCTATTTGGAGAGTGACATGAAGTTCTATTAGTGGTCCTTGATGTGGCTTGAGAGAAAAGGCTAGTAACCCTATATGGTGGTTCTTAATGATGTGTAAAGATCTAAAGATGCTCAAGAGGTGTAATGGCTCAAAGATATTAGGTGGAATCCCTCTCAGATATTTTTTTGGTGAGTTCTATCAGATTTTAATGATTTTATATGTTTTTTCTTCATTGGTTGTAGTGTTTGGTTGAAGAGAGTGTTGGCATGTAGCAAGAGGAAGTTGTCAAGGCAAGAAGAGCTAGGCTCAAGGTAAGGGGGAGTTTGTATCATATTTCTAAGGTGGTACTCTCCTATTGGTGGTCTTTTCAAGTCCTAATTATTATTTTGTGCCCACTTTGTCACTATGTCAAAGGGAGAGAAGGTTATTGTGAGAGTGCTTGAAGAGAGAGAAGGAAGGAGAGTTGTATGTTGGGTGTTGAAATCAATAACAAAGGGAGATATTGTTTGAGAGTTTTTAGTAATGTCATGGAGGTATCCAGGTGAGCGGATGAAGTGCCCTGATAGTCTAATTATCCATGACAAAATGTGCATTGTGCTTATCCTAGTATGTTTGAAGTAGGATTGGTTGATCTTCTATTTTGGCATGGTTAAGGATGTGTAGGTATGAGTATGGTGATTTGAGGTTGGGCAAGGGGTCCTATCAAAGGTCAAGGATGATTGGAGAACTTATGGAAGTGCATGGTATTTATCCAATTCTTCATTATGTTCATCTTGGCATCATTTGTTCTATGATAGAAAAATATGAGTAGGCATATTGATGACATTATATTTCACATGTGTGATGGTTCTAAGAGTAATTTGATATATGGATGGATTCCCCTATGTAAAAAGATCATCTAGTTCAAATTTTATGTCATGTGATTGAGCACAACAAAAGTTTTTAAGGTTCAAATTTGGTTTTCTAGACACATTACAGAGGTTCCCATACTTAGCCAGATCATCACTACACATCATGCAGATATATATGACCTAGTATGATTGTGCATTTATTTCAGGTATGAATAAATTCAAACAAGGTCAAAGCTTACATGGATTTTTTTTATATAGTGCCAAGAAGGTATCCTATAAATTTGGAGTCTTCAATTCATTTTTAACTCAAGTTATAAATCTTCAAAGTTGCACTTGCAAACTGTGATGGATCAGAGACCATCAAGATAAACCTAGTTGATGTCTAAAGTCATCTAGTCAGTAGATATAAAGGTGAATGTTAATTCATGATCTAATGATGCACATAAGATTCAATATGTCAAAGGTTGCACACATAGGTGACAATTGTCACAAGCTCACTAGTTTGGTAGAAGATCAATAATGAGCAGCGGTTCATACTGACAGAGATCAACGATGCAGGACAAGTCAAAGAGTCAATAATGCACACAATACTACCAAGTGGCACAAGTGTATGGACTATTAGTAAAGTTCTTAGAAGGCATGCAAGGGTGAAAAGTTTCATAATCTCAGTAGTTTTGAGCAAGATCTAATGGTGAGTGATGCAAGGTAAGGACCAGGCTGATCCACAAAGATCAACAGTGTGCATTTATTCAATATTGCAAGGGTGCACAAGATGAGGTCAACATGTTCGTTGCTTAAAAATTTAGTCAAGTTAAAGTTTGAATAAGATCAAATATGTGTATTTGATGTAATATTTAAGGACATGAGATGTCGACATAGTGTTTGAAGTTTAACCATTGCTCAGTGACTGTTAGAATTCAAATATTTGAATTTGTCAGAAAAGACTAGTCTATGGTTTTTGAGCCATAACTTTAGATATATGTATAATTTGACCATGGTGTAAAAATCAAAGTTGTAGAGGACTTCAAGGATCATCTAAAAATATATATTTTAATGTCTAATTATTTATATAGTCAAATTTATTTAGATCCAAAGTTGACTATGTGTGCATTCATGCTCTACAAGTAACCCAAGAAGGGTGATTGGGTTGTTCTTGATGGTATTTCAATGTTTCAAGATGAGATAACTATCAGAGAGTGTTTTAGACTCCATGAGAAACATTTTTATAGATTTTATAGGTTTGATCAATCTATTTTTAGTATGAATAAATGTTTATAAGTTGACTATGTGTTCATTCATTATGTTCTTGTATATAGAATGTTGTTTAAGCAAAATTGGTTCTAGCAGAGGAGTGTTGTGATGACTATGATCATTTGAGGATGTCAAAAGGGTCATGTGGATTAGACCTATGCATTTATAAGTGGTCATATGTTCTTAGTTTTCTCGGATAAGTGTCAAAGGTGAATGGGTCTTCACATGACCTAAAAGGTGATGTAGGCCTATTTGAATGAGGGTTGTGCTTAAAGGTGACCCATGTAGATGCCTTAAGAATTTTGTATTGCAACCGATAAATAAGGTTGTGAACATAGTAATAATAATCATGAAGTCTCTATAAATTTGAAATCAAATATGGTGATTTTTAGTCTTGTGAGATTGGAGAGAATAGGTGTGTGAGAATTATAGAGTGAAGGAAAGGGTGTGTGCCCAGTTGATGGATTGAAGAGCAGATTAGGTTGATGACTATGTGTATGACTATATGTTATATTTATAATGTCAAGGATAGTTCTCTTATAGCTTTGAAGATTGAAGATGATCAGGACTTTTTAATCTTAGGGGCAAGTGTTCCTTGTGAAACAGGTGTTTCACTCAAGCTTGTCAGAAGGACTTGACCATCTTAGGGGCAGGTGATCCTTGTGAAATAGGATACTGATCAAAATTAATTAATCAATATCATGTTTTTAATAATATTATAGGACAAGTAGTCCATGTGTTTGTAGGCTTGAGAGTGGGTTTTATTTCGCAAGAGGGTTTCCCACATTAATCTTTTGTTGTGTATGTGATCTTGCATTATCTTCATTGTTCATTGCTATAAACATCGTGTATGTTTCATGAATGGTTTTATTGAATGCTTAAGTGTTTAAAGGTTTAGAAATTGAATTAGAATTTCTTCACCACTAATTCACCCCTTGCCCCTCTCAGTGATTATAACTTTAACATGGACTGCTAACAACTCTCCTACACCTTATTTTAAAAATTAGAATTAGGATCTACATATAGAAGCCTCATCTCGATGTTATCTTCCATAAAAACTTGCTCTTCTGTGAACTTATGCATGTTTGTGTTACTTCTCAAAGTAGTCTTTGACTATTCACATGACAGATCTCCATCCTTATTATCTCTTTTAATACTATTTTTATTACCAATGCTCTAAATCCTCTTCACATGAAGCTTCTTCAACCATCTTCACTGTAATTTTGGATGCATAAATCAACCCAAAATCTTGGAAATCATATGTTCCCACTCACAAATTTTTCTCTAACCTTTCCTTTGTATCCTCACTTGGAGACCTTTCCAATACATAGTTGCAAATCCACATAATTGCTTACATATAGCTTTCGCTCTCATGGGGTTAACAATAGTCATATCCACAAAATATAACTCAAGCTCAACTATTTAAGTCATGAGTTGTTTTGGCATTTCTTTTTCTTAAAACAAAAAAATATCACTAAGAGATTTATCTTTTTTCTCCACCACAACCTTGGTTGTTCTCTTCCATTTGTTGCCATCTTTTCCTCTGCTTACTTGGTTTCTTCCCAAAGCATCTAACTGCACTTGTAAGGACAACCACCTCACCATAAACTCTTCCTCATCACCGTCACACGTAATTTCACCATTATCACTATGTTAAGTACTTATCATCATGTCTAGTCTCTCATAGAACACTTTCAACATCTCTATCAACTCACCCATCTCATGTGTTCTTATATTGTGTGCCTTCTCTTAAAATGAACCAACATGATCCTCTTTCATAACTTTTAATGGAATCAAAATTGATCCTCTCACAAACTCCCTCATAATTTTGCAGGACTTCACACACATGCAACCACCTATGCAATTTTCTCAACAATTTGTAATATCTATGTATACTTCTCTCTCACAACCTATAACACACATTGAGGAGTTTATCACACTGCAAGGACACTACATGTCTCTGATACCACTTGTTACAAACACAAAATAAATAAACTAATTAAGTTTTGTATTTATCGCTATGTTTCTAGGACCAAACATCCACTTATGATCACACTTTTAACACATATTTAGACTTGACACACTTAAATATTTTTATCTCATTAATATTAAAAAAATATTACATCAAAATTGATTCATAGTCTCAAAACATACACTCACATGTGCCTCTACAGGCTTATTTCATTACATTAAAGAGTTATGAACTCTCATACAGTTCCTTTTGAACTAATGCAACTCTCTATTATACTCTTAGATAGTTTTGCTCCTTTACCAACTCCTTTCATTTTTCCAAAAAAAAAACATTTTATTTCCCTCCTGTTTTCTTCTTAACATCCAAATATTCATGGGGCGTATCTTCAAATTCACTAACCTCCACATAATGTACAAAAGCTAGGCGAACTTTAGTTTTCAAGATTAATACCTAATTGTCATCAATTGTCAGAAATTATTAGGTGACATTTCAATGTGAAGGATAGTTATGAAAACCACCATAACATTAATCTAATTGTTATGAAATTTGAGCCATGGATTATAGACTACATTTTACATCATCCATCAAAATTTCATGATCTAAACTCTTAACACATATTGCCACAGGTAAATAACAACCTTTCCAATTGACACATACTACATAGATGACATTTTCAAGTAAAATGATAGTTACTAAAACTTCCACAACTTTAAATTTGTGGATACAAATGATCTAAAATTTGAAACATAAATAAATGATTATATTTTATAGAAAATCACTAAATTTGGTAACCTAATTATTACCACAACTCTATTTCAATGTAATGAATCATCAGGATATATAAATGCATTTTATGGCTGAGTGATAGTCACAAAAACTATCATAACTTTTCCACCACTTATCTGATTGAGATGAAATTCGGAACACACCTTATATGCTATATTTCTATCAGTATTCAAATTTGGTATTCTAGTTCTTAACACAACTCTACCACAAGGTAATGAACCTTTTGCTAACTAGATAGATGCATTGTCTAACAGAATGATAGTTTACAAAAACTATCATAACTTTGTTCTAACTTATCCATTTGAGCTTAAATATGAAAGATTGCTTGTAAACTACCTTTATGATGCCTCTTCAATTTTGGTAAGCCAATTCTTACCATATCTCTATCTAAAGGCAAAGAACCATCTATCAAGTGTTATAAAAAAATTAGGTGATACACCTCTGTGGTGACTAAAATTTTGTGAAGAGGTTTCAAGAGCTAGGTTCTATGATCCCACCAAGTTTTAGCATCCAATTCCTCCTAAAATATTACCACAAGGAAACCTCTTGTCAGTTTAACAATTGATACATTTCTGTGGTAACTCTAAATTGTCTAAAAATTGGTATATATATTGTAAGTGTCATATGATATGACCTTAAAAAACTTCATCATCTAATTCATACCGTAGTTGAAGAATCATTTCTGACAAGTTTTTATGGCTTAATAGTTCCCACAGACTGACAAAATAGTCAAAAGGTGTAGTGAAATTAATTAGGTGATTTGCAACAATAGAATTATATGCATAATTAAGAGCATAATAAATAGATCCACAACAAATGTTGTCAAAAGAATAAAATACTTGAATATTATGACTAATCCACTTCTAGGGAGCAACCTTCACAACAATGCAATAAGAATATAATTCACAAAATGATGATAGAAAACTAACTACTGCCTCTTATATATACTCTATTTAGTTAAGGGTATTCCATAAGTTGACCATACTAAGAACATAGAGAAATGTAACGAGATAATATGAATGTGTATAAGCCACAAGTCGGCTACACATATCTTTAGATGCACTATAGGTTAAGGCCATATAAGGTCTCTCCCTTTCAAAACAATGTTCTCCTCAACATTGAATGAAACCAGGATGTTGTAAGAATGTTTCATCCTCCCATGTTGCTAATTTAGGAAAAGGTTCTTCCATTTGATCAAATACTCATTAATGACTTTAGTTTATAGTTCCTTAATGAACATGTAAAATATCTCTTCAGTATCTAGAATGACTCGGCCTTCTTCATCTAATTCAGGTAAATCAGTCTCAGTGAAAATTTTATATCCAATTACCTTCTTCAGAAAAGATACATGGAATATCATATGTATGCTAGTGGATGGAGGTAATTCTAACTTGTAACCCACACTACAATTTTCTGCAAGATCTGATAAGGGCCATAATACTTAGGTGACAGATTGTTATCTTTTTCTATTGCTTCAAAGACATCTGCTTATATGGTTTCAAATGTACAAAGACACAATCACTTATAAAAAAATGCCGCTTATTGCAGTGTTGATCTACTTGTTGCTTCATCATAATTTGTGTCATTGTTAAATTCTCATGCAAATTGAAAAGTACCTCATGTTGATGGTGAATGTGTTCCTCAACAACTCGAATCTTAGGATGCACTGTCAAATGTGAAGTGATGGACGGAGAGTGATACCCATACAATGCCACCAAATGAGACATCTTGGAAGAAGTGTGAAAAGAAGAGTTATACAACCATTCATCAAGTAGCAATCAATGAACTAATTCGTCCTATTTGTCATAAACAAAATAATGAAGATACCCTTATAGACATTTATTGATTACCTTTATTTGTCAATCAGATTGAGGATGATAATATGAGCTATGAGTCAACTGGGTGCCCAAACATACAAATAATTCAGTCCCAAAATTACTGGTAAAAATGAGATCTCGGTCACTTACAATGATCTTTGGAGTACCATGCAATTTCTAAACTATATTGAGGAAATAAGACGCTGTTGTATTGGTAACAAATGACTATGATAAAGAACAAAAATGAGCATACTTGGCGAGTCAATCTATAACTACCATGATAATATTTTTACCCTTAGATTATGATAACTTTATAATGAAATCCATGGAAACCTCCTCTCAATGTTGGCTAGGGATGGATTAAGGTTGCAAAAGACGTGGGGTCTTAATGGTTTCATCTTTATTTTGTTGACATACCATGCATTCAGTGACATATTTATGGACATCCCCCTTGAGTCCTTCCCAAAATAAACCCTACTTAATTCTATGATATGTTTTCAAAAATCCAAAATGACCTCCAAGTGGAGAGGCATGAATTTCTTAAAGAAGTTTATGTTTGAAAAGAGAGTGCTTGCAGAGATATAATTTATCTTTATACCATAATGTATTCCCCTTTCATATAAATTTTTTACATTCATCAAAACCCTACTAGAGATTTTGAATCAAATCCTTAGTAGCACTGTCATTCTCCTATTCAGATATTGCTTCCTCTATCTAATCTGTATGCCACATGGTCATGATGCATAACAATGCCTCCACTAATTCATTCCATTGGGGGAAGGCATCTGCCACCACATTCTCTTTTCCTTTTTTATACATTATTTCAAAATCATAGTGTAACATTTTAGTCACTCATTTATGTTGTTCTTTAGATGATAATCATTGTTCTAAAAAATATTTGAAGCTATCATAATCAGTCTTTACCTGAAAGTGATGACCCATTAGATAAGGTCTCCATTGTTTTACAACATACAAAATAGTCATCATCTATTTCTCATAGATTGGTTTGAGCCTATTTTTATCTTTAGTTGGTGACTTTCAAATTCTATTTGTCTACCTTCTTGCATGAGTACAACCTCCATTCCATATCTCAATGCATCACATTCCACAACAAAAGTTTTTAAAAAATTAGTAGTAGCCAAAACTAGAGTTGTGCACATAGTCATTTTCAATTGTTCAAATGTCTTGGTAGCTGCATCAGTCCACTAGAAGGAGTCTTTCTTCAACAAAGAGGTGAGTGGGGATGCAATGCTACCTTAATTTTTAACAAACCTAAAATAATAAGCAATTATCCCTAGAAATTCTCAAAGGTTTTTGATGGACTTGGGAACTTGCCACTCTAGCAATGCTTTGATTTTTTTAAGATCAACTTTCACTCCATGTGAAACAATATGACCCAAGTACTCCACCTCTTAGACATTAAAATACATTTGAAATGTTTGACATAAAGTTAATGTTGTTCTAGAACTGAAAGTACTTATTTCACATGCTTCAAATTGTCTTCCTAATTTTTGTTATAGATAAGGATATCATCAAAAAACACTAATACAAACTTTCTCAAAAAATGACCTAAAAATAGTATTTGTCAAACTCTAAAATGTATATGGTACATTTGTGAGGCCAAAAGGCATCACCATAAATTCTAATAGCTTTCATGAGTTTTGAAATTTGTTTTAGGTATGTCCTCATCGTGAATGTGAATCTAATGATACCCAGAGCAAAAGTCTAACTTGGTAAAATAAAGAACACTATGCAATTCATGTAGGAAATAATCAATTACTGAAATAAGAAACTCATATTTAATGGTGTACTTGTTGATTTCTCTATAGTCTGGACACATCCTCTAAATGTCATACTTCTTCTGCACCATTACCACCAAGAAAGAATATTTGATTTGACTATGTTGGATGATTCATGCCTCCAACATCTCCTACACCATCTTTTCAATTTCACTCTTCTGGGCATAGGGATAGCTGTAGAGTCTAATGTTGGGTGATGTACTTTCTGAAATGAACTTGATGGCATGATCATGTGCATGACTGGGAAGAAGTCATTTTGGCATGTCACCAAAAACAACATAATGGTCATCTAGCATCCTTTGCAAATCAAAAATGTATAGACTCCTTGGTTAGTTGAATCTTTAAGAAAAATAAGCGTGCCACAAATATTTTTTCACCTTTTCTGAGAATCTTCATTATTTGATGGGAACTAGTGGAGATTTATCTTGTAATCTATGTAGCTCAAAGTTTCTACCTTCTGAATGGAACCTCATAAATAATTCCTGTAAATTCGTCTCAATAGTGCCCAAAGTGGTGAGTCATTGCACTCCCAAAATAATGTCAACTTATCCTATGAGAATAGCAAACATAGGGGAATCTAACAAGGAGTCTCCCATAGCAAGTTTAATGCTATGGCATTTTCTAGAATAATTGACTATACCACCATATCCAATCATGCCCTGAAATTCTGTAGATGGGTAAATAAAATAGTTCAAATGAGTAGCCAACTTATTGTTGATGAAATTATGTGTATTCCCAAAGTCAACACAATCAACTTTTATTTCTTCAAGTAATCCACCACCTTAAGAGTTTAAGTACTAATGTCTGAAAGTGCATGACAAGAAATAGTAAGTTGAGAATCTTCACATTCATCCTCAGGGTCTTCCAAACATGCCTCATCATCTTTTTCTTCCTCATTGATACCTTCAATGTAAAATAACTTCTTTTTAGTACATTGATGTCCTTTGATCCATTTACTATCACATCCAAAACACAATCCTTTTACACACTTTTCTTCAACTTGTTGAGGTTTCAATCTAGTAGGCTATGAAAATGATGGTGTTAAAAAAGTGTGTTCATGCACATTAGTGAAAGGTCTTTGTTTGATCAACTTTTTTTCTTCAACCAGACGTGCCCTTGGTATGGTTTTAGATATATTACTAGGATGAAACATGCAATCCTCTAATTGAATGTTATCTTTGAGGTCACCTAGAAATAAGTCAGTCAGGGTTTCTTCAGTGATGTCTACTACACAGCAAGAGAGATTTTGAAATTGATGAATGTCATCCTTGACCGTCCTAGTTTGGCGTAACTTGGCTAGTTGGCTAAAGTAGCTTTCTAAGATATTGTTGTGATAGTAGAGCTACAGTTCTTCAGAAAATACAGACTAAGGAACGAAGAAACCTTTCTTTTTATTTTGAGCACACAACCAACGATATCAAATAAACTACTTAGGTTCTAGATATAGAGAGGCCATGACCACCGTTTGTGAAAAAGGAGTCTGATGTAGAGCAAATAAATTTTTAATTCGAGTAATCCATGTAAATGGATTATTACCCTAAAACTTACGTAGATCCACATTTTGACAATAACGGCTTCATACCATGGTTGGCATTGTAATTATTTGGAGGAAGAGAACCAAACTAAAGTGGTGGAAGGTTATTTTGCAATTGTTGAGTTGAAAACTTGGTCAATTTCTTAGTGATTTATTGCAATTGATCTCGGAAGCTATTCAGGTCCCCTCTCAACCATGTGAGGTCCCCTTTAACCACATCAAGATTATCTTTTTGCACCAAGCCCTGTAACTCTGACTTAAGTTGTTGAACTACCTCTGAAATACTTGGATCACAAGTTTTTGAATCCATGTCATCTTTGTGAGGAGTTTTAGGCATTTCTTGCCCTTTTCTGCGACTATGAGTGTTAGGCCCTACCATGCACAAACTCTAGGAGGGTCATGACTAGAAAAAATGTATCGATAGATAAAATCATTGTGATCGTCTCACCAAGACAAATCCAACAACTGCTAATGTGCACAAGGATGAAATTTTTTGGCCCAAAAAAGTGCAACCAATAGAATATAATGTTGTGATCGTCTCGCAGAGACGAATCCAATGACTGCTAATTTATATAAAGTAAAAAAAAATCTAGATTTTTTTTAGATTTATTAAAAAAAAAAAAAAAAAAAACTCAAACAAAATTGTGATGACGAAGAATTTCAATTCCTCCTGGATCACAAGTTATAATTTTTCAGCATTCTAATGCTCAGGATGATAGATCCCAAAAAAAAAACTACGTTGCAGAAACTTACCCAAATCGAAGCTTTGATACCGCTTGTAATGAAATTACTTAGATGATTCACAACAATAGAATTATATATCACATAAATAAGAGTAGAAAAAATAGAATCACAACAACAATTGTCAAAAGAACAAAATGCTTGAATATTATAATTAGGCCACTTCGAGTGGATAACATTCACAACAATGTAATAAGAACAAAATTCGTAATATGATGATAAAATACTAACCATTCCCTCCTTTATATACTCTACTTAGCCAAGGTTATTCCATAGATTGACCATGCTAAGAAATAGAGAAATGCAACAAGATAATATGAAAGTGTGTAAGCCACAAGTTGCCCACACATATCCCTGGATGCACTATAGGTTAAGGGCGTAGCAAAAAGTCTCCACATTTTCCACGGAAAATAAATATTTTTGCAACATCATTTTAAGAGATAAACAAACTCACACAAATAAAGCCACAACCAAGAAATTGAAAACTAAAAAAAATACCGCACTCTATTTTTGGTTGACGCAAAATTACACAAACCTTTGGATGCTCCTACATCATACCTTGAAGGTGGCACCATTGATTGGGGTGCAAAATGTTCTCCACAATGCTAGCAACACTCGTGCAATTTATGAAGATATTGAGAATTTGGGACTAAATATAGGGAAAACACTTGACTGCAAAGGGGGTTGTTAAAGGTTTCAAAATTGATGCCATCCACCTTCACGTACTCACACCTAGAGGAGTTGTTGCTCTTGTCATGGAGGAAGAGGAGCATATTTGTGGTTCAAAGATCATGGTCTTTGATTTTGCCGAGGAGGAGGTTGCTTAATACATAATCCTAGCTACTATTTGTGCATTTGTGCCAACTTTTGGTTTAGTTGTGGTTTTGATAAAAACTTCAACTTCCTTCAACTGAAAGGTTTTAATCTTAATGTACCTGATAACTTTAAGATTTTGCTTACAATTTTCATAGGCAGATGGTTGCCCTTGTTTTGACTAATCAAAGGAAAAATAATTTACAATCATGTTAATAATCATTTTAGATATTTATTTAAACATAGTGGTCAGCAAGAATTTGCAAATCTGTTAATAATCATTTACTCTGGGATTCACAACATTCTTACTATCTATTAGATACTAAGAGGATGAATAAGTACAATGAGCTCTGCTCCATGTTTAGCCAACAATAAGGTTTGATAACATGATATTATTGTCATGATTCAATTGTGTACTTTTGAGTCAAACTACATTGACCTGTATTTTATGAGTAGTGGTTTTCAAACCACATTTTTCGTGAGCATAAATGATTTATTTAACACTTATTGCATCTAATCGTATCGTTTTGACGTGGATTTACTATGAATTCAAGTTCAAACTCCAGTCAATTGTATTACGTCAAGCTTGCTTAAAACCTCATTTTCAGAAAGGCTACAATAGATCAAAAAATTCACAAGAAGCTACAAGTAAATTGATTCAAGTCATCAACTTTGTTTTTCCTTCCTTTGTTGCAAGCAAATATAATGTGGTAAGAGTCTCCAAGCATAATCAGCTGACCTAACATAAATCAGGAAATATTTATTTAAGACATTCAGAAATGAACAAGTTAGCCATGTTGTAAAATGCCATTGTACAGAGGTTTCAGTACATTTTCAAAACATAGTTTTTCAGGGAAATGGCATATTCTACACAAACACAAATATTAAACCTCAGCATGAGAGAGGCTAATAAATAAATAGAGTCAAACAAATGGATCTCTGTGCATTCTCAATGGAAAGTTGCAGCGATTTCCCTATATAAAAATGCTGTTTTATAAAAAATTGTTTGTTGATAAATTCAGTCTAAAAATTCTTGATTTCCTGGACAAATTTGGTGGAATGGATACCCTTCCGTCCTTGGCACAAGGTGCATCCTAACAGGATGCTTATCGTCAATAAAATTTAGAAAAAAACAGAAATTTTCTGTCTTGGCTTAAGGTCTTCAAATAAGTGAAGTCTCTTGTAGAACTAGAAAAAAAAAGAACTTCTGCCAAATGTCCTTAAAAGAGATTTGTATAGAATAAATTGTTCAAATGTTTAGATCTCCACCTGGTTACTGCTCATAATGACAGAAGTGATCAATATGGTGGCATCTAGGCAATGGACAATCTGGTGTGCCCCTCAAAACCATCCATTGATGTGAAAAAGCAGCTACATATATTACACTCTACATACCTAATCCCAGCATTTATGGTCACAACATCAGTCATCTTCACTTTGTGATTGATCCTAGGAACCACTTCCAACATATCATAGGCAGCTTCCGAATCTTGTTCCTCCACTGGTGCTGGTTCGTTGAGATAAAAAATTGGCTCTCACACTTTGCCTCTCAATAGCTTTGGTCGTTTCTCTGTGAGGTGATATTATTTGCTGACTCTGGAAACTTGTCAGCAGTGCCATGGGATCTCTTGTGCCCACCAAGAGCCTGACCTGATGAGAAGACCCTGCGGCAGATGCAACACTCATGCCCCTGGCCATTCTTGACTTTTATTACTGGCTCTGCGCTCTGTTCTCGAGTCAAGTAAGTGAGACTAGCTCTCTTCTCTTCTTCTCTTGAATCCATTTCATCCACAGCGGTCGGATGATACTCTGTCATCAACACACTGCTGCCTTCTTCAGTAATTTCCTCCTCTGTCACCTCCTCTATTGCAGAGCAACCCTTGACTTTCCTGTGACTTGATCTGTGGCCTCCCAGAGCTTGATGAGTATTGAAGAGCTTCTTGCACGTGCTACATTTATATTTGCCTGCAAGGCCTGCAACCGATTCAAAAGGTCTACTGGTTTTATCAGTCATCCTCTTTTCCCTCTTCTCTTTCCAGCCCAGATCCTCTTGTGCCGCTTCCAATTCCTCAAATCTCCCCTGCAATTCACGCTTCCCTGTCTTAGAATTATAAACTGATTCATCTGTCATCTTTCTCTCAACATGTCTGGTATCATTGGTATCGATAGCACTAGAGGCAAGCATCACAAGGAAATGGGCAGTGTCTCTATCGTCCTCAAGCTCCCTGTTAATCTCCACCTCTTCTTCTTTAGCATCATCATCGTCCTGTTGAGGTTGACTACACCTAGTTGGTCTTCTCCTACCTCTTTTTGCTGTAACGGACCAGCTGAGCAGGCTGCAGGAGGCTGGCTGATGTGCTGCCTTCCCTCCCTTCATTCTTTCTCTGTTACTCTTAACATCTGAAACTGCTGCCTCTTGATCCCAATTCTCCTCCAGATCTTCTGATCCCTGGGAGCTCTGCAAGCAGACTGAGGAGAAGCCAGAGCTTGAAGCATAAACAACAGTATCGCCACCAGTGGTATTGTACTGAGAATCATCATCAGTAGAATTGGTATTATCATTTGGGGGCTGAGTTCCCCTCCAGTCCCGTTCAGGGTGGCACCTCATATGACCAAATAGTGCTTTGGATGAGGGAAACTCCTTCCCACACTGAACACAGGCTCTGCTGTTCTTGGCAATCAAATCCGTGCTGAACTCCTCATCTGTCAGCTTCCTACTCCGCTTGGGATTCCTCCTAAGTGCGTACAAAGACACCATTTTCCGATCACTCGATTCCTCTTGTCCAAAATCCATAATCATATTTCTCACTATATTGAAGTCCTCTTCCGCTTCCTCTGCTTTTAACCCTTCAATACTATCAGCTCGGATCCAGTTGGAATTCCCATTGGATCTACTTGTGGGTACCTTGAATTTTTTGACCCAAATATCTGTTGATGAACAATCACCCTTAGAAACAATTCCTCTGCAAGAGGACTGCCCATTAGACCTACCAGCCGCGTGGATTCTCACATGACCACCCAGGGCCTTCCCTGACCTGAAAACCTTATTGCAAAATCTACAAACATGGCACTGACTACTGCTGTTATTGTTGTCGCCATGACTGCTGGACTTTGAAACCACCATAGAATTTCTTGCTTCAAAACCAAATTCAGAAGCAGCAGCAGCGCTACTGGACTTGGACACTACCACGGAATTCTCTGTAACCACCTCACAATCAGTCTCCCCCATCACTGACCTCTCAAGGTATTGGGATGGCGTTTGAAATTTTTTCTTGCTAGCCACAATTGGGCGTGGATCGGTCTCCGTGAACTTGCTTGCATGCTCAGAATTGGGCTTTGTGGAGGACTCCAGACCATTGCCCATTGCAAAGAATAGAAAGTCTTATCACAGATGATAAATCAGAGACACAAAGCACAAAAGAGAAAGCAGGCGTAAACTGAACAATCCCCTCATACTGAAAGGGAAACTGATTCCGGTATTAATGGGCAACCCCTTTAGAAAAATCAGTTGCCTTCCCACTCCAAACTGGCCATCCGCCCCTGATTTCGCATTATCGTGTGTTATTCACATTTGTCTATGTAGGAGTGATGGTCAAAATTTGGTGTAATTGAATTGTTAAGCTGTTTTTGTTTTTAATTTTTCCTTTTCTTATAAATATAAAACGTAGTAAAAAAAAAACAAGGTTTTCATTATGTGTTCTAATTATTTGGGTGTTAGGGATCATTCTAGTGTTTGTCTAGCTATAAGGTTGGGGTGATTGGGGTGGAAGAACTCAAAACTTTTAATTATTTTTTTCAGTGTTGGGGAAGATTGTCTCATTGGATTAAAAAGTTTTTTTCAAATTAAAGTGTATTTGTTTAATTTTTTTTATTTTTTAATTTTTATTTATTAAAAATTGGTATATGTATCAATTTCATCAAGTTTGAATTAAATTATCTATAAATAAAGAAATGAGATATTGTATTTGATCATCTATATCTTTATTCAATTGATAGGATTTGACATATTAGAAAAACTAGTTAGTTTATATTAACATCTATCATACACATCCACAAAATTAGCATTAATTCATTCTAGTCTAGGAAGATCAAGTCATTTTATGAAGAAAAGTCTTAAATATGTATTTAAGATGAAAGGTTGCAAATAGGTGAACCAAATTTAAGATTTTTAACATAATTATAGGTCATGTGAAGACCATACATTTTTATCATAAATGTTTATACAATCTTAATAGAGTGACACTCATATATTTAAATTTTAAGATCTGACATGTAACAAAAACTGCATAAATAAATTTAGATTACAATAAGTTCAAAAACGACTTAAAAACCCTTACAACCACCTTCCAAAATGTTTAGAGATTTTTATACTATTTTATATTTAAATAAATTGATCATTCTATCTCAATTATTTCCATTTTATAGTGTTTAATTAAAATTAAACATGTTACTTTAAAAACTAGCAAATATTTCGGTAATATATTCGTAACTTTTGACCGGAGCAATTGAACCGGTTACAACAACTACTACAACCGACTGATACCAGATTACCAATATTCTCGTCATAATTGACATTTTAAATTCTATTTACCACACTATTCCCATCACAATCGACGTTTATGATCCTACTACAATTGACGTTAATACCTCTGAGATTTAAACCTAAATGATACATATAACAATTAAGTGGCTTTACCAATGTAACTCCATCTCTTTCGATGATATATAAATATTATATGTAATCAATAATCTTATTTTATTGAATGATAAATAACAAAACATGATGAGTATAGTGGCAATAGTCATATTTGTATTGACATAAGTATTAAGGGGGGGGGGAAAAAAAAAACACAATAAATATAGAATATAATCTATTTTTACGTATATTGTGAAACACATGGGTGTTTCCTTGTAAAGAGAGGTAGTGCATGTGTTATTGCAAAAAGATATTTTTAATTTAAGAAGTGTTAATTACATATTCTATACATCCATCTTTCAAGAAAGTACTTTTGAGATTAAGAAGGATTTGAAAATATTTATTAAGATTAATATTGGCAGAATTTTACAAAGTAATTTAAAGAAAGGAATTGAAAGAGGTGAATTTATTTAAAAAAGTCATGCTTTATAAAAATAAGGGTATAGAGTGTAAGTCCCTGAGGGGTGATAAGAATTGAAGAAGAAATAGTCAAGAGGGTATTATTGATTATTTAATTGCATTAGTATCATTATTTTATTTTATTTTTTAAATCGTATAATTTTGAGTTCATATCTCTTTTCTTTATCTATGGATTTGAACATAACAAAGTAATTTAAACAAGTACTTTGTGGATGTATCTACTTCCAAATGATTTTACATTAAAACCATATGATTAAAGAAGAAACCTTCAATACAAAATGAAAATTATTAAAATAACTACCATCAAAGTCTTACAAAACTTCAAATCATGTATACTTTAAACAATGAGAAAAACATTACAGTCTTGGTATACCATATTCTGCATATAGATGGTTGGTAAATGAAGTGTCAACATATTTTGTTTTATTGTTCTTGCATAGCAGCATAAAAACTAATGATGACTAGTCATAATAAAAGTTCGATATTTTAAAAAAAAATCAATTTGTTGAAATTTTGATGGAGTGCAAGCACAGTGAACTGTGTATTAATTCAATATTTTTCAAAATATCTAGTTTACTTTCCAATTAGAGCCAATGATATTAGTCGTGACAAGCATCTCAATCCTTTTAATAAGCTCATATGTAACAAGCTTTGTATCTGCAACATAATTCAATAGAACTTCAAGAACAATATTGAAGAATTAGGTAAATTTTCACCTTGACAAAAATATCAACAATATTTCTAAGAGTTTTTTTTGTCCATACAAAATGTAGATTCGAGTAAATATTAAAGATAAAGGAAATAGTGAAGACATATAGAGCATGGGAACAATCTTGAGTTGCTAAGTTATTTGACTTGCAGGTTTGAAATGTTTGTACCTGGTTGGGGCTTGGGAAGCAACTGTATCTTTGTGTATTCCTTGTTGATTCTTTTTTTTTCATAGAAAGCAAACCTATAAGAAGACAAGGATCACAATGAGAATCATACCCATTGCAATTATTGTTGCAAAAAGCAACCCATTCAAGTAGTGTGTCAATGTCATTGTAAAACTTGTTCAATCAATGATGTTCTTTGTATTCATTATCATTCAACTAAGTAAGAATGCTTCTTACTCTTTATGGGAATAAAATAAAGTCATTTTGAGTATTCTATGATGAGATAAGGATTTTGTAGTGCATTCTCCACCATTCCATTTTGTTCCTATCAATTTCAATTGATATAAACTTCTACAATATTCAACTTAATAATAAGGTCGTGTTACTTCGTGACTGTTAAAACCTAAGCTCACCTATTAATAAGTTGTAACGACTTAATGTTCTATAGAGTCATAGACTCTTTACATCTTCAGTATTCTTGGAAGATTAATCAAAGAAAGGTTACCATAAGTATTTCTCTTAGCATCAAAATTTCAACCCATGCATGTGAAATTTTACCAAATGAGAGATACTAAAAGCAGTGATGTAAGTATTTCATATAGGAACAAACCACCACTCACAAAGATATGCTTCATAACAAAATAATATCATTTTAATTCTTGAATTTATAGATGGTCAATATCCTTGAATTGGTCATTAGCTGATGCATTTGATTACTAAGCCATTCATAATAAGGCAAACTCAAAGATGAAACCTATTTCAAAATAACCTTTCCTTTGAAGGCAAGCACCATTAACATTATTCAAAGAGCCAATATCCCAGAGAAAAAAATAAAAAAGACAAAAGACAAAATCATAACAAGTCTACTAAAGTACGTTTTTACCAAAGAAATGAAAAACCCAAGGTTGTATTTTTATCTTATTGCTTTTATACATTTTGCAATAGGGGAGAGTACACAAAGGATGCCCAAAGTAGCAACAATAAAACCCTGATCAATCTGATGATTCAAATAGATATTTTGATAGTTATGGCTTGTAGCCGACAAGGCATTAAGCTTGCAATGAAGGTTTTTTAGTGAAAAAAAACATGAGGCTTGAAACATAATAATGTTATGTACATCTTCAACAAAAACATCAACTAAGATAACTCATTTAAAATTGATAACTGGATTTAGTTTAATTTTCAAATGTCATGTGCCAAGATCAATATGAATAAACTTTGCACAAACTTAGTATGGGATTAAAGCCTTTACATATAGTAGGAAAAAATGCTCAGTAGTCAAACTTGAATTGAAAAATAGGTATGCCAAGCTTGATGAACTAATCGAATTCAACATAAGTAAAGACTCATTCATTGACATCTCACATTTATTTGTTAAGGCTTAAGGTAAAGATGACCCTCCATTATGGTTATGAAGTATAATAGACACATGGTTATGAATTATCAATATTTAGTCTACGTGTGTGAAAGAACAGGGCCTGACTTCATACAACCTATGTAACGTGTGGTTTGGAGTGGTGGCATGTTAGAGTTGCCCTAAGAATACCTGATGCATACAAAATATCATAATTACATTCATTTTCACCAGTTATATGAGAGATTAAATTTTCATGAATTTGCAAATTAAACACCAATAGAGAGGTGAATCTGACCCAAATTAATAGGTACATCATCATCAAATTCATTATAGAAATCAGCATCCCACTTTGTTTCTACTATTGAAAAGTATATTTGTGTCTTGGAGGATAATTCATGGTAACTTTCAACATGGTTCTGCACAAACATATACGGAAGTAAACTAATAGAAAATTTATGAGTCTAATAGAAAAGTGCCACCCCATCTAGAATCCTAACTTCATTTGAAACTACTAATAGGCAAAAATCATAGGGTCTATTAATTTTCCAAAATTGGGATGGACAAACCTCAAAAAGTCTTGATGTTGAGCATCATATGCATTAATGGAACTGTCTAAAGTACCCTAGGTGTTGCACTATAACACATAAAGGCATAAACATGTCATCCACAAGTAATTAATATGTTGAATTCCATTCCTGTTACCCACTTCTTGCCCTTGGAAAAAAGAAAAATTCATTATTGACCTAACTAGAGTAACTTTATCTCATACAAAAAGTATTTGAAAACTGTAGACACTATAATTTTGTATATTATGTATGATTTATTCGATGTTGTAGGACCCCTATTATTATTATTTTAATAACTTAAATATCCCTATCCTAAAAGTTTATTTATTTATTGTTAGCCACCCAGTAATTTGTTTTTACAAATTACCATTTTACCTCGTCAACCACCTAAATTTATTTACAACCTAGGGAATCTTAACCCTTTAACCACCTTACCCATGTATAACCCTATCCTCAACAAACTCATGCATATAAACCCAAAATTTCCCACAGCTGGAACAAACCAATGCATATAAAACTATTTTATACCAGAAAGGGTGAATTGTTGCTGATTCTCACATGATCAATGTTGATTGTCCCAATCGGTGTTGATCTATTTATACCCAACCGACCCTTTGGCTTGAGGACCATGAGATTTGAATCTTGAAACATTGTTTGGATTTTTATATATTTAAGTAGACCTTAGCACCACTTTGCCAAAATTCTACTACACATAATCCGCATTCATCCTCATGAACTGGGAAGACCATTTGCATCTATGGGAAGAAATTCATTATGCCTACAACTTGGTTCAAGGTAAGTATAATCTAGTTATTTCATTTCATATTAGCATTTATGTATTTTAATGATTATTTTTCCTTTAGAATACATCATGCATCCCTCTATTTCCTTATCAATATCCTTTGTCACCCTATAAGTCTCTATTTTTAAGTAGGTGCAGTTTAAGAAGAATAGACATCGATTCATCTGAATCAACACTGATTCTATAGGATCAACATTGATCCACTGTACTTTATTTTTTAAACCTAAACCTTTTAATCTTAGAACCCTGTCTTCAATCATTTTGATTTTCTATGTTTTCAAACATGACATTATTATGTAGATGACTGCCCAGAATTATGCACAATATCATTAATATTACTGATTTGCTCATTGTATCTCAACCCTTTTTCACCAACTAGAGTGACATAGCCTTCAATTTATCACTTTGTGCCATTATTTACTCTACCTTAGTTGAATCCACTTCTAACCAACTTGATGTTATACATGAGGATGTGAATGCTGCTAAAACCTATTGGGATGAATACTTTGCATAATCATTATCTATATCACATCTTTATATTTTGTAATTTTGGTGCTCGTTTATCCACTTAATTATGAAAATAGTGAGCTGACATCCACTTGAGGAAGTTCATAACTTCTTAAGATTGGTTCTTAACTAGGCAACTCACCTATCTATCTATTAATATATTTTTATCCAAGTTATACAAGAGGACGTGAATGCCGCACAACCTATTTGGATGAATACTTTGCTTACATTGATAGCTTAAATGAAGATTAATTCATAATAATTATTTCTATCGTATCTTTATATTTTATAATTTTAGTGTTTATTTATCCACTTAATTGTGAAAATAGTGAGCTAACATCCACTTTAGGAAGTTCATACCTTCCTAGGACTGATTCTTAAATAGGTAGCTCACCTATTTATCTATTAATCTATTTTTATCCAAGTTGTTTATTTATGTGTAGTTTATTTTTTCAAGCTAGAAATAAGTTCCCTCATTCATTGGATTCAAGCATTGCGCAACCATCTTCGTATCTCTAGGTATTCTTCATAAACCTTGCATTTCATTAAGTTTTTAGTAAGTTAATTGAATTAAAGAAAAATGAAAAACTACTATAACATTCTAGCATGCTTGGTGGGACCCCTAAGGTCTCATTTTTCTTATTATAATTCATTATGAATTTATCCATTCTTCATCTTTTTTCTTGATTGTTGTCTTCATTCAAAAGAAAAATTCAAAATTTGTACTTTTCTTTTAAAAGGTTAAAAATAATTGCATCCATTTCTTGCTTGCTTAGGAAAGTCATAGAAAATAATCTAGGTGGGTTATTTTATCGTAAAAATCACTTCTTTTCACACACATACCAAACCACTTACTGTTATGATCCACACTTATAATATCCAAAAATAATGAAAAATATAATGTAGACAAACTCAACACAATAGATATGGGTGGACCAAGATATCCAAATAATCAATATATGCAGAAATAGAATACCCCTAAGGTAGGGCAACACCATACAATACTCCTTTAATAAGGAATAACTCCTCAATGTCTCTTTGAGGGTACAACCTACAATATCCTCTTACAATAAAAGACTCAATGCGTACTTGATTCCTTACAATGATTGTTAGACACCCAACCAAAGAACTCTATCACCACCTTTGTTGGGAATTATGGAAGCACACAATTGATTACCAAAATACAAGCAACTGAATATGCGAAATTAAACCAGAATCAAGAAGTAACTAGAATTCAGAAATAACACATGATATGAGAGACAATACACAACTTGTATTAAAACTCTTTCAGAAGGAAATACAACAAAGAATATTGCCACAGTTCTTCTTCCTTACACACCTCTAGGGCTCCCACACCTCTAGGGCATAAACAGTAAATCTTCCCTCAAAGCTCTCTCTCTTACGATCACAACACACAACTCAAACACAAAGTTGGTGTTCACCTCCAACCAGCCAGTATCCGCTACTGCCAGTACACCTATGCTCCACGTACACCACAAGTGCTCCACGCACTCCACAAGTACACAAACATAATTCAAGTAGATCTCCCCTAAACTGCAACACCCTGCAACCCAATCTGATCTTACTTATGGAAGGAACTACCTTGCCTTCCTCTTTGCTTTGAATACACACCTGTACTCTAAGTAGATCATGCCTGATACTGCTCCCTATTGTGTTGCTCTCCTCCCTGATCTTGCACACCTACAAATCAGTCTGGTTCTGCACACCTGCAAACCTGGATCATGTACACACATACACCTGCAGATCAATGATCTTACTTACCATGTAGATCTCCTATAGAAGCCATGCACACCTGCTGACTAAGATCATACACCCTTGAAGAATCCTGTTGACTCTCCAAAACCAACACCCACCTTAGTACTGCTGTGGAACTAGGAGGAACACCCTTGCTCACCTCACACACAAAAGGAGCTAGCATTGCTCAACTCAAACTAGAACACTTTATAGTACAACCAATGAGTCTCTTAAATAGATCTCATGCAAATAATAATTAGACACCTAATTACAATAATTAGATTCACAGCTTCCAGTCTAAAATTGGCTCTTGACATGCAAACACTTGGTTCATTAACTAAATGCCCGTAAAGCTTGCAGTTCTAAACTGCACAGGTGATCGACGTCGGTCCCTACCTACCTGGGGGTGCCGACGCCGACTGATCCATGACTAACATCAGTTGCTTCCTGTCTGTACCCTGTCAATGTCGTTTGGCATGACTGACGCCAGCGACTGTGACAACAACAAACTCTCTGCAACCTCCTCATCTATTTGTATTAGTGAAGCTTTTAGCTCCATAACCTAACAATCTCCCACTTAGAGATAAATAGCTGCACTATACCTGTACTTGTACCCTATCTAATCTATTTCCTGGCTTGTATCCCTCTTCAAGATCAACCTTGAAGACCACCCACCACACAACTTGTGGTGCACCTCCTGTCATCTGAGTAGCCTGCCACATCCAAACTTACAAACCCATGTAGTGAAGCCCTGACCCTGCATAGCATGAATCCCTGCTGCTGGTCCCTCTCAAGTACCTGAGAACCCACTTCCCTAAATTGGCTCCTAACTCTCTGACAACACCCACTACTTGGGCAAACTCAGGTCTATACCAGACCTCATGTGATTTCAGACACTGAACTGTCCAACCCTTAGTGTGCTCTAGTTTTGCATCCTAAACCTTGCCAACACTTGATTCACATCAGCTCCCACTGGAGACAAAATCAACCTGTGATCTTCCATGTCTCCCATGCCAAAGAATTTTGCTGCTCCAAACTCCTCATGACATGCCACTAAACTAATCTTACCCTTAGCTCAGCAAAACCCTGTATGTCTGAACCTGCACCAAGCTCATCCTCCACATACAGTAACAAGATAATGTTGTGACCATCATCCACCTGGTAAGACAAATACAATGGTTCTACTAACATTGACTAAAGCCCTGCTTTGTCATCCACCTGGTACCACCTATCAGCACTTGTACCACTGTCTTGCAACTTCCTCAAGACCATATGCCCTGGCCTTCCATCTCACTTGTCCATTCTCTCTATTCTTCAACTAAGGAATCCATTCATCTCTGTGCTTTCATACCGGTTGGCAACCCTACCAAATCTCCCATTTGGTTCTGCATCATATTCCTGCCATGCTCCCACTGTTTCCTGGATCCTTCCTGCTCTGCAGTTAGCAACTAGTATAAAGAAGAGGAATAACAAATTTGAGGCTTACTTACCACTTCAGTTCTCCATATGGGTGTTTGAGACTCCTTGATAGCTTGCTGTCTACCCAAAATTTGTTACAGTGACCAACCTCGGTCACTACACGTCTACATCCGACCGACATTGGTTAACATGCACTTGTCCCTGACTATCGACCCTGTCGACATCAGTGTCCCTTCTGCCAATGTCTGTCCTTCTGATCGATGTTGATCTTACCTACTGCCGACGTCGGTCCTCCTGACCGACATCAGTCTTACCCTGCCCGACATCACCGGCTTTGGTCTGCACATGACCGACATTGGCACATGTCTGTTCGACGCTGATTCCTCTTGACCGATACCAGTACCTGTGTTTTCTTGTGAGTGATGACTTTTTACCTGTGAGCTTTCTTTGAATCAATCCCATGTCCAAATTGCTCTGCTCAGAGGTATCCAGCCTTCTCCACTGATCTCTGTCTGCCATCTCCTCCATAAACACCAAGGCTTTCTAATTTTTAAGTCTATCAAAGAAATCTGACTCCCTATTAAGAACATGCATCTCCTTCTTGCTCATGTGACCAAGCCTACAAAGCCACGTCTCTGCAATAGAAGAAGAATTAGTAATATAAACAAGTAGATAAAGAGTACCTATTTTCTTACCACCAGCTAATTCAAGTGTATCTGCTGTGAGAGTTCTTATGCATCTCTCATCACCCAACTTTCCTGAAGAGATTAGCCTTATCTCCAAGACTGGCACTTGCATGACCTCCTTCAACACCCATGTGTTGGCTGTCTGCAATTTCAGCTTCACTTCCCCTTTGCCAATTCTTTGGCAAAGCTCACCAGCTCCTCTACCTGGGGCTGCATGGAAAGAGGCAATAGAATCTTTTATCCAAGATTCAACTTTATCCAAAGCATCCTGTGCAACAACACCTACAACATCTACTTCTTCATGCTGATCTTCTACCAACCAACAATTTTCTTTTCCCTGCTCTTTCTTTCCATAGGACTGTAAGTGATCATTTGTGCTTTTTAATTCCTCCATTCTTAGCTTACTTTCTTCTGCCATTGCTCTACTCTCACTCAATCAGAAACCCCTGAGAGTGACTTGTAACCAAACACAAAACCGCTTCCTACAACCTTAGCTCTAATACCACTTTGTTAGACACCCAACCAAAGAACTCTATCACTGCCTTTGTTGGAAATTATGGAAGCACACAATTGATTACCAAAATACAAGCAACTGAATATGTGGAATTAAACCAGAATCAACAAGTAACTAGAATTCAAAAATAACATATGATATGAGAGACAATACACAACTTGTATTAAAACTCTTTCAGAAGGAAATACAACAAAGAAGATTGCCACAGTTCTTCTTCCTTACACACCTCTAGGGCTCCCACACCTCTAGGGCATAAACAGTAAATCTTCCCTCAAAGCTCTCTCTCTTACGGTCACAACACACAACTCAAACATAGAGTTGGTGTTCACCTCCAACTAGCTAGTATCCACTACTGCTAGTACACCTGTGCTCCATGCACACCACAAGTGCTCCACGCACTCCACAAGTACACAAACGTACTTCAAGTAGATCTCCCCTAAACTACAACACCCTGCGACCCAATCTGATCTTACTTATGGAAGGAACTACCTTGCCTTTCTCTTTGCTCCGAGTACACACCTGTACTCTAAGTAGATCCTGCCTGATACTGCTCTCTGTTGTGTTGCTATCCTCCCTGATCTTGCACACCTACAAATCAATTTGGGTCTACACACCTGCAAACCTGGATCATGCACACACATACACCTACAGATCAATGATCTTACTTATCATGTAGATCTCCTATAGAAGCCATGCATACCTGCTGACTAAGATCATACACCCCTGAAGAATCCTGCTGACTCTCCAAAACCAGCACCCACCTTGGTACTGCTGTGGAACTAAGAGGAACACCCTTGCTCACCTCACACACAGAAGGAGCTAGCATTGCTCAACTCAAACTAGAACACTTTACAATACAACCAATGAGTCTCTTAAATAGATCTCATGCAAACAATAATTAGACACCTAATTACAATAATTAGATTCACAGCTTCCAGTCTAAAATTGGCTCGACATGCAAACACTTGGTTCGTTAACTAACTGCCCATAAAACTTGTAGTTCTAAACCACACAGGTGATCGACGTCAGTCCCTACCTACCTGGGGGTACTGACACCGATTGATCCATGACTGACGTTGGTTGCTTCCTGTCTATACCTTGCCGACGTCGGTTGGCCTGACCGATGCCAGCGACTGTGACAACAACAAACTCTCTGCAACCTCCTCATCTGTTTGCATCAGTGAAGCTTTTAGCTCCACAACCTAACAATGATAATCATCTCTTTTATATAGACCTCTATCTAACTAATAATAGATGGGTAACCTATTAATCCTAATGAAGGCTGACCATTTCTAATACACTAATTCCACAAGTTATTCCATTATCCTAACATATTGGACCCATATAACTAACTAAGAGGGATGTGTGCCACATGTCAGCATCTCCATCAACTCATATAAATTAATATATCATATCCCTATATACATAACATTACTTCCCTCCTTGACATGTTTCATCCTTGAAACATAAGAAGAAACCAAATAATGAGTGTGCTTCAAATCATTGCACACTTGTCTCCAATCTTGATCATCTAGCCATCCATATGTAATCCTAGCAGGTGATAGCTCTCCAAGCTTGTTTCCAAATTCCATTGTAATCCTCTGATTCCATTCATGATCATAATTATACTGCTTTGGTGTCCATGCATAATTATTCCTCTTATGATTCCATGTACCATATTCCGCTACACTACTCTGATTCCATCCATGACCATAGTAGGTATTATTTAGCTTTTATGCATAGCCATAGTTATTGGAAATTTGATTTATTATATAGACAAAGTGCTTGTTATTATGACACTCCCTCATATGCCTCCATGATTTTTTCCTCTCATGATGATGTGCGTGTCTATATACCTCAATTTTATATGATACTTTGACTTATCAACCTTTTCTTCTACCTCTTCCACCTTTTGATTTGGTGGTTCCTTTGTCTCTTGAGTGCGTGCAGTGTTTTGCTTTGATTGTATTATTTCTTCATCTATGTCTTCATATGAATCTTTTACATTCTCTTCATCACCTATTTCAATCTCATCCTCATGATCTACCTTGACTGTTATTGGTGCCTTTCTCACTATGATATCCTATAAAGTGACCTTTTTCCTATACCAAAACTTCATAAACTTCTTCTGAACATTACTATTGATTGTTCCCAAAGTCTCTAAACATGTATATCCAAGATCTATATCCACATCATCCATATCCAAAGCATAAAAATCTGAATGCAAAACATATTTTTCCATAATAAGTTTCAAATCTTCAAATACTTGAATATTATACCATCTACTTGAACCTCCTTGATATTATTTTCTTAAACATGTAGATGCTTGGTCATATTCATGTTGATGAAGTTATATTTTCTGGTAGGGTTTATGGACACAACAACCTTCTTCTTTTGAATGCATACATAAAATTGAAAAATTGACTTGGATTTTTTTAGAACCAAATTATTTGAACCCTTATCATCCAATTCGTCTTCTTCTTTTTCTTCTTCTTCACTTGTATTTTCTTCCTCATTGTCATTATTTTATTCCACTAATTTTTCTTCTTCAACATTTTCATTCTCTCCTTCATTAACATCATTATTTTTTCCCTCTTCTTCATCTTTTTCTTTTATATCTCATTGATCTAGGAAGACTTGTTCCATGTCTTCCCATGTATAAATTTTTTATACAAAGCTCAACTAATTAAACGAATATTGTGTAGGCCCAGACAAAGAAAGAGATAATTATGTTTACCACAAATTTTTTTGAGTATTATTCTTCTTAAAAAAGAGCCACCATTCTCTATCATCAATATCATCATCCCCTAAAAATACTTACAACTTCATGATCCATAAAAAACAAACTAGCATTCATGAAACCCTAAAATGTCAATAACGCATTCAAAACTAATCAAAACAATCCCAAATTTTGACTGTAGCTTAGTCTTATGATATTGGAACTATAGTAAAATTTTTGTGAAAAAATTCCACAAATTTAAATCTATAGAGAACATATATTAAAAATAATAAAAGTGTAATAACTCACTCCAAACATATAAAAAAATATGAAATTTTGTTCGTAGCCTTCCTCTATTATGATACAACATCAATAAAATTTTCACCAAAAAAATCCTTATATTTCGAAAGATATTATGAAATGAGTACAAACCCTAAAATATGAATAACTCCCTCAAAACTGATAAAAAGGATTGATTTTTTTACTAAGACTTCCTTGAAATATTATTCATATCTAGTAAAAAAATTGTGTAAAAAATCTTAATGAATTGAAAGATATTGATGATTTCAAAAAACAAGGGTTTCACTCCACACAAATTGCCCAAATCGAAGCTTTGATAGCACATATTATGATCCACACTTATAATACCCAAAAATAATGTAGAATATAATGTAGATCAACTCAACACAATATATATGGGTGGACCAAGATGTCCAAATAATTAAATATATGCATAAATAAAATACCCTTAAGGTAGGGCAACACCATACAATACTCTTTTAGGAAGGAATAACTCCACAATGTCTCTTTTAGGGGACAACCTCCAATATCCTCTTACAATAGAAGACTCAATACTTGCATGATTCATTAAAATTATAATCATCTCCTTTATATAGACCTCTATTTAACTAACAATGGATGAGTAACCTATTAATCCCAATGTAGGCCGACCATTACCCAATACACTAATTCCACAAGTTATTCCATTATCTTAATATATTGGATCCATATAACTAACTAAGGGGGATGTGTACCACATGTAAGCATCTCCATCAACCCATATACATTAATATATCATGTCCTTATATACATAGCACTTACATAATTAATTCTTAAATTTTTGACATAAGAGAACCAACTGGGATTTTATCACCTAACGGTAACCTTCATCCTAACTATCCTACTTAGATTTCATTACCAAGGGGAGAATCAAATCAGTATTTTATATATATATATATATATATATATATATATATATATATATATATATATATATATATATATATATATATATATATATATATATATATATATATATATAGGTTAAGCACCCAACACCCTTACATTGTGGTGTGTGAAGTGAGGGGGTAGGCCCCAATACCAAGCCACATATCGATTCTAATACATATATCTTTTGAGCCTCAACAAACTTGAAACCATCTCTAGACTAATAATTCTTAGTATCTTTTTTAACCTTTTTTTCTTATCAAATTTTTTAGTTAATTTCTTAAAAAATAAAATATCTCTAGGTACATCTTGTAGTGTGTGTGCCTTTCTTTTTCACTAAAATGAGATAATCAAAAAGACTATTATGTGCTTTTTATTTTCTTTTCTTGATTTTTTCCTTCATCACTACATGGTTTTGACATGATAGTATTTGCTAAAGCAAATCGAACCTCCAACTTCATCCTCACCCATGGAGAACTCTCTGAGTCCTCCTACCTCCCCTAAGTCCATAAGGGAGGGTATTCCCTAGTATTATACTTAGGGTGATCTTGAATTTGCCACCATACTGGATAGTAATCCAATCATGCTTAATCATTACCTTAGTACTTGAGCTATCCACATTCCACTTTCCTCCTATACACTATTTTTTGGAAATGCTTTTGGCATGCCTCTAGAGGAAGGTGAAGGGCTTACCATAGTTATGGTGTCCTCCCACAACAATCCTCCCCCAATAAGTTCCAATGCTAACACCACACATTCTTTAAGCAACCACCTCCATTAATCTCTAGTGGTCTATCCATAACTAGTACCCAAGATCAAAATATCACCACATCTCAACCTACGTCTACTCTGCACCTTAAAATGACACCTCAAAATGTAGTTATCTTAATCCCAACAACTCTCCCACCCATCCAAACTAGCGTGCCTTTAAATCCCCAAACTCAGTGTTTGTAACAATCCCTCATAATTCAACCTCCTCAACAATATATCCTATTGACCACCCAGTACATATCTCCCTTGCAATCTCTTGGGTCTGATTATATACCCTTGAAATCCCCATAGTATGTAGTGACATCCCAACTGATTATGATGACATCAATTGGTTACCCTTTATCCCAACCCTTTTACACTCCATTTCCTACCTATCAATATCTGCAATAGAATGTCTTGGGGGGTATTCCTTAGTACAATACTTAACCAGACCTTATGAGAATCCTTATGAATATGATGGCCAATTTGGAAGCCTTTGCATCTAGGCAAAAAAAATGCTCACTTATGATCAAATCTGTAATGAACCTATTAACCCAACTATCCCCATTAGGTCATACTATTCACATTGCGATCTTTTAAAATTTACCAAGTTTCAAAATAAGGAGTATCCTCAAAAGTAAATTTGAGCGTTCAAATATGCTTGATATCTTATAGCTCACGATAATGCTCTTCTCCTTAGAACCTTCCCCATGTTGCTAGCTAGACTAGATTTAGACTAGTATAATTCTATCCCTCAGCATTCCCTATTTTATTTTAAGCAGCTAGCCGACATCTTCTTAAAACACTTTTCTATCAACATTGTAATAAAAGTGACTATCACCGACCTCTATGCCATCAAATAATTCAATGATGAATATGTCATTAGTTTCATGGCTAGATGGATAAACCTTGTAAACCAACTCACTTTTTCCCTTCTACAACCCAAACTAATTAAATTATTTATGACATCATGTGCTAAATATATCTCATCAACATTACAAGTGCAATCCTTCAAAACTTTTGATGAGGCCTTTTTGATGGCCCACAAAGTAGAAATTAGAGCTTTGGAAGAAGGAAAAGTAAAATTTCATAGTAAAAAACTTCAAGCCTGATCCCTATAAAGGGACTAACAATAATAAAACTAAAGGATATGATAATGCCATAGTCTTAAAATCAACACCCCCACAAACAAAAATCCAACTAAACCCTCTACCTCTTAGGCACAATCCCAAAAACCATTAACACATTTTCCTCAATGATAGTACATGCCTTTAAGATAATCTTATGCATATATCTTAGATAATTTATTAAAGGCATCTATCATCAAACTACTTCTCGTTAGACCTCTTGATGACTCTCTCCTTAAGCCTATCTAGTTTAAGGAAAATGACTTTTGTAACTATCACCATGTAATAGGTCATGATGTCAATAGGTGTCAATATTTCAAGGGTATAGTATAAAAACTTATTGATCAAAGGGAATTATAATTAAATAACCTTGAATCTCCCCCTACTCAGTCTATAGACATCTTTAGGCAATCGTTCCCTAACCATGCTTCTATGTCTAATTCTGTACAGGCTAATTTAAGATCCACCTCAGACCATGAGACCCATATGATCAGTATGATCCATTACCAACTTATGCCTAAAGAAATTAGTAGTGTTTTTGTCCTTTATCTCATTATAGGAGATGTATTCAAACCATCTGAATTAAGTGAAGTTATCCCAAAAACTCACTCTAACTTTTTGGATCTCATTATTTGGGGTCCACTTGAGGAAACATTATTTGAAAACATTCAAGATGATTAACCAAAAACAAGACATTCCACAAGATATGCATACCATTCCTCATGTCATCTCAATACCTATTTGTATCATACCCATCCCCTCTAGCTTACTACCCCCTGAGGAAAATGTTACATTACATCAAACAAACCTAAGACTAGTTCCCCTCATAACTCAAGAATAGCTAAATCTTAGAGAAATTAAGGAGAAGGCTATAAGTATCAAAAGAAAAAACTTCAAGGCATCATGAGGAAATTCCTTACAACATTCTCCCATTAGGATTGAACTCCCTAAAGAGGATATCCCCACTATCCTCGATCATATTCAAAAATGGAAAGCACCTCTGCTACCTTTCAAACTAAAGCATCTATATTAGGACCCCATCCTTTCTCAAGAATAAAATGAACTATTATAGAATCCTCTGATAAATATCATGTACCATCACAAAGGATCTTCCCACTGTGATAATGTCAATACATAACCCTTTAAACCCCTACTATCCATAAGGCTTAGCTATAATGGCTTATCCTAAGCACAAGGTGTGTGTTGTAGGGAATATTCAAATAACTAGTTCAAAAGATCAAGGTTAAAAGTCAAATGCAACTTACCTACCAGTGTCTAGAAAAGTCAAAAAAACTAATCAAGATTGATTTAAAGGTTATTATTTGAAAATCATTGATCAACTTATCCAAACCTCCATTGTCACTTTACCAGTCATAAAACATGTTAACCATCATATTCAGAGACCAGTGTGGTATCAAGAAAATAATAAAATCATGTATCATCAAATAACAAGACATGATAATGAAATTTTTAATGCACTAAAATTTATGGTCTAAAACTTATTAGAAGAAGATGATATTTTAACGGAATACTTGGATCATGACTATCCCCATAGTCAAACTACTAGGGTCACATATACCTCAAAAATTAGTATATTACCAACAATATTAGAGCAAGCTTCAAAGGAAGATAAAATCTTTGATAAAGTTCAATATCAACCCCTTTTGAACCCTATAAATGTGGATGCATTTGAAAACATGACAAATTTACCTTTGTTTTAGATAGATGTGAATCACATAGCTATGTGATCCCAAACCTAGGGTCACAAAACCCACAATCATGATAAAGCCAAAGTAACTATTGTAAGAGCCCCAAATCCTACCAAAAATAATCCTGTAATTCCCAATCTAAAACCTAAAATTTATATTTTAGGAAAAGTACAAAATAATAATGCTTTAGAATTAATATAGATATCCATTCTAAAGTACCTTCATCAACTTTGGTTAAGATGTCTTTATATTAACTTGTCCAAAATTCTCTATATCATTATAAGGCTAGGATAGAAGTCTTGTAGGCCATTGAAATACAAACTAATTAGCCCTATCTTCTATTGGATTTCATTGCATCACTTCAAACGATGTTATCCATAACATTCCATGATTCAAAAATATCACTGTTATAACCTGATGACCAGGATCCCACATTATTTATCACTACCTAAATTGATCAAACCCAAGTCAAATGCATAATGATTGATAATGGAGAAAGTATAAATATTATCTCCTCATGCGTTTAAGTAACTATAGTTGCCTAAAAATGTTGTAGCATAATCCCCAACTATTTTATAGCATTCAGTGATACTACAACCCTTGCATTAGGAATGGTCATCCTTGTTAAGGAAGTCCAAGAACAAACACACCTGTTCTGATTCCTCTTGTTGGATCTTGCTCCTCAGAAAGAGCACAGTATGATTACCAAATATATAAGCAATTAAATATGCGGAAATAACCAGAAGCACAAGTAACTAGAATTCACCAATAGCACAGAATATGAGAGACAATACACTATCTTGTATTAACACTATACAGAAAAGAATACAACAAAGAGCCGCCACACTCTTTCACCTTACAGAGGTTTGCCACACCTCAAGTGTTCAGTAATTCTTCTCACACAATCTCCTACACAAAAAATGGTCCCAACAACCAACTCACAAACCGAATTGGTGTTCACCTCTCCAACTAGTCAGTAATAACCCTGCCAGTACATCAAGCACTCTATAGCACTTCAAGCTGGTCTCCCATGAACCTGCAACCTGCAATTCAACAGACCATACTCACATGTGGATCTCCTATGAGCTTGCAACAACCTGCAACTCAATGATCATACACACACACAGAAGGTACTTCCTTGCCTTCCTTAACTTATGCTTATACAATACATGCCAATGGGTCTATAAATAGATCCCTAACTTAAACACTAACTTAGACTCTTAATTTAGACAATTATCCACGCAGCTCAAGACTCTAACTAGTCTTTACATGCAAACTCTTCGTTCACTTAACTAACTGTCCGTGCAACTAGCACTTCTGGAACGCACAGGCGACCGACGCCGGTCCCTGCTTGTCTGGTTCTGCTGACGCTGGTCCCTACTTGTCTGGTGTTCGGTAATTCTTCTCACACACTCTCCTACACAAAAAACAGTCCCAACAACCAACTCACAAACCGAATTGGTGTTCACCTCTCCAACTAGTCAGTAATAACCCTGCCAGTACATCAAGCACTCTATAACACTTTAAGCTGATCTCCCATGAACCTGCAACCTGCAATTCAACAGACCATACTCACATGTGGATCTCCTATGAGCTTGCAACAACTTGCAACTCAATGATCATACACACACACAGAAGGTACTTCCTTGCCTTCCTTAACTTATGCTTATACAATACATGCCAATGGGTCTATAAATAGATCCCTAACTTAAACACTAACTTAGACTCTTAATTTAGACAATTATCCATGCAGCTCAAGACTCTAACTGGTCTTTACATGCAAACTCTTCATTCACTTAACTAACTGTCTGTGCAACTAGCACTTCTGGAACGCACAGGCGACTGACGCCGGTCCCTGCTTGTCTGGTTCTGCCGACATCGGCCGACTTCCTGCCGTCGCCGGTGGCCTTCAGCACTGCTCACGATCGACATCGGTCCTGTTGCCGACGCCGGTTCTCCTGGATCTCAGCAACCTTCTGTTCCACCTTGTTTGCAAGTAGCTAAAGCTTTTAGCTCCACAACCTAACAATCTCCCACTTGGAGATAAACAGCTGCAACCTGTACATGTACCTGTACTCCGTCTAGTTTGTTCCCTTGGCTATGTATCCATCTTCAAAATCACCCTTGAAGACCAACCACCACAAAATCCATGGTGCAAAACTTGTCATCCAAATCACCTGCCACATCCACATCTACAAACATGTAGAAAATCACCTGAACCTGCATAGCATGTGCACCTGCTACTAGTCCCTGTAAGAATCCACTGAAGTGCCCTCCAATGGTTCTCTCCCGGATTGGCTCCTAACTTGTGACAACTCCCACTGCTTGGAAAAACTCAGGTTTAGTACATACCATACACTCAACCTCATTATGTGAATCAAGACCCTGTTCTGTGAACTGTCTAACCATCGGCATGCTAACCGGTTTCACACAATCATCCTGAAACAAAGTCAACATGTGACCTCCCATGTCTCTAGAACACACTCATGTCAAAGAATCTTGCTGCTCCCAGATTCTCCATGACAAACACCTGAACTAGCTTTACCTTTAGTTCAGCAATACCCTGTATATGTAACCCTACAACAAGCACATCATACAGTAATAGGATAGTGCAGCTAATACTATCCAACCTGGTAAAGAGAAACACAATGAACAAACCTCCATTGCCCTGCAGCTAATACAAGACCATATACCCTGATCTTCCATCTCACGTATCCATTTCCGCTCTTCTTCATCCTGAACATCCATTTGTCTCTCATTGCTTACTTCCAGCTGGCAACACTACCCAAAACAACTGTTTGGTTCTCCTCCAAGGAATCACATCCTCATTCATTCCTAGCTCCCACTGTTTCCTGGATCTACCTGTTCTGCTTCTTCAATAACTTCCTGGTCCTATGCCATAAGTGAGCAACAAGTAGTGTAAAGAAGGGAAATGATGAATTTAAGAACTTACTTACACCTTGAGTCCTCCATATGGGCGCTTGAGACTCCATGACAGCTTGTTGTCCACCCAAAATTCATCTCAGTAACCGATGCCGATCACATCTCAGTCTGCAGCCGATTGATGTTAGTTTCCTGCGACTGCCTCCTTGCTGACGTCATTTCCCCTGGCTGACGCTGGTCATTCTCTGCCCTGAGTCACCGACATCGGTCTGCACATAGCCGACGTCGGTCCCTGTCTAGACCCCAACGCCGGTTTTCCTGCCGACGTCGGTCTCTGTGTTTTTCTAGTGAGACCTGACTTTTTCCCGTGAGCTCCTTTTGGATCAAACCCTTGTCCAAAACACCCTTGCTCTGCTCAGAATTCCTCTACATCTTGTGCTAAACTCTGTCCGTCACTTTCTCCTTGAAAACCAAGGCTTTCCTATTCTTGTCACTAACATCGGATTCCTCAAGAAACGTCACCTTCTTCTTCTGCATACAGAAATCACGATCCATACCTTCCAAATCCGAAAGCATATCCATTGACTCAAGAACAAGCATCTCCTTCTTATCTATGTGACCAAGCCTATCAAGCCATATCTCTAAATCTACAGCTGAAGTAGAAAACCCAGAAAGAGAATCAGTAGTACAACTAGATAGATAAAGCATACCTACTTTCTTACCTCTAGCTACAACAAGTGTACCCTTGGTAACCTTCCAAGAGTCCACTGTGAGAGTTACTGTGCAACCCTCATCACCCAAACTTCTAACAGAAATCAAGTTCCGCTCTAGAACTGGGACGTGCATGACCTCCTTTAACACCCATGTGTTACCTGTCTGCAGTTTCAGCTTCACTTTCCCTTTGCCAACAATCTGACAAGGCTTACCATCCCCTACACAAATTTTTCCAAAATCTCCCTGGACATACTCATGAAAAAATTCCCTATGTGGGGATGCATGAAAAGAGGCACCAGAATCTAAAACCCAAGATTCTACTTTATCCAAAGAACATACCAGAGCATCCTGTGCAACATACTCTACAACATCTGCTTCTTCTTCATGTCCTTCATGCCGATCTTCCCCTGATCTGTAATCTCTCTTTATGTGCCCTTGCTTTCCACACTTCTAGCAGGTTATTCTGCCATACCTGGACTTGGATCTCCTGCCTGTCTTCGACCTTGATCTCCCATGCTCTATCTTTTCTCTTTGCCTTCCTCTACCTTCAACACTCAAACCATCCCCTGATGACTCACCTGTGCTTTTCCTGCGTATCTCTTCATTCAAGATCACGCTCACAACATCATCCACTTTTAAGACTTTTGAAGGAGACACAGTATTAGAAACTGTCATTACCAAACCTTCCCAACTTTCAGGTAATGAACACAAGATTAAGAGAGCTCTTATTTCATCATCAAATACAATATTGACTGAACTTAACTGGTTTACTAAACCATGGAAATCACTAAGATGGCTATGAACAGATCCACCTTCCAACATTTGCAAATTAAATAAACGCTTCATAAGAAATACCTTATTAGAAGCTGAGGGTTTTTCATATAAATTTGCCAAAGATTCCATCAACTCCACCGTTGTCTTACACTGTGATAAGCTGGAAATCACAGATGATGCAAGACTCAATCTAATAGATCCCAGAGCCTTCCGATCAAGAACCTCCCATTCTTCATCTTTCATATCCGAGGGTTTGCAACTAACCCCTCCCAACGGTAAGTACAAATCTTTTTGATACAGATAATCCTCAATCTGCATCCTCCACAATTGGTAGTTCTTGCCATTAAACTTTTCCATTCGTAGCTGACTGTCTTCTGTCATTGCTCAACTCCCACTCAAATAGAAACCCTGTGAGTAACCTGTAATCAAAACACACTACCCAGATCTACACCAATCTGTTAGTATTCCAACCAAAAGCTCTGATACCACTTGTTAAGGAAGTCCAAGAACAAACACACCTGTTCTGATTCCTCTTGTTGGATCTTGCTCCTCAGAAAGAGCACAGTATGATTACCAAATATATAAGTAATTAAATATGCGAAAATAACCAGAAGCACAAGTAACTAGAATTCACCAATAGCACAGAATATGAGAGACAATACACTATCTTGTATTAACACTATACAGAAAAGAATACAACAAAGAGCCGCCACACTCTTTCACCTTACAGAGGTTTGCCACACCTCAAGTGTTCAATAATTCTTCTCACACACTCTCCTACACAAAAAACGGTCCCAACAACCAACTCACAAACCGAATTGGTGTTCACCTCTCCAACTAGTCAGTAATAACCCTGCCAGTACATCAAGCACTGTATAGCACTTCAAGCTGATCTCCCATGAACTTGCAACCTGCAATTCAACAGACCATACTCACATGTGGATCTCCTATGAGCTTGCAACAACCTGCAACTCAATGATCATACACACACACAGAAGGTACTTCCTTGCCTTCCTTAACTTATGCTTATACAATACATGCCAATGGGTCTATAAATAGATCCCTAACTTAAACACTAACTTAGACTCTTAATTTAGACAATTATCCATGCAGCTCAAGACTCTAATTGGTCTTTACATGCAAACTCTTCGTTCACTTAACTAACTGTCCATGCAACTAACACTTCTGGAACGCATAGGCGACCGACGCCGGTCCCTGCTTGTCTGGTTCTGCCGACGTCGGCTGACTTCCTGCCGTCACCGGTGGCCTTCAGCACTGCTCACGACTGACGTCGGTCCTACTGCCGACGCCGGTTCTCCTGGATCTCAGCAACCTTCTGTTCCACCTTGTTTGTAAGTAGCTGAAGCTTTTAGCTCCACAACCTAACAATCCTTCCCATCCAAGTAGGCATATACACTCTTCCTGAGTTATTTTATATAATAGAAGGGGAATTTCAATACAAAATCCTATTAGGATTTCCTTGGATACGCACTATGCAGTGCATCCCCTCCACCTTACATCGATCCATTAAATTCAAACATGAGGGTAAGATCCATAATGTCTCCGTCAATCCCCATCCATTTAAAACTTGCAACCTTACCTTTCATCCAAATGATATTTTAATTTCATTACAAAACATAACCTCATCATTGTCCAATGAGGCATCATCTAGTATGATAATCCCTCAATCAAAGATTTGTAAGGATTCCATTGACTCCATGTTTTAGTTGCTATCAATTAGAGAGTATCAGTTATTAACACTCAATACTCTCCCCACTCCCTAGGAATATGGGCATCCAAACAAACAACATACATAATTTCATCATCTAGGCTATATTATTCCCTTTGGTCCACCTTTCCTCCACACTCATTTTATCTATGGGGGGATTGATCATCCTTCTTCAAGTCTTGTTAACCAACTCAATTCTAAACCATTCACCTCAAACTTTTTGTTCCTAGATAAACCCCACTTTATAAAAACATACCTACAGTGGTGTGCTTATAAGGGTTTTGGCATATGACTCTATGAGCAAGGCCCAAAAAAGATTATGTTAGGATATTTTAAGAAACCCCACAAAAAATACAACCTCAATTTTTAAAAAAATCCCAAAAGTACCCCAAGAGTTACTCTTCTACCTATTATTGAAGAGGACACATCATCCTCACCATCTAACACCCCTTTGTAGATAGATGACACTGTATCCATTCCCCCAAACTTTTTTCTTTAGTCAATGCCATCGGTATAGAATCTCTCATCTATCACTATAATGGGGAGGATAAAACTATTCCTCTATCCTACCCAAACATGATAGGGCATGACTTTCCCACCATCCTTATTATTTAATGCTAAGATGATGAGTCAATCTTAACTCATTTAGGTGTAGAGAACTCCCATCTATGCAAATTCCTTCCATATAAAATTTCTAGTCTATTAAATGAGGCTACCATTGACATTAACATAGGATCTCATGAGACTCCATCAATAGTTAAGGTCAGTAAATCCTTAATCCTAAGGAACACCAAGATTTTGATACATTTATGATAAATCATAGTGAGACATTCGCTTGGTCTTATAGTGACATGAATGGTATTAACCCTACTATTATCATCCATACCATTGTCACATTCCCTGATGCCAAGCCTACAAAGTAAAAAAATTGAAAGATGCACCCTTACGTTGCACTCTTAGTCAATGAAGACTTGTAAGTCTTTTATCTATCAAATTTATCTAGATTATTGATTAACCTCAATGGGTATCTAATATCATCCCTATCACAAAGCCCATAGGAAGACTGCATCTTTGTACTGACTTTCATGACCTTGATCTTGTATGTCCTAAGGATGATTTCTCTCTTCCTAATATTGACCAATTAGTGGAATTAATGGCCAATCATGAAATGTTGTCACTTATGGATGGTTTCTCTAGATACAATTTATGCCTTTTGACTTAAATAATGTTTGGGCCACCTATCAAAGGGCCATGACTTTTATCTTCCATGATATAATCCATAAAATTATTAAAAATTATGTGGATGATATCTTTGATACATCAAAAGTATGAAATGACCACCTTTCAGTCCTGAAAGTAATCTTCGCTCACTTAATCCAGTTTCACATTTATCTCAATTCTAAGAAATGCATTTTTAGAGTTTTGATAGGTAAGATTTTAAGCTTTGTTGTCTCTATTTGAGGGATATAATTTGACCCCCACTAAGATAAAATCCATTTTAGAAATGCCACTCCCATCTAATCTTAAGAAACTCTATAGTTTATAAGGGAAACTATAGTCCATTCATCATTTTATCTCCCATTTATCTAATCAATGTCAACCATTCCATCACCTCCTAAGGAAAGATATGTGTTTTAATTAGGATTCTAGTTGTTAGGATTCCTTTGATGCTCTTAAAATATACCTTCTTTCACCACCAGTTCTCATTGATTTGAAGGAAGGGAAACCTTTCTTCTTATATATTTCATCCATGAAACATACCTTAGGAGACATGATTTCCCATTGTGATGAGCAACATAAAGAACATGCAGTTTACTATATCAATTGCATGCTTATTAAATATGAGATGTGCTATTCACACATAGATAAGTTATGCTTGGCTCTAGTCTTTATAGAATCTAAGCTTCACCATTATCTTTCAATGATAAAACCTATGCGATCATGAACACTGATCCCCTATAATTTATGCATTTAAAGCCTTATTAGAATTAGTGAATGGCCAAATGGCTCATGCTTTTGGTGGAATTTGATCTCGATTTTATCCATCAAAAAATAGTTAAAGGCCAAATCATTATTGATCAACTTGCTGAGGCACATATTTCTAATAATAAACTAATTAACTATAAATTCCTAGATGAATCCATAGCCCCCATGTCCCAAGTGACCAAGGATGTTGATTAGGTGTCATGTGTGCTAGAATGATAATGATAAAGTGTGCTTTAATGAGCTTCAGTGTTCTTACATGGTTCTTCAATGTTTGAATTTGTGAGGCAATTAATGGATGATATTGATGGTATGGACATGCTGAAGAGACCTATGAGGTATTTTGAGTTCTTGAAGTGCTTATGGAAGTGAATGAAATTCATCAGAGTAGTCATATGAAGGTCTAGGTTCAAGTAGTCATCTTGGTAGATAAGGATGAGTAAGTAGTTTGATGACATCATATTTCACACATGTAAAGGTTTCAAGAGAATTTTGTTACATGGATGGATTCCCCTATGAGAGGAGATCATATGGTTCAATTTTTAGGTCTGTACGTGGGGTGTAACAAAAGTTACTAAGGTGCAAAGTTGGCTTCTCAAATAGAGTTCACTAGGTTCCCATACTTAGCCAATTTTGTGATATTGAAGATCTATGGTGAACGTTTAAATAGGAAATGAAGATATATGAAGAGAGATTAATTTTACCAAATAAGCATCTAATGATGATAATTATACTTTTCAAATAGATATCAATGATGAACATGAAGTCTATTAGTCAAAGATCCTGATAATGAATGTGATGATGACATGTGTCACATTCACAGAGTTTAAGTAGAAAATCAAGATAAATGGAGTGAATTCAACCATGAAAAGGAAGATAAATGGTGAACATTAGTCAATAATTCAATATAATGCTCATTAGGCACATGGGGATGCCATGTGGTGGAATTTAATTATAGACTAACTATCGGGTATGTAGAGGGCATGTAGGGATATCAAGTGGCTTGATCTCAGAAGTGAGGATATAAGATTAATAGTGAATGATGCAATTTAAATTTATAAGGATTACAAGGATATTAATATAATTTGTCTGAAAAATTTGTGTGAGGACATGAGATGAAGACATGTGTCTGTATATGATTTTGCATTAACCTGTGACCATTGACATTTGAATTAGCAAAAGGATAAACCAGTGCTCAGTATTTTGCTTATATATTTTGATCTAGGACTAATTTATTGATGGTTTAAAATGGAAATTTGAAGAATAATTCAAGGCTCATCTAGAGACATTGGTTATAATGTTTTAATATTTTTACAATCAAATATATTGAGATCCAAAGTTGATTGTGTGTTTGACCATGTTTTGAAAGTGACTAGAGAAGGATATTTGAGTTGTCATTGATAGTATTTTGATGTTTCAAGATGAAATATATATTTTAGAATTTTATATACTCCATGAGGAAAATATGTGTGTATTTTGGAGGTTTGAACAATCCATATTAAATATGAATAATTGTTTATAATTTGATTGTGTTTGTTGAATGCACTAGCAGTTTGAGTGACCATGTTGCAGGAGTGAGTTGAATGTGTTATAAGCAAAATTGAAGAATAAAATGAGTATGTATATGTTCTATAAGTATAAATTAATTATGATAAAGTATTTGATGTCATAATATTCCCTTGATTAGATATGGAGAGTTAAAATAGTATAATTGTATTTTGACTGTATATGACCAATCTAAGTGGTCATTTTGAGAGAGTTGTTTTGAGTGATTAGAGCCTATGTTGAAGTATATAAATCACATGAAGGCATTGAAAAGCTCATATATGTTTCAACCATGTCATCTAATAATATGGATATGAAAAATATTTGAGTATTTGTTTCAGATTTTTGAGACTGTGTTTTCTATGTATGAAGGCCTAAAGAGAGAGGAGATCTAATTGGTAGGTTCAAGTTTTGAGTTGGTGTTCCAGGTGGAATGGACCCATATGATACTAAGAAAGGGTATATTTGAGACATTTTTGATGTTTTATAATCATTGATAAGGGATGAATGTGGTCTAAGTAGTCTCACATGAAACATGTGAGTATGAAGGACTAATTGTTTTTGTTTGGGGCTAATGAGGTAATGAAAGACCTATGAAGAGTGCAGTTATCACATGTAACATTTTTATGGACCTATGTAAATTTTTGTTCAAATATTTAAAGCATTTTTGTCAACTAAGATGGGTTAAAGGAATAAAGTGGTATAAGTTCAAGATCTAATTGGACTAATTACGCTAGTTGAGGAAGTGTGGAGTTAAGCAAATTAGAGAACCTTTGAAAGAAAAGGTACAAGAAATTGAGGACCAAAATATAATGAATATTATTAGTCATTATTTTTTGATTAAGTTGATGTAGGAGGATGTACAAGTCATTGGACCTAATGAGCCTAGAAGAGGCAGTTTGAGAGAGAGTCCTATAAGCTACTTGAGAGAGATTGGAGGTGAAGAGTGTAGACAAAGGTGGTCATAATCAGTTAAAGAGAAATAATATGTGTTTAAGATGATATATTAAAGGTAGTTGAGTAGGTGCTTAGTTTCTTATGGGGTTGGTTCCTCCTTGCAAGATAAAGCTTGCTAAAGGTCTAGTTGTTGTGGGTGCTCAGCTAGACAAGGGCAGTAACTCCTTTTGAGATTAATGTCTCACTAAATTAAGGGATGGGTGTTACTATATCATCTAGTGTTGGTCTAAATTTTGTATCTTGTTATTATAAGACTATAATCCATATTTTAGGGTTCAGTGGGTTTTATCCGCCAAGAGGGTTTTTACATATATCATGTGTTTTGTGCTTGATCCTGTTTTATCTTCCATGTTTATTGTTATGAATGATGTGTATGCTTCATGATTGTATATTTAATGGTTAAGGGTTTAAAGGGTTTAGAATTAGATTAAATATATAGAATAATTGTTTCAACCCCTTAGTTATTTTACCTCTAATAATTAGTATCAAAGCAGGACCTTCATTACAAGTTTAATAACTTGAAGGTGATCAAGGTACAATATGGCAAGTCAATAGATGTAGGGTTTCTCTACAAAGAAATCATTGTTGTTAAATGGGTCCAATTATTTTTTTGGATTGTAAGGATGAAGACCTACATCATGTCAATAGGGTTTGACATTTGGTAATATGTTGTGGATGGATATTTAACCCCACCAACCCCTTCAACTAGTGCAGCTGATAAGAAGTTGTGTGAGAGCAATTATAAAGCAATGAATGCCATGACTTATGGTCTTTCCAAGACTAAGTATACCAAGGTAATCCATTATAAATATTCCAAAGAGATATGGGACAAAATGTAGATTATGTATGAAGGGGATTCAAAGGTCAAGTTACCCAAGTTATAGAATCATCGAAGATAATTTGAGAGTCTCAAGATGAAGGAAGAATATTATATGGCATCCTTTTTGTAGAGAGTTGATGAGATTATGAAAATTCTTAGAGGTCTTGGAGAGAATATTGAATAATCTATTTTATTACAAAATTTATTAAGGTCTCTCTCCCTCAAGTTTGATTCTAAAGTGTCTATTGTAGAAGAAAGTCATGATTTTACTCAGATGAAGATCGATGAATTTCATGGCATCCTTACTTCTTATGAGATGAGAGTAAATTATGACAAAATAAAAAAGGAGGAAACAAAATTTAAGACAAATGAAATCAAATAATAAAATAAATCAAGATAAGGAACTCAAGTATGATGAGATATCTAATGATGAACTAAGAGATTTTTTTTACAAGTAAATTGAAAACAAGCTTAGGGAAGTATAAGGGTAAACTACCCTTCAAATGTTTCAATTGTGGAGAATTAGGACACTTTGCTAACAAGTGACCTCATAAGCATAAGAAGAATGTTGATGAATAGAATGGTGAAATCCAAGATGAAGGCAAGAAGACATTTAGTTTTGATAAGAGGAAAAAAAGGATTCAGAAAGTATGACAACAAGAAGTCCTTCAAGAACAAGAAGAGTCTCTACACTAATAAAGATTGTAGCTCATTAGATGAGAGTGAAGATAGTGATTATGAGTTTGATAATGAAGATGATGGTACTATTGAAGATGAATTCCTCTACATGGTTGAGGAAGGAAGTTGCTCATATCAAAATGAGTCTACTTGGAGTGATACAGATAATGAAGAAGATAAAGAGGACTGTGAGACTAAATTGAGAAATGCTTGTGAAGAACTAAAGATTGAAAATAAGATTAAAAAGAAGATGAAGTCTCAAATCAAGGACTATGTAGATAAATTTAGTGTGTTTGAGGCAAGAATGAATGAAGACACTATAAAGCATGAAGATATAGTCAAGTATATTAGTTGTCAATTGGAAATATTGTCTACAAGCCTAAAAGCTAAAAAGAATGAGTGTTTAAGGTATGTGATTGAAAATGATTCATTAAAATATAATTTAGAAAATACATTTAGTAAGATGAAATCATTTGTGATGTTTAAAAAGAGCTAAAGTGATCTAGACAACATTCTGAATAGTTAAAAACATGTTAGTGATAGATCTGGACTTGGTTACAAATAAGAACAAAATATTGAAACTCAAGACAAGGTGAAGACTAATGTGAAAAAAAATAATCAGACTTTAAGGGCCAACAATTAGTCATGGAATGAATACGATGGTAAAATGAAGACAAATTAGAGTAGACAACAAAATGCCATGAGGTATGCCAAATTCAATGGTTACTATTACACGTGTAATCAATTTGGTCATAGGGCTAAAGAATGTATAAGACTTGTTAAGAATGAGTGGAATCATCAATCAAATAGCATGAGCAAAGTTGAGTGCTTCAATTTTTATGACATAGGACACATTGCATGATTTTATCCAAATTAGGTAAGACAAGTTGAGTTCATTTCAAGAATAATGGTTCACTTTAAGAATATTGTGAGAAGATTGGTCACATTGCTAGATTCTATAAGCAAAGGTCATCAAGTGAAAATTAGTTCAACCAGACTCCTAGAGTGCAAATAAGAAGACAAGTTAACTTATAAAAACCAAAGATGAAAAGTGTCAGTCATAATGAGTTTACAAGTCCAAGTGGTATGTTTTCTAAAGTGGATAATGATACAGAGGTTGAAGAGAATCAGGAGATCTCATTGTCTAGTCATTTTGGGAAAGAAGAGGATACAAGTGAACATCCTAATATTATTGAGCATGTTTTATGCAAAGAACATCAGTTGTCAATGCCCATTGATGAAGTTATTTCTCTAGTTGAAAATATATGCCATGAATCTTTGTTGTCTTTATGTGTCATCAATACAGTGTTAGAAGAGAAGGAGAATGTTATAGTGGATGAGAAAGTTGTTTCTCTTAATCATAAGAAGAAGAAGAACTATCAGTTTTAGATGTCCAAGAACCAAAAGGAATATGAGGACATGTGGGTAACTGCTAGTTTCACATTGTTCTAAGACATTTTGGGTTAGGGTGTCTCTATTTCTGCTTCTTAGGAGACATCTTTCTTATGTGCAAGCAAGTATGTGTGCTCTAGGTGATGATCAAAGTGTCAATCAGTACAAATCCTTAAGGCAAAGGGTAAGCAAGATATTTTGAAATATAAGCTTGTAGATGAAGGACTTTGAGAAGGTTAAATTAGTTTGGATGCTGATTCAAGAAGTTGATCAGTGAAGACAAGGATAAGTAATTATATATAGAGTATGGAGGTTTATAGGTGTCAAAACATAATTGGTTGAGAAGACCTATTAAATATTTCATGATATAGGTGATTCATAGAGTTAGGGAGAGATAAATTAGATAGTTTGAAAGGCTTAAAGAGTTGTTCATGATGTGAGGGGGAGCATATGTGAGATGTTCTAGTCATGGTGGATATATGAAGAAGTCTGCTATATATGTGAACTCAAACATATTGATATTATGACTTGATCAAACCAAGTTAGGAAGTTTTAAAATGTATTGAATCCTCATGCATAAACAAATGGGGAAATTTTTAAATGGTTAGGTCATAGGATCAGAGGGTTGTATAGTTAAATCTAAGAGATAAGGCATTATTTCTCTTAATTTATATTCATTTCTCAATTTTGGAAGAAGATAGAAAACTAGTAATAAGGGTTTGGTATAAATACTTGGTTGGTGATGCACACGTATCTAGATGAAGATGGAGAAATCCTCTTTGGATAGGAAGGAATAAACTATAAATAAGAATGCACTAACAAAAGGGGTTTTTAGCAAGATACTTAAGTGGACTGCCTAATGTGAGCTAGATCCAAGAAGCATATGCTTGCTAGGAGGCTACCAATCCACTATTGATAACAATCAAGTTGGAAATGATAAAGTAAGGTACTTGCATAAAGTAAATGAAATGAAATATAAGAATAAAGTAGAATGATTTTTAAATAAAATGAATAAATATATTAAAAGCAAGTCAATACTTGTGTTAAAGGGGGTAAAGTTAGGTTCAAAAAAAGGTCTATGAATAGGTAGGAACATAGAAAGTTAGGTTTGGGTGGGGTTAAGGTACTTAAAATAATTTTTTTTTATTTTCTATCATAGTGACCATCAGTGGTTGGGTGAACCATCAATGATTGGGGTGACTATTGGTGGTTGTGTAACCATCAATGGTTGGGGTGATCATCAATGGTTGTGCTAACCATTAATGGTTACCTGTGGATTCTTTAAGGTATTTAAAAAAGAGTTGTAGAATAGGTAGGTGGTCAGATAATGGTTTTGTTAAGGATCTGATGGAGAGGAGAAACATAATGTAGATAGGTCTGATCAAGTCAAGGAGGTTAAAAATCCCAAAATAACAAAGAAAAAGTAGAATATACCTATAGTTTGCTAGATGATTGATAGTTGAAGGCTAAGTCAATTTTTCTAGAGTTACAATACTTTGACCTCAAAATCAAATTTGATAGAGGTTCAGGTCTCTTTAGCTGTTTTTGAGTTGCTAAAGGAAGACTGGATGCTAGAGAGCTTGAATACCTATGTACAAGGAGCTTTGATAGCTTGAACATGGATCTTTTTCACCTCCCACTCCCCTCCTTTTATAGGCAAAGAGAGATGGATGATGGAATTTTACTTAGAGGGTGAGGTTACTAATCATGATGCTTATAATTTCATTAGCACTACATAAGATGAACATATTAAATTTTTCCTCATTATCTCACACATAATTGGTGATGTGTTAAGAAGGTGAGGACCTAACCATCAACGGTTAAGCTAACCATTGGTGGTCAAGTGTTTGAGGGTAAAAGGATCAAATTAAGTTAAAAAGGGTTGGTAAAAAGGTTAAGTTAGTAGGTTACTAAGTTAGCTAACTAGGTAGTCAACTAGACTCAATGTCTGATAGGGGTCCTAAGTCATTTTGATAACTAGAATTGTCATGTGTAGTTTTCTAGTGTGTATATTTTGCCACTTTTTGTTATGCAAATTTAAATTAATAAGATACAAAACAAAAATGAAGTGTTGGTTGAAGGTTTGATTGCCTTGAGTATGGGAGGAGGTGTTCTCCCTCAAACTAGGAGTTGATGAGGTGAAACCAAAATCGAGTCAAGGTTTGATAATTAGTATATGGTGTGTCACAAATTTGTTGACAAAGGGGTTGGGAATTTAAATTGCAAACATGCACACAGAATATGACTAAGTATAATAGTCAAGATCATGTAAATACTAAGTTACCAATGTGAGTAAAAATAAGGTTGATTCTAGAAGAATAAGTGATAGGATAATCGGTCCATAGTGTTGGTCATAGCTGATTGGGTTACTCTATAAGTCTCCTAGATAGTGTCGATGTTTTTGTAGGTATCCAAGGTAGGAAGTAATCCTTTGAAAAACACAAATGGTCTAGTTGTGCACTAGGTGGTGCAAAATTTTAATGGTCAACATGGAAAAAATGGTCAATGCAATCAAAAATACCAAGCAAGGTCATCACAAAACATGCAAATAGTTTAGGTAAAAAATGACCAATGTTGAGGTAGACATGGTCTAATGCTTGGGCCAGAGAGGGTAATCTCCAAAAATTTCATGGTTTGGTATGGGGGAGATTAGGTGATCTCCAAAGCTAGGTATTTAGGTATAAGTGCCTAAAATGAAAAAGTGTGAGACCTTGACCATTGATGGTCAGGGGTTCCTAGGGTCAATTGTTGATGGTCACCCTAATCATCGATGGTCAAGGGGAAACCCTAAAAATTTATGGATAAAAAGTGAAAAATAAAAATCATTTTCACTATTTGACAAGTTTGACCTTTGTGTTTTATGTTCTAGTAATTTGGTTGATTTGCTACCTTGCTAGGAGATTGTTTAATTGAGTGTGTGGTTGAGGTGTTGTTTGTTGATTGGTTGAGTGTGTGTGTGTTGAGGTGATCAATGGGGACCATAATGTAGGGTAGACAAGGACATGGTTGAGTAGTAGGATATAGGTTTTGGCCTTGATAATGACCAAGGAATGAGGTAGGTGATGTTTTGAAAAATTTAGATAGTTGATTAGGTCTATTATTTAGTTAAATTTGATTGCTTTGTGGTTGATTTGATATGGTTTTTAGGGGTTTTCACTAGGTTTAAATTTTAGTAAAATTAAGAAAATTGAACCAGTGAATTTTGAAATTAGAAGAGTCTATGGGTTGAGGGTAGGAGATTGGATAGGATTTAGGTAGTTATTTTGTTAAATTCTATTATTTTTGGTTTATTTTGGAAGAGTTATGTCAAGGTTTTTGCTACCATTGATCACCCACAATGATTATAGGTAGTTAGACCCAATTGTTAATGATCAAATATGGGATTCTTACAATGGAGGGGAGACTATGCATTGACAAGGGCTAGTGGTGCTAGAGAAATTGAGTGGTTCAAAGATGCCTTGGAGGTTTTGGTTGTGGGTGATGTGGTTTGGAGGCCATATGTGGGTTAGTCTAGGTGGGCCCAGTATAGTTACTACACTCTATCACTACAGAGCTAGTAATGGATATATGGGAAGAGAGAGGGGGAGATAGAGCTTACCCCTTTTGATTGATTTTAGTGGCAGTTTGATTTTGTGCAAGGGATTTTGGATCCTTCTTAGAGGTGTAGGAGAGAAGATGTAAAGTTTTTACTTTTAGAGCTGTAGCTACAAGATGTAGTGTTAGATCATGAGGAGTTACCAACCTAATTAATTATAGATGATGTTGGTTTTGTTTATGGATATGTGGCATGGTATCAAGCCCTATATGTAGCAACCCATTTTGGATGGGATGAAAAGGTCTAATAGGCCATGGATGTGGATCTTACAAGGGCATATGTTAGGGTGGTGGTCAGGATGGATAGATAATGATAGCATTAATAGCTACATAGGCTTAAATCATAGGGTTACAGGGATAGGTGGTCACTCTACAGGGCTAGATTGTTACTTTATAGGGTCAAATACCACCTTGACAAGAGAGCGAGATCAAACAAAGACCTCCCTTGGTTTAGTGAATCAAGAGAGGGATACAGTAAGTTAGAGGGTAGGAGCTATGATAACACTAGTAGGAGGACCATCTAGGATGATTCTTATGACATGATACTTAGTTATGGTTGAGGAGTTGAGGTACTATGAGGCTATAGTGATGGTATAGTATCCAAAGTAACTAAGATGGGGGGAGTATAGGGCCATTTTAGCAAGTGAGGCAGTCATGGTGACTCCAAGATAGTGGGCCTCTATATTGGGTAGACATATAGGTACCCTAAGAGGATTGACACCAGATGGTAGTGCAGGTGCAGGAGTAGGAGGGGCCAATGGTAGTGGTACCTAGAAGCATGATATATGTTTTGATAAGTTATATGTACATGATTTTGATACTGGCCTATGTGTCAATGATGTGAGATGTATATGAGATAGATATTTCATACATTGTTACATGTATTATTTATTTTATAGACATGATGTATTTGGTGATGTTGATGATTATATAGATGTGATTTATCTTTCATGATGCAGTTTATGATTATGGTTATTCATGTTCATGTTATGGTTCATGGTTAGGTTTATGGTTTATGTGCATACTCTATGAGATGTTTTATTCAATAGTTTAGGCATGTGATGTTTATAATATGGTTATGATGTTCTATTTTTGTTCATGGATATGATATTTATGGATGGTCTGATGTTCATGATCATTGACATTTTTTATGTTATAGCATTTGATGTGATGATCTTTGATTATGGGATGTGGTGACAATGATCATGGAGTATTTGGTATGATGATCATGGATTATGTATGTTTATTTTTGATTTATGATGTTATATGATGGCACATAAATATAACAAACTAAATGTGGGAAAATTGATAAGAACCAATGAGACATATGTCTACATGAACTAATAATGAAAAGATAAGAAAAGAAACATGATGCTTTTTCATGGATAAGGACAAAACAAAACATGAAGTTAGATCAACTTAGGGAACATAAGCCTTTCAAATACTTCACATTAACATGCTTAGGTTGATAAAAATGTGCCTTGATCACATTTTGTCAAGCAAGCTCATAATCCCTTGATTTATAGATAGTATAAAGGGGAGATGGGTAATAAGAATATAAAGGAAATGGGTGATAGGTAGGGTAACCTTATGTGGGTTAGTTTTCCCCTTCTATAGGTGACCTAAGAACCATAATATAAAAGTCCATGTCTTATGCTAGGTGTAGACTAATCGATGCAGGAAGTCTACTAGTGATAGATATAAAAGCTAATTTCAACTTTCTTGGGATAGCTTGTTTTGTTTTGATATAAGTTCTACTTGTTATTGTTGTTTTTTCTAATAGGTTTGTGAAGCTGATTAATGAAAGAAGCTTCAAATTATTGATTTTGACAAATTTGACTTAGCCATCCTTCAAGGGAGTGGTCTAAAATTGGATTTATTTATTTTGGTAGCTGTCCTTCAAGGGAACAATATATCTTTTAAGTAATTTAGAGGATTTTGGGGTAGTTGTCCTTCAAGAGATCAGTCTTCTATGCTAGAAATATGTGACCCAAATAATATTTTGGTATCCTAAATTATTTTGATGCTATTTTTAGATGTGGACAAGTCTATTTAGGCTTAGAGGTTTACCTTTATGAGGGTAAAAATTTTAGCACATAGAGGTTACTTATAGGTGAAATAAATGGTTTGAGGAATAATAACCATGGGATTCCATCTTGTTAGAGACAAAAACTATCCATGAGAACCATGCCATGGGTAGATCCATGGTACCCATATTTAGTATTAGGATATGACTGTGATGGTTAATCACATGGTTTTATGTTATAATCAATTATCTTTAAAGGGGGAGGGATAGGTGAATGAAGGTGAAAATCTCATAAATCAAGGGATGAGCCTAAGTTAGAAAAAAAAAGTGAGGTTGATCCTTGATTTTAAAAAACAAAGGATACAAATGTGAAACATTGAGAGGTTCAAATTCTAGTTTACCTTTGAGAGAGGAAAAATGGTAAGCTCCTAATCTATAATTATGGGTTATAATGTAGGGTCTAAGCTAATTGAAAGCAAATTTACCTCTTTTTCTTTTTTCCATATTGGTAACATGCTGATTTTACTTAAGGATGAGGTATATGATATTAAATTCTCTTTATTTTAGGTGTTCATTATAAGCACACTTGATTCAATATTGAAAATCATCCTTTGGGCAAAAAGGGTTAAGGTCACAAAATTCAATAGAGAGGCAAAGTCCCCCTGTGGGTTTCGTAATGAAAATGATGTTAGAAACCCATTAAAGATAGTCAATGGGTTGGATGAAGTTGATAGATAAGATGCATTGAAGTTCATCTTTGACTAGAAGGGTGATGTAAGGGTGCATCATGCGAAGCTTTTATCGAATAGGTTTAGCATCAGGATGGGTGATGATGTTATAGAGAGAAATCAAAGGGTCAATTTTGAGTATATCTTGATAAGACTAAGCAAATTATATGCTCCATTAATGAAGGAAGGAAGGGTAATCCTATTGTTTTATGGAATTCAAAGATTGTCTAATCTTGATAATGCAGGGGTCATCTTGAGTACCCAAGTGGACATCAATGGTAGATTCATTCAATATGGTCTAGTTCTTAGGAGGAAGGGATTTATGGATAGAATAATCCCCCACACCAAGGTAGGTAATAACGGAATCATCATCCTGACATTGAATGGTGTTGATGGTAGGAGAATCATTTTCTACCATTTTAGGATGAATGAGAGGAAGATTTTTAGTTCAACCATCCTTTTAATAGGTCAGGGGCCCCAAACTAATGGTATTGATAAAAAAAATTAGATGGGATGATATCAAAATCCTTGGACTTTGAATAAGATAAGGTTGGTAAGGATGGGACATCCTCATTGATGGTGGTGATGGGTTTTGGTGAGGTGGGTTCTTCTAGTGGTATGAACCCAAGGTCAAATAACTCATGAGGTTTTTGGGTTTTTATTATGGGTAACTCATGAGGTCCTTATTCATAACTGCCAAGGCCAAACCCCTTCCAAGCACACCTATGAAGGTACACTTTGACAAATGTAGGTTTGTTTATATATGAGAAATTAGAATTAAATGGTTAGATATGATGGTTGGTAGAGGAGGTAAGAAGTAGATGGTCGAGTCCCCCATAAATGAAATTGATTTGATGATTAGGTGGCCTAAAAGGGATGATGGTTCTGATGTTAGGGCCATAACTAGGATCATGATCAAGGTTTCCATACTCTTGAGGAGTAGGGAAAGCATCTAAGGCTAGAAGGTGACACTCACTAAGTGAGAGACATTAGAATGTGGGTTCCAAGGGGTCCCTTATGAGGATATTTGAAGAAGGGATGGATGAACTTGTTGAAGCTTCATCAACTATAGGGGTGGAGTTATTGGTAGTTAGTGGTGAGGTGGATGGATGAAGAAGAAGAACATCATTGGGTTGGTACATCATATTGTAGGATGTAAAGGGACTAAGGTTAATTGGTAGGTAATGATATGACCTTCATGCTCAAATTTGACATAATGATGTAAAGTGGAGGGGACATAACTCATAGTAGGGACATAACTCATAGTAGGGATCCAAGGGCATCCAAGTAAAATGTTGTATTGGAACTCACCCTATATAACGTAAAAGAGTTTTAGAAGGGTGAAAGGTCCCAAATGAATATGGAAAACAACTATTCCTAAGGTAATGGCCATAGTATCATTGAAAAAATGAAGAAATGTTGTAGTTTTAGACATGATGTTCTTTGGAAACTCAAGTTGGTCATAGGCATGGAATGAGATAATGTTGATATTAGCCCCTCTATCAATCATCACCCTTTTGATGTAGGTTTGGTTGATGTATGTTGTGATAAAGAGGGGAGGATCAAGATGTTTAGGATACATAAAAGGTATTTTTGAATCCTTAAAGGTAATTAGGGTAGAAATTTGAAGGGATCTAACAAAGGATATAAGGGGTTGAGTATATTTGGTTTGAACCTCTATGGATTACAAAATCTCTATCAATTTTTGATGGTGAGGAGGTGAGGTGTTGATTATTTCATTTTTTCTCATCTTCATCAGTGTTTAATGAAGTTGTTTCAACACTACACATTGAATGGATTCAGAAGACTTGGAAAGAGAGGCACCCAAAATGGATATTTTAGGTTTTGGTAATGGTGAAGGCGAAGCTAAAGGTGTTCAGTTTCGGCTGGAAGGTTGAGGGGTAGAAGTGTAGGTCCATGGTATGCACACTTTTGCTTTTCCCTTATCTTTTTTTTTGGGCCCTCGATCAAGTGACCATATGAATGGTGTGGATAAGGGGAACTGTTGGTTTAGATAAATACTTTAATTCATTCTCAATATTAGGTGAGAGTAGGGGAGTAGGTAAATGTTGGATGGTTTGAGTTGGTGGTTGGGTTGGTAATGGGCTCAAGAGAAGTTCACCTGATAACAGATCATCCTCATCCCATAGGCTATGGACTAGTGTTTAGAGAGATCTATAGTTATTTATATCATGTCTTGGTGTCTTATGGTATGGGAAAATCAAATTATCATTCAACCATGTTAGTTTAAGACATGGAGGGTCAAAAAGTTTGATGGGTAGTAAGGTTAAAGAAGAGGTTTGCAACAACCTTTGTATAATGTTCAAATAAGATTTGATCAAAGGTGTGGAGGGTGTTGGGTTTTTGGTTTTTGGAGTGGGAGCCTTCTTGTGAGTGGTCTTTACCATGGAAATTGGAGGTGGTGGAATGGTTTTGGTAGGTTGTTTCAGTTGGGATTATTTGGTTATGGTTGGTTTGGAGGTGGGAGATTTAGAGGTGGAGGGTGAAGTTTTGGTGATAGGTGGGAAGGTAGAGGTAGCTAGGTTAGTTAAGAATGATGGGAATTTTGTTATTTTGGTGGAGATAGTATAGGTAGAGTAAAAGGAGAAGGTTTACTAGATGAAGAATAGGTCATGGGGATGGTAGAGGGATGGGGTCCTAAAATTGAAGGTAAAAGAGAAGGGGTGGTATGGTTCTAATTTGAAATGGTTTGGGTGGTTCCACCTTTTTTATAGGTTTAGTCAAAGGTTTATTTAGTGGAATTGATGGGGTTAAGTCCAAAATTTAAAGATGGATGAACCAAGTTATGGGTAGGAAGTATTATTATATTCTTGATGGATTTGGTCAAAGAGGAGTAGGGTGATTTAGCAATTTTAGATTGAGGTGGGTTGGAAGATTCCCCTATGGTTTTGGAGGAAGAAGTATTTAAGGATAGGGTTGAGGTAATGATAGGTTTGAGGGTAGATGTAAGTAAGGTTAAAGGTTCTTTTTTGTTTTGGTAAGGTAGCCCAAGACGATGCCAAAAAGTGGCCCTATCTAGATTGGCTTGAGAGGTAAACTCTAGGCTTTGAACCAATCTAGAAAAAGGTTTATAGATGGGTTTGATTCCTTGGTTATTAGTTTAAAATATTAAACCCATAGGTTGAGTTGAGGGAATAATTTATTCACCTTTATCTTGGGTGGAAAGTTTGATGGTTAAGGAAGATGGTGTTTCTAGGGAAATAATAGAGGAGATGATCTCTTCCTTTGTAGTGTTTTCTAAATGAGTAGTTGGTCCTATGGTAGGTAAGGAGGGTGTGGTTTAATCAAATGGAAAAAGGGAGGTGGTTGTGTCCTTTGTTTGGATGTCCAAAGGAGAGAATAGTGATTTCACCACTTCCATAAGTGGATTTGAGGAAGAAGTAATTGAAATAATGGTTGGCTCCTTTGGTATTTCTATCAAAGGAGAGGTGGGTAGGTCAATGGTCCCTTTGATTGAAAGAGAGGAGGTTCCTTCCTTTGTTTGGTTATCTAAAGGAATAGAAGAAGATTCCATCATTTCAATAAGTGGGGTGGAAGAATAGGTAGTTGAGTTAAAAGTTTCCTTAATAGTAGGTTCACTAATAATGACATTGATTGTGTGTACCTCATGAGCATGAGATGATTCTAGTTGGCTATTATCATGATTGGTGGAAGGTTCATGATTAGGAAAAGGTTTATGAAAGATGTCTAATGATTGATTTGGAGGTGCATTGAGATCATATAATGTAAGTTCACCCTTGTCAACCATGTTTTGGATGATAATTTTAAAGGTATTTTGCCCACTAACATCATGTCCAATAATGTGATGGAAGGCACATAGATTATTTTTATTATACCAACTAGGTGTGGGGTGAGAAGAATCAAATTATTGGGGTGGTTTGACAAGAGAAAGCTGTATGAGATTATATTTAAGTATTTTATCCAAAACTAAATCATGTGACTACCTTATGGGAGTATATTGTCTTGGAGTGGTTTGGTTTTGGTTGCAAGTTTATTGGTTTGATGGGTTAAAATAATTGGTTTGATTTATTTGGTTGATAATTGGGGGTGAAGCAGATTTTAAGACAACTGTGTTTGTGGTTTCCTTTGTCTTGGTTTTGGGATGGTTGGATGGGTTAAAATTCGCTTTCTACATTCAAGAGAAGAATAAGAAACTTAAAGAAATGGTCAAAGCTTGTGTACCTTTATGTAGTCTGCGCACCGTAATCCAAACGCTAGGAGTACTCCTCTTTGGCTGTGGAGGAATGACACCTACAAATGCAAATTCGCTTTCTACATTCAAGAGAAGAATAAGAAACTTAAAGAAATGGTCAAAGCTTGTGTACCTTGATGTAGTCTGCACACCGTAATCCAAACGCTGGGAGTACTCCTCTTTGGCTGTGGAGGAATGACACCTACAAAGGAGAGAGAGACTTGGACAAAAATTCGAATTCTACATTCAAGAGAAGAATAAGAAACTTAAAGAAATGGTCAAAGCTTGTGTACCTCGATGTAGTCTGCGCACCGTAATCCAAACGCTGGGAGTACTCCTCTTTGGCTGTGGAGGAATGACACCTACAAAGGAGAGAGAGACTTGGACAAAAAGGTGTTAGATGGATAGATGGTGGGTTGCCAAGCGAAAGCTTGTTCCCAGAAGTATGAAAACTTCCTTAAGGGAGGTCAACCCACTGGTAAAAGACAGATAAAAGACTGAGAAAATATAGAATGCTAGAATACTGAAATGATAACAAACTAGAAAAGAAAGAAAAGACAAATGTTTACCTAAAAGGAGCTGTCAGGCTGATCACAGTTGCTGAGGTCAGGGATGTTGCTAGCGTCGGTTGTCTGGTCTGTCGACGTCGGTTGGGGTAACGACCGGTGCCGGTCGGGGCAGTGGCCTGTAGTCGGGTCTGGTCGGGTTTCTTGGTCTGTGGACGGGTCTGGTCAGGGTCTGGTCCATGGATGGGTCTGAGACAGAGTTTATGGACGTGCTTGAATGGTTTGGGGAATGGTCTGGGTCTGGTTGGATGCCCTGTGTAGGGTCTTTGTTGGCAGGAGGGATGAGGAAGTTGTCTGGGACTAGACTGAAAGGGTGATAGGGCAAGAGGAAGATGGATAGGGAACGGGTTCTGAGGAGGCCTTTCAGCCTCTCAGGGGAAGGACAGAGAAAGTAGAAGACAGTAGATAGGATAGATAACTGAAACTAAATGAAAGAATGAGATAAAATAATGAACTTGCTTACCTCTTGGCTTGCTGACTGAAGAACAGAGGAGTTGTTGTTGGAGCCACAGAAGACTTGTTGTAAGAGGAAATCTCTAATCTAGAGTCCCTGCACCTGTTGCTGCTATTGCACGAGGTCCAGAGAGAGAAGAGTCAAATGCCAAAGTGCCGAGAGGATTCTATTCGCGAGCTCAGGGGGGAGGGGCAGAATGGTTGCAGACAACCATTTTGAAGGTTGCCGATGGTGGCATAATCGCCGACGTCAGCCGCAGGGTAGCCGACGTTGGCAGTAGAAGAATGGGGACAGAGGCTAAAATTAGCCTCTGCCTGTTCTTGCACGCAGCCGGGTCAAGGGGTCATGGGGAAAATGGTCGGGAAAGGGTTAAATGGATGCGAGAGGAGGATTAAGGGGAGATTTGGGGTAATAAAAGCTAGGAAGGAGGTGGGGGGATCTAAGGAGGGGATCCAAGGTGGCAAGGGTGAGGTGGAAAGGGGGCCACTAAATTAAAATGTTTTAAGTTATTTTAATTTAATGAATGGGGGGAACTAGGACAAGGGTTAGTATATGGGTCGAGGCGGACAAGGGGGGAGAACAAAAGATGACCAAGGTGCAGACACATTTTCAGTGTCTACATTTGCCCCTTTTTGTCTTGTTGGTTGTTCTTGACGAACTGCAAGACAAAAATAGGAGTTGGTTGCCCCAGGAATGGGATGAGGTGTTCCCCCCCTCAAAGCGAGAGTCGAGAGAAGGGAACTAGAGATCGAGTGTCGATTTGACAGAGAGATGGATAGAGAGAGGTTGAGCGAAAATGCTATAATAGTCGTGATTGCGTGAATACCACTTTACGGGATGGTTGGGTCAAATTGTCACATGTCAAGGGTTGAGGAGTGCCAAAATTGAAATAACTGGGCCCCAGCATTTAGTCGTCTACTAATCGGGTTATTCAATCTAAGCTGAGCTCCAAATGGTCATCGTGTTCCAGGTATCTCAGGCTCAGGAAGTGTTCCCAGAAACACAAAAATGCCACAAGTAGTAGGGATCAACTGGCTCGCGATCCTATACTTGTGAAGGCCAAAAATAGTCTGCAGATAATTTGCTAACCAGTCATGGGGTAACATACATGCAAAAACAACCAAGGCAAAGTTGGCTTGGAAGTGGTCAAGGTCGAAGGAGATAGGCATGATCTCCAATGGTCATTGGTCAAGGGGGATGGATGGACGAAAGGATGTGGCCGAGCTAACCTCAGAAGATGTCATGTGATCTGAGTGCTACCTACATAGCCCTTGTGTGAAGGGCCTCAGGCCAATGTAGTTCTCCCTAAAAGAGAGGAAGGGTCAGAGAGATTGATTGGTCTTGGTCAAAGTGGTTGATAGACTGGTCATGGTCAAGGTCAAGGTCGCAGAAGAGGTTTGTCCATCAAAGAGACGAACAAACGAGGGTGGTCGAGCTAACCTCAGAGGACATCGTGTTATCTGAGTGCTGCCTACATAGCCCTAGTCATAGGGCCTCAGACCAATGTAGTTTGAGCTAATTGAAAAGATTGGTCGATGATTGGTTTGGGCATGTGTCAAAATGATGAGGATAAGATGATGCTACAAATGGTGTATTCTATAACATTGGTTGAGGGTCCTTCATCCCTAGCAATTGTCCATAGTCGTGATGGATGTATGCTAAAAATGAATTGAGGTCTATTTATGCTTCAGCAAGTATTGGTTTATGCTTAACATAAATTGTGTCTGGTCGATAGTTTTTATGTGTATTGGTGTCCATAGAAACTATGTGAAATGGACAATGATGATGCCTGATGCCATAGTGAAAATGTTGAGGTTGGTTTGGTTTGAGAATGGAGTTGAGCTGAGTTGAGTCGACAATTGATGTGGTTGAATGTGACCAAAGTGTAGAGAAAAAGTGAAAGGCGAATTGCTCTTTCATTGACAAGGACCAGAAGGGAAGCATAGATAAGGGTTATTAGAACCAAGAGTCCCATTCATGTGTGACGTCGTTGACCAGTGTTGTGTTAGAGCGGTAATCGAATCACTTTGACATTAAAGTGAGCTCGAAGTCCCTTGAGCAGGTGATATGATAGGAGGATAGGGTAACCCATTTTAAGAGCAGGGATAACGTTGCCCCTTTTTATAGGAGACCCTGAGATAACTACAAGCCAAGTCCATGACCCATTTTTTTTTGGTGGTGCAGACTGATTGATGCGGGAAGTCTGCATAGAGATGTCATTTGCTTGGTGGTCATGTTGTGAAGCTGATCAATGCGAGAAGCTTCTAAGAAAAGTTGCTGTTTGTAGTAAGATTTAGTCATAGCCATCCTTTGAGGGAGTGGTCTATATTTTTGCTTTATATAATATTTGAATAGCTGTCCTTCGAGGGATCAGTCTATTAGCTACAACAATGATAGTATAGCTGTCCTTCGAGGGAGCAGTCTGCCTTTTGATTTGTGTTTGTGACCTTGGATATGTCGACATCTTGATTTTTTTTTTGACAGAAGTTGGAGTCATGGACAAGACTATAGAAGGTCAAGGGCTCCCTTTTATTAGGACAAAGCATCCATGTGTCATAAAAGGGTTATAGAGGACTTGTTAAGGGGAATAGGGTTGAAAGGGATGAGGATTAAGAGGACGAGGATTGCTCAAGGGATGAGCTCAAGTTACATGTCAAGTGGGCGAGTACTCGACTAACAGAAGAATGGTCACAGATGCAATGCATTAAGAGGCTCAAGTTCTGGCCGTCCGTCGAGGGAGGATAGACGATAAGTCCCTGACCCATACTTGTGCGTGATGATGAAAGGTCTAAGCCAATTAGGGGCAAATTTGCCTCATTTACTTTGCTCCATATTGGTGACATGCTGATTTTCTTTGAGGATGAGGTCTCTGATGTTGAAATCTCATTCTCATAGATTTTTGTCGTAGGCTCGCTTTATGCGACTTTGATAGACATGGAGATGATTGAGGGCAGCAAGACGACGCTCGTCCAGTAACTCAAGTTGAGCTAAGCGATCTTGATGAAAGTCATCGTTGGAGAGAATGTCATGCAGAGAGATGTGAAGAGATGAGATCTGTACTTTAAGAGATAAGACAGCCTCTGTTCCGTACATGAGAGAGAAAGGAGTAGCACCTGTAGAGGTTCGGATGCTAGTGCAGTAGGCCCACAAAGCGAAGGGAATATGAATGTGCCAATCCCTTCTTGTGTCATCGACCACCTTCATGAGAATTTTAGTCAGAATTTTGTTGGAAGCCTCAGCATGCCCATTTGCTTGTGGGTAGTAAGGCGAAGAAAAGCTGAGTTGGATGCCAAATGAGTCGCATAGTTTTTGGACGGTCTTGTTTTTGAAGGACTTGCCGTTGTCGGTGATGATTTTGTGAGGGACACCGAAATGATAGATGATGTGGTTGCTGATGAAGTTGAAAATTTTGTCAGCTTTTGTGGAGATGAGAGGAATGGCTTCCACCCACTTGGTGAAATACTCAGTGGCAGTGATGATGGATTGATGACGAAGAGATGAGTGAGGGTTAATCTCACCGATGAGATCTAAGCCCCACTGAGAAAAAGGCCAGAAATCTTGAGCGACTTGTAAGGCGTGGCTAGGGAGATGAAGCAAGTTAGAGTGCTGCTGACACTTGATGCAATGCCAAACATAGTCGCTACAGTCTTGATGAAGGGTGGGCCAATAATAACCCAGGCGAAGGATGTGCTTGGCAACTGAGTTTCCACTGAAGTGTCCACCACAAATCCCATCGTGGACTTGTTTTATGGCTTGAGAGGCTTCAGTGGAGGTTAGACAGCGAAGAAGGAGGCTTTCAAAGCCTCGCTTATAGAGAAGACCCCCTAGCATGGTATAACGAGTTATGCACTTGATGAAAGCTCACCGTGCATTGCTAGAGAGGTTAGGAGGAATGACAGAAAGAGACAAGTAGTCCACAAGTTGCTGATACCAATCATCTCATGGACTAGAATTGATAGTGTTGATATGGTCGATGTGAGGAGAGATATATGAAGGCAATGGTACATGATGCATCGTGACAAAAAGTTGAGATGACGATGATGAAGATGGGATATGCGAAGCAAGAGAAGCCATGGTGTCAACAAACTTGTTCGTAGAGCGTGGAACAGTCTGCAAGAGGTAATGGTCAAAAGATGCTAAAAGAAGGTCAGCACAATTTTTATACCTCTACAAAACTTCATTTTTACAGAGATATGAACCGTTGACTTGATTAACGATGAGCTGTGAGTTGCCGAAGATGTTGATAGACTTGATGTGGAGAGAAAGGGTAGTCTGAAGTCCCAAAATTAAGGCCTCATATTTGGCCATATTGTTGGTACAATCAAAGTCAAGCTTGAAAGATAGAGGCATGGGCTCCCCTTCGAGTGGGATGAGGATGAGCCCCGCACCTCCACTGAGTTGACATTTGGAGCCGTCAAAGAACATGGTCATTTGGTAGACGGTGTCATCGGTGGAAAGTGTGGCGATAGATTCGTTAGGAAACTCACATTGTGAAGGTTGATTGTCAGGAAGAGGGGCATCCACTAGTTGATCAGCGATGGTTTGCCCCTTGATAGATTTCTACTGGATGAATTCGAGGTCAAACTCAGCAAGCAGCATGAGCCACCGAGCCATACGTTGATTCTGATATGGCTTGGAGTGCATATACTTGAGAGGGTCAGTGTGAGTGATGACAAAGGTTTTGTGGTTGAGAAGATAGTGGCAGAGCTTGGTAGCAGAAAAGACTAATGCCAAATAGAGTTTCTCGGTATGAGCATACCGAGTTTCATAGTCGACCAGTGTTTGGCTGATGTAGTAAACCGCTTGCTCACGATGATGCTCGTCTCGATGCGCGATCATGGCACCTAACGAATGGTTGGTGGCAGAGATATAAAGGTAGAAGGGTTGGTCGTCTTTAGGTGGAATGAGGACTGGTGGAGAGACCAGATAGCTTTTGAGGGCTTCAAAAGCCTCTTGACAGTCCTCATCCCATTTAAAGGAGACGTCCTTCTTAAGGAGATGATGAAAGGGTTGGCAGCGGTCTGAAAGCTACGAGATGAAATGACGAATGGACTAGAGCTTCCCTTGTAGATTGCGAAGCTGCTTGAGATTGGTTGGGGGTGGCATTTCAAGGATAGCACAGATCTTAGTGGGATCTATCTCGATGCCATAGAAGGAAACTATGAAGTCGAGGAGTTTGCCTGAGAGGACCCCAAAGACACATTTCTTGGGGTTAAGGCAGACATTGTATTGAAGAAGGTGAGAGAAGATGATCTTGAGAATGGTCAAATGGTCACGGTGAAGCTTGGACTTGCCGAGAAGGTCGTCCACATAGTCCTCCATGATTTTGTGGAGGAGATCGTGGAAAATATAAGTCATGGCGCGCTGATAAGTGGCACCGGCGTTCTTCAAGCCGAAAGGCATGACTCGATAGCAGAAAGTCCCCCATGGGGTGATAAAGGTGGTCTTGTGTTGATCTTTCGGTGCAATCAATATTTGATTGTATCCTAAAAACCCGTCCATGAGAGATAGCATCTCATGGCCGGCCGTGAGATCAACAAGCTGGTCAATGTTAGGAAGAGGGAAGTCATCTTTGGGATAGGCTAGGTTAAGGTCACGATAGTCCATGCAGATCCGAATCCCCCCAGTCACTTTGGTGACTGGGACGATGTTAGAGACCCACTGCAGATAATCGATGGGCTAGATGAAGGAGACAAAAAGAAGGCACTGAAGCTCCTCTTTGACAAGGAGTGCAACACGAGGATGCATCTTTCGAATCTTTTGCCTAACAGGCTTAGCCTCTGGTTTGGTGACAATGTTATGGGTAGCAATGGTGGGGTCGATGCCAGGCATGCCACTGTAAGTCCAAGCAAAGGCCTTGCTATGGTCTGAGAGGAACTGGGTATAGTCAAGCTGCTCCTGAGCGTCTAAAGATTGGCCAATTTTTAAGACGTGAGGAACATCGAAAGAAGGGAGGTTGATGTCAATGGTTGATTCATTTAACATAACCTGGGTCTCAGAAGGGAGGGAGCGCTAGATGAAAGAGTCATCAGCACCCATGTAGGAAAGGATGGCGTCATCATCAACACAATGGATAGTGTGAAAGGTCACCACTCATCCTCTATCATGCTGGGAAAAATGAGAGGGAGAGACCTAGACACCCCATTGAGCTGGTAGGTCAGGGGTTCCAGGTGGATGGTGTTTATGGAAAAAAAAACTAGGAGGGATGGAAACCACCGACTCCATAGGTGAAGAAGGAGAAATGGGTGAGCTTGGAGGAGATTGGTCAATGGTTGGCTCGGGACAAAGGTCTGAAGGAGGCTGAGTGGGGTCGTGATATCCCAGGCCATACCGCTTCTTGGCATCATCATCGTTGAGCGGCTCGATGGGCTGATGGGAGTCCTACTCATAGCATCTGAAACCAAAACCCTTCCATGCACACCTGTAAAGGTAAGTGTGTGCAAAGGCAGGGTTGCCAAGAAATGAGAAGTCTGATGTGAAAGGTTGGGGTGAAGAGATAGAATTGCCATTAGTAGGGGCTTGATTGAGCCCCCCATAGACAAGGTTGGTTCGGAGGTGAGGAGGACCATAAGGCACGACCATCCTGATTCGATGGTCGTAACTAGGACTGAGATGAAGGCGTCCATACTCTTGTGGAGTTTGGAACATGTCTAAGGCCAACAAGCGATATTCCCCAAGAGAAAGTCGTTGGAAAACGTCTTCCATGGGGTCTTTGGTCGTTGCTTAAAGAGGAGGGGTGAGGGCAACCGTCGATTGCGAACTGGTAGAAGCTTCCGTGGATGGAGGCAGTGTCGAAGTTGATGGCTTGATAGGAATGAGGATGTCATTTGGATGGTAGGTTGTGTTGCAAGTCTTGAAGGGTGAAGGGTCAGCAGGAATGGTGTGGACTTGCCCGTCATGCTTGAATTTCACACAACGGTGCAAGGTGGAGGGGACACAGGGCATGGCACGGATCCAAGGTCGGCCCAGTAATATGTTGTATTGAAACTCTCCTTTGATGATATAGAAGAGCTCTGGGACTATGCGTGGACCAACACAAATGTGAAGGATGATTGTGCCAATGGTCGTGGCGGTGGTGTCATTGAAAGAGCGCAAGATCGCGTCAGTTTTGGAGACACAATTCTTGGGAAGAGCCAACTGATCAAGGGCATGGGTGGAGATAATGTTGATGCTAGTGCCTCTATTGATCATAACACGTTTAGTGCGTGTTCGATCAACATAGGTAGTGATGAAGAGGGCGGCGTCCTGATCTTCCGTGTTGGATGTGGGAATCTCAGAATCACTGAATGTGATGGAGGCAATAGGAGATAAAGAATGGATGAGGGCAGCGAGTGGTTGGGGGTCCTCGGGTTGGACCTCCACTGCCTGCAAGGCTCGGATGAGGGCTTGACGATGCTGAGGTGAGGTTTGGATGAGGTCATAAAGGGACATCTTCACAGGTGTTTGGTGAAGTTGTTTCAACATAGAGTCATGAATCGGCCCGGAAGAGGAAGAAGAAGAAGGCTGAGATGCGCCAAGGATAGAAATTTTAGGCTTGGGCACTAGAGGGGGTTTGACGAAAGGGTAGGTCCAAGGAATGGCAGCTTTTTCTTTTGCCTTGTCCTTTTGTGACCTAGTGGTTATATAAATAGCATTGATTTCAAAGATAGGAGGTGAAGAAGGGGTCATGGCCTGCTGGTGAGATGTTGATGTGTTTGAAGAGGTTGGATGGGAAGGAGTCGAGGTCTGGTCAAGAGTGTCCTCAAGGAGAAGGGTGTCCTTCTCCATATAGCGGTGAATGACGGCCTTGAGGGCACAGCAAGTCTCGGTATTGTGTCCTGGCGCACAATGGTATAAACAAATCTTCATGTCATCAAACTAGGAGGGCTTGGACCCGTGAGGTTGGAAAGGCCTGATGGGTGGAAGGGTTATGCTGGATGTCTGCAAAAGTCGATGCAATATCAATGAGTATGAGCCCACTAAAGGGTCTGTGCTAGTTGATATGTGCGAGGCTGGTGACTTTTGCTTAGGTGGAGTTGGAAGAGGTTTTCGTACCACCTTTTGGTTCGATGGTGCAATGACAAGTGGAGACGGTACTTTCTTCGCGAGAGGTACCACCTTTTTGGGAGAGGGTAGGCTGGAGGTAGGCAGAGGAAGCAAAGGAGGTAGTTGGCTTTGATTGGAGGTCAGAGTGGGAAGGATTCTAGTCAGGGTCGAAGGATGGGGGCCCAAGATAGAAGGCAATGGTGATGGGGGAGGAGGCGTTCACTTCTGTGGTCTGGCAGTCTTCTTCGACTTGGTTGGAAGACTGCTACTGGTCAAGGTCTGGTCTAAGTCCACCTTCACTTGCAGGTGACTGAGGGTAGAGACAGGGCGAATGCCAAGGGATTTGATAGGTTTAGATAGGGTATATGTTGGTTTTGGTTTTGATGGGGTTGATTGAGGTTCACGAGTCTGGTCTTTGTTGAGAGTCTTGGGAGATTCTGCCTTGAGAGGATTGGTAGCATGAGATGAGAGAGCACGGGTATGTTGAAGGGATTTAAGACGCTCCCATAATACCTGATGCGTCACTTTCCTTGAAGGGAGAAGTTCGATCTTCTCCACTAATCGAGAAAATGGCTGAGAAGATGATGGATGAGATTTGGGTTCTTGAGAAGATATTGATGGTTGCGGGGCTGAAGACAAGATGGGTGCAGCAGCCTCAGACCCATGGCATGATGATGTCATGATAGATTTGTCCTTGGTTGGAGATGAAGGAGAGGTAGGTTCTTCCCTGGGTGGAGAAGAAACTGGAGAATGAGGCTCCTCAAGTGGGTAAAGCGTAGGGATGATGGTGCCCTCCACTTGCGGTCAAGGAGTAGGAAGGGTCGGGTCCTCCATAGGCAGCAAGAAGGAGGATGGTGAGACTGGTGGTGCTGGTAATGTTGAGGCATCCTCCAAGATGAGAGAGGTCGACGAAGAACTAACCGGGGAAAGAGGTTCATCCACATGTGATGGATTGATAGATGGACTAACCTCTAGAGGTTGGTCAGAGATGAAGGGCGAGACTATATTGACCGTTCGAATGTTGTGTTCATGATTGTCATCAATTAAGGTCCAGACATTGTTTTGGGTTGGCAAATGATTGGGGAATGGTTGCTTGAAGATGTCGATGCCCTGATTAGGAGGTGCATTGGGATTGTCTAAGATGAGGTCGCCCTTTTCAAGCATGTCTTGGATTATGTTCTTAAAAGTTTTACAGTTTTCTATGTCATGTCCTTTAACATGGTGGAAGTTGCAGAAGTCATGTTCCCTATACCACGCAGGAATGGCGTGTGAGGGATCAAATTGTGGAGGTGGTCAAGCCTGGGGGAGATTGAGAACCCCCTATTTAACAAGTTTTTCCAGCACAGACGCATATGATTCTCTGAGAGGAGTATACCGTCGTTGTACGTATCTCTGCTGGAATTGGCGGGTGACGCTCTGAGATGTGGATGGCTCAGGCTAATTGGTTGAAGGCGAGGAAGATGAAGGTCTAACGACCACAGCATTAGCTGAAGCTTTAGACTTAGGATTGGATGATGATGGTTTAGAAGAAGAGGAGTCATTAGTCTTAGAGATGGGATTCATGTTCTACAACTTGACTTTATTCTCCTCGATGGCATGCAATTCAAGTTTGTGGGCCATCGTGAAGGCTTCGTCAAAGGTGCGAAAGGTCTGAACCCTCAGGGTGGAAGAAATATGTCTGGCGCAGGCTTGGGAGAAGAGCTCAATAAGTTCGGGTTGGGGTAAGGAAAAGGAGAGTTGATTGATGAGGCCTCTCCAACGAGCAATGAAGTCAGCTATGGATTCGTCCTCGAATTGACAGATAGAATAGAGGTCTGTGATCGAGACCTTCTTGGTGATGTTGATGGAGAAGTGATCAAGAAAGAGCTGGGCCAACTGTGTGAATGAGAAGAGGGAATGGCTGGCAAGGGAGCTGTACCAGTCAAGCACAACACCCAAAAGAGACATAGGAAACGTACGTAAAAGCAACGCATCATCATGGGCAATAAGGTAACAGGCATGTCTGAATGCCCGTAAGTGTTGTTGTGGGTCTTCCTTGCTTTGAAAGTGAGAAAACTTCAGAAGTTCTCACTGGCTAGGATATGGCCTGATTGGGACAGAAGAATGAATGGGCTCGTTGCAAATTTGCTCGTATGAGAGAGCATTGCATGAGCTAGAAATGGAGGTCTCTAGGTTAGACATCTTGTCCATCAACATTTTGATGATATCTGCTGACGGATTGGTGGGTGGCACGCCCCCTAGGTTGTAGGGTGCTTGGAAGAGGCTAGAGGAGGCATACGACGTAGTTGGTTGTCCCTGTAAGGGTGCAATGTAGGGATAACTAGTCGTAGGGATAGAAGAGGAGGCTAAGGGTGGTTGGGTAGAAGGCATAGCTAGGCCTGATGTTGCCACGAGAGGTTAGATTGTGGTAACAGGGGCCAATGGATAGGAGGCCACCCTGGTCTTGATAGGGGCCAGAGTAGGCGGAATAGAGACGACTAGGTTCTGAAAATGAGTGGATAGCAGTTGACCGGGTTGAGGTTGATAGGGGCTGAAACCCTGGTAGAAGTGGGCCCAAAGATGAAGGGAGAGGCCACACCTGGAGGGTTGGTCAAGGTCTGGTCATTGGTCGAAGTGATAGCTTGAGTGTCAAAAGGTTGAACTATAGATGCTGTCGATACAGCCGCAGTCGTGACAAGAGAGGTCGGCATTCCGTAAATTGGATTGCCCAAGGAGTCTCACATTTGGCTATGCACGAGATAGTGCTACAAGGCTTTGACGTTGAGGTCCAAGAATCATACAAAGTCTTGGTCCCCTTTTGGGACAATAGGAGTCTGGGGTGGGGTTGGACGAGTAGGAGTTCTTTTGGTTTTTGAGTTGAACTCCATTGTAGGATTGGTTATAGACGGGGTAGACGGAAGTGGTTGATGGCTAGCGTGGTTGACAAGAGCCTTGGCTTGACTACGAGTCAGAACCATTCAAGGCAAAGAAGGTTCAGGTTTCAGAAACTGTGTTTTTTAGTTTCAAAAAACTAAGATGGAGTTTTGGCAGAGAAAGGATGGTTTTTAAGGCTACTATTTTTGAAGAAAAAGGACTGTGACAGAGACCGACGTCGGTTGAAAAACTGATGTCGGTAAGAAAGATGGCCGACGTCGGTCAGATAACCGATGCCGGCAAGAAGAGAAAATTGATGTCAGTGGTAAAATCGATGCCGGTGACTGTGTTTTCTAGAAAACCAAAAGATTTGAAGATTCTTGGAAAAACAATGAAGAAAGAATCCTCACTCAAACAAACATATGAGAATAGAAAACAGAGAGAGACAGACATGCCCTAAGCGATAAATCCTAAGAATCAACTTTAGAATCCTGTGGCTTATGCCTTAGATGAATGTTTGGGGAGGTTGGCTGTTAGAAGGTCCTAGAAGAGGCAGTCTATAGCTGGTTTTGGGTCTTGTTTAGGCGCTCAAAAGTCTGTGTTAGGTTCCGTACATGGCCTGGTGCTAAGGAGCAAGCTCCCCTCACTTCATGATTCCAGTGGTTAGCTGGTCTCGCTTAGCCAAGATATACTTTCCCTATAGTTTAGACTCTGCCAGAGAATAGAGTGGGCTTTCCCCTTGGTGATGAAATCCATGTAGGATCACTGGGATAGGTAAGGTATCCGCTGGGGGATGAAATCCCAGTCGGGCCTTGTCTCAAGTAAGTTTTATGTTTGTTTTAGTGCATGTGGTTCGGTAGTGTAACATCAAGTGATCTACGATTTATTCAATATGCATTTTGCTAATTACTAAGTGAGGACTAATGCAAGCACAAGTAGAAATGCAATGCAATATGTTTTAAGCCCAAGTCGAAAATATGAAGTTTGAATGAAGACAAGTTTGAGAAAGGGTTTGAGAGTATGATGTTTGGACTAGTCTAGAAGTGCAAGAAAGAAAAGAAAGATTCATTTTAGTCCTGCTTATGGTGTCATTTGGAATAGAAGAAAGAGACGAGAAGGGAAGAGCCTAATGCACCTAAATGAATGAAAAGAAAAGGAACCCAAGGAAGAACCTAAGGTCCCACTGGGCGTGCCAGAATGTTTCTATGCAAATTCGCTTTCTACATTCAAGAGAAGAATAATAAACTTAAAGAAATGGTCAAGGCTTGTGTACCTAGATGTAGTCTGCGCACCGTAATCCAGACGCTGGGAGTACTCCTCTTTGGTTGTGGAGGAATCACACCTACAAAGGAGAGAGAGACTTGGACAAAAAGGTGTTAGATGGATAGATGGTGGGTTGCCAAGCGAAAGCTTGTTCCCAGAAGTATGAAAACTTCCTTAAGGGAGGTCAACCCATTGGTAAAAGATAGATAAAAGACTGAGAAAATATAGAATGCCAGAATACTGAAATGATAACAAACTAGAAAAGAAAGAAAAGATAAATGTTTACCTAAAAGGAGCTGTCAGGCTGATCACAGTCGCCGAGGTCGGGGATGTTGCCAGCGTCGGTTGTCTGGTCTGCCGACGTTGGTTAGCCTGTCGACGTCGGTTGGGGTAACGACCAGCATCGGTCGGGGCAGTGGCCTGTAGTTGGGTCTGGTCGGGTTTCTTGGTCTGTGGATGGGTCTGGTCAGGGTCTGGTCCATGGATGGGTCTGAGACAGAGTTTATGGACGTGCTTGAATGGTTTGGGGAATGGTCTGGGTCTGGTTGGATGCCCTGTGTAGGGTCTTTGTTGGCAGGAGGGATGAGGAAGTTGTCTGGGACTAGATTGAAAGGGTGATAGGGCAAGAGGAAGATGGATAGGGAACGGGTTCTGAGGAGGCCTTTTAGCCTCTCAGGGGAAGGACAGAGCAAGTAGAAGATAGTAGATAGGATAGATAACTAAAACTAAATGAAAGAATGAGATAAAATAATGAACTTGCTTACCTCTTGGCTTGCTGACTGAAGAATGGAGGAGCTATTGTTGGAGCCACATAAGACTTGTTGCAAGAGGAAATCTTTGATCTAGAGTCCCTGCACCTGTTGCTGCTATTGCACGAGGTCTAGAGAGAGAAGAGTCAAATGCCAAAGCCCCGAGAGGATTCTGTTCGCGAGCTCAGGGGGAGGGGCAGAATGGTTGCAGACAACCGTTTTGAAGGTTGCCGATGGTGGCATAATCACCGACGTTGGCCGCAAGGTAGCCGACGTCGGCAACAGAAGAATGGGGATAGAGGCTAAAATTAGCCTCTGCCCATTCTTGCACGTAGCTGGGTCGAGGGGTTGTGGGGAAAATGGTCGGGAAAGGGTTAAATGGACGCGGGAGGAGGATTAAGGGGAGATTTGGGGTAATAAAATCTAGGAGGGAGGTGGGGGGATCCAAGGAGGGGATCCAAGGTGGCAAGGGTGAGGTGGAAAGGGGGCCACTAAATTAAAATGTTTTAAGTTATTTTAATTTAATGAATGGGGGGAACTAGGACAAGGGTTAGGATATGGGTCGAGGCGGACAAGGGGGGAAAACGAAAGATGACCAAGGTGCAGACACATTTCTGGTGTCTACACTAATTTCAAGTTTACGTGCCATGGTAAATGCCTCATCAAAGGTTCTAAAAGTTTGAACCTAAAGAGTGGGAGTAATATGTTTGGCACAACCTTGAGAAAAGAGTTCAATCAATTCAATTTGGAGTAATTAGAAAGAAATCTGGTTAATGAGACCTCTCCATCTAGCTATGAAATCGGTAATTGATTCATCATTGAATTATCTAATGGAGTAAAGGCCAACAATGAAAACCTTTTTAGATGTGTTGACTTAAAAGTGATCTAAAATGATTTGGGCTAGTTGAGAAAAGGAGAACATAGAGTGTTTGGTGAGAGCACTATACCAATCCAAGGTTGGTTTACATAAGGATATGGAGAAGGTACAAAGGAAAAGAGCATCATCATATGCAATCAAATAACAAGAATGGTGGAATGTTATTAATGGTTGTTGGGGGTCCTACTTGCTTTGGAACTTGGAAAACTTAGGTAGTTCCCATTGAGGAGGATATGGTCAGATTGGAACAGATGGGTGAATGGGTTCATTGAAGATTTGATCATAAGATAAAAGGTTATGAGCTCCAAAAATAGATGATTCAAGATTGGATATTTTATCCATCAACATCTTAATTAAATCTATTTAAGGTTGGGGAGATCCATAATTGGGTGTTAGGTTTAGTTGAGGTTGGGTGACTACAATATATGGATAAGAGGTAGAAGGTTGAGAAGATGCCACATATTGGTATGTGGTCATTTAAGGTTGGGATGATGTCCCATATTGGTATGTGGGCACAAAAGGTTGGGTAAAAGGTGGTATGCATCCTTGTGGATTAGAAACATGTTGGTAAGATGTTATGGGTGTTTGTTGAGGGATTGATAAAGGTTGGTTTAGAAGTATATTTGAAGTGGTAGGTTGAAGTTGAGTGGTGACCCTTATGTTAATGGGTGTAAGGTTAGGAGGTATGGAAAGTACCAAAATTTGGAGTGGGATAGAAATTGGTGGATTGGTAGTGATAAGGGGAATGATGGAAATAAGGGTGGAAGATATCCCCATGGTAGGTGCGATATAGCTAAAAAGAGGTAAGGTTGCCTCTACATTAGAGGTTTTGGTTGGTGTAGGAGGAGTTTGGTTATAGGTTGGAATGTTGGATTGGGTTTCAGTGGTGGTAGTGGATGGAATATTGGTAGAAGAAGAGGCTTGGGTGATCAATGGTTGGGTAGAAATAAAACCAACCATAAGAGGGAGAGGTATACCATAGAGTGGATCCATGGGAAGAGCCAAAGAAAAAGAGGTGTAGTGAGATAAGGTGTTAAGGTAGTGTTGGAGGGCTATGAGGTTACTATCAAGGAATGTGGAAAAATGCACATCACCCTCAACAACTATCCATGACATGGTAGGAGGGGGAGAATGATGAGGAGAACCCTCAACATCTAAAGTATACTCCATAGAGGAGGAAGAAGAAGAGGAAGGTGGTCCTTGGTTGGTTTGATTTCTCAACTGCTATCTAGTAAAGACCATGTGAGAAAATAAGAAAAAAATGATGAAACTCACACCTCAAACAAAAAGCAAGCAAAAGGAAAAGAATCTCAAGACAATCCAAACATACACTAAGATTATGTTTAAAACTTAGGATTCATTTTAGATCACTTTTGGCTTATGCCTTCAAAAGTGTGAATAAGAAAATTTGGCTTGTAAATTAGGTAATAAAGAGGAAATCTAAGGTTGGTTTCAAGTTGTGTTTAGCTACTCAAGAGAGAAATCTGTATTGAACTTCAGTACATGGCTTGGTATTAGGGCCTACGCCCTCACTTCACACACCATAATGATAATGGTGTTAGATGCTTATCTAAAATATACTAAATTTGAGAGTTTATACTCAACCAAAGAGCTGAGTTGGTCCTCTCCTTGGTAATGACTTTGAATTAGGATTGTTGAGAAAGGGTAAGGTTTACCATTAGGTGATGAAATCCTAGTCAGGCATTGTCTCAAGTTTGTTGTGATGTGTTGATTTATTATGTGGTTTAGATAAATGTGTGATACCAAGAGTGAAACTACGATTAATTGCTTTGCCCTTAAGTTAATAGATTAATTTAAACAAGCAAGAAATCGATGTATGCAAAGGGTTTATTTTATGCCAAAAGAAATTTTAGATTTTATTCGATGAGAATAGGATAAAGGAAGAAAGAAAGGGCACCTAGATGATGTTAGGTCCCACAGGGTGTGCCAAAATATTTCTCTTAATTTCTACTCATTTCTCAATTTTGGAAGAAGATAAAAAAATAGTAATAAGGGTGTGGTAGAAATACCTGGTTGGTGATGCATGCGTAATCTAGATGAAGATGGAGAACTCTTCTTTGGCTAGGAAGGAATAACTTATAAATATAAATGCACTAACAAAAGGGGTTGTTACTAAGATAGTTAAGTGGACTGCCTAGTGTGAGCTACATCCAAGAAGCATACACTTGCTAGGAGGTTGTTAATCTACTATTGATAACAATCAATTTGGAAATGATAAAGTAAGGTACTTACATAAAGTAAATAAAATGCAATACAAGAAGAAAGTAGAATGCTTGTTAAATAAAGTGACTAAATATAGCAAAAATAGGTCAATACTAATGCTAAAAGGGGTGAAGTTAGGTTCAAAAAAATAAAAAAAGGTTTGTGAATAGGTAGGAACACAAAAAGTTAGGTTTGGGTGGGCTTAAGGGGTTGAATATAACTTGTTATTTTTTTCCATAGTGACCATCGGTGGTTGGGTGAACCATCAATGATTGGGCTGACCATCAGTGATTGGGTAACCATTGATGGTTGGGGTGACCATCAGTAGTTGGGGTGACCATCAACAATTATGATAACCATTAGTAGTTGTCTATGGATTTCTAAAGGTATTTAAAAAAGGGTTATAGAATAGGTAGGTGGTCAGATAATGGTTCTGTTAAGGATTTAATAGAGAGAAAATAGGGTGTAGATAGGTGTGATCAGGTGGAGGTTAGAAATCCCAAAATAAAAAAGAACAAGTAGAATATATCTGTAGCTTTCTAGATGATTGATAGTTGAAGGCTGAGGTAATTTCACTAAAGTAATAGTACTTTGGCCTTGAAAGAAAATTCTATAGAGGTTTGGGTCTCTTTTTCTATTATTGAGTTGTTGAAAGAGGACAAGATGCTAGGGAGCTAGAATACCTATGTGCAAGGAGATTTGATAGCTTGATCATGGATCCTTTTCACCTCCTACTCCCCTCCTTTTATAGGCAAAGAGAGATGGAGGATGGAAGGTTCTCTAAAGGGTGAGGTTGTTGACAATGATGCTTAGAAGTTTTTTAGCACCACAAAAAGTGAACATATTAAATTGTGCCTCATTATCTTGCACATATTTTGTGATGTGTTAAGAAGGTGAGGACTTGCCCATCGATGGTTAGACTAATCATCAATGGTTAAGATGATCATTGATGGTTGAGTGTCTGAGGGTAAAAGGGTCAAAGTAAGTTAAAATGGGTTGGTAAAAAGGTTAAATTATTAGGTTGATGAGTTAGCTAACGAGGGGGTGAACTAGACTCAAGGTTTGATATGGGTCCTAAGTCATTTTGATAACTAAAACTATCATGTGTAGTTTTCTAGTGTCTACATGTATAGAGGAAATTATGTTGTTTATTCATGGCTGGAGATGGTCTATACATTCTCAAAGGGTGCCTAAGCTTAGGTAACTTAGGGGGAGCCCCTCTTAATGTTTTAAAGGTAAGTTCAAGTAGTTTATGGTGTTCATGTATGTTTTGTCTTCATAGAGCTATGTATGGTCAAGAAGAGTGTTGTGTTTTGAACATGTTTGAGACAATCAAAGGTAAGAAGTGGTACAAATAGTGTTATGGGGATTTTTTTGTCATGTCTTAGAGGTTTTCCTTTCCTATTGTTGGTTCTTTAATTCTTTTTAAGTCCTTAGGATTAGAATATGATCCCAATTTGTCATTGTGTCAAAAGGGGAGAAAGTACTTCAAGAGAGAGATAGAGTCTGAGCATAAGCTTTGTATTGATGTTGAAATCAATGATAAAGGGGGAGATTATTAGATAGTTTTAACTGATTTGTCAAAGGTGACCAATGATTTTGATGAGGTGTCATGTGTGATAGAATGACAATGACAAAGTGTGATTTAATGTTCATTTATGGTTCTTTAGTGTTTGATTTAGTGAGGAAATTTATGGATGATATTGATGGTATGAAAATGTTGTAGAGACCCTATGGGGTGTTATAATTTCTTGAAGTGCTTATGGAAGTGAACAAAATTTATCAGAGCAGTCATATGAAGATTTAGGTTCAAGCAATCATCTTGGCAAATAACGTTGATTAAGTAGTTTAATGACATCATATTTCACATTTCAAGAGTAGTTTTTTACATTTATGGATTAATATATGAGAGGATATCATATGAGTCATTTTTTAGGTCTGGACATGGAGCGTAACAAAATTTATTAAGTTACAAAGTTGGCTTCTCAAACAAAGTTCACTAAGTTCCCATACTTAGCAATTTTGTGATAACAAAGATCTATGGTGAGCATTTAATCGAGAAATGAAGATATACAGAGAAAAATTAATATGACTAGATAAGTATCTAATGAATATTATTATACTTCTTATACATATATCAATGGTGAATAAAAATTCTATTAGTTAAAGATCTTGATAATAAATGTGATGATGACATGTGTCATATTTATAGAGTTTGAGTAGTAGATCAAGATTGATGGAGCATATTAAACAATGTAGAGGAAGATAAATGAATTATATTAGTCAATAAGTCAATATAATTATTATCAAGAATGCATGATGCCAAGTGGCATAATTTCATTGGAGATTGACTGAAGGGTACATAAAGGGTACATAGGGCTACCAAGTGGCTTAATCTCAAAAGTGAGGATCTAAGATCAATGGTGAGAGATGAAAGTTAAAGTTAGGAGGCTCAAAAGGAGATAAAATAATCATGTTTTATCAATATATATGAAGACATGAGATGAAGACACGTGTCTGCAGATGATTTTTCATTAACCAGTGACTGTTGGCATTTGAATTAGTAAAAGGATAAACTAGTGCTCAATATTTTGATTATATATTTTGATATAGGATGAATTTATTGATTGTGTAAAATGAAAATTTGAAGAGGAATTAAATTAAAATCCAAAAAAATTGGTTATGAGGTTTAGATATCTATATAATCAAAGATATTGAGCTCTAAAGTTGACTATGTGTTTGACCATATTTTGTAAGTGACCAAAGAAGGATAATTGAGTTTTTATTGATAGTATTTTGATGTTTGAAGATGAAATATATATTGGAGAGTGTTATATAATCCATGAGGATAATATTTGTATATTTTTAAGGTTTGACCAATCCATATTTAGTATGAATAATTGCTTAGAAGTTGACTATGTTTGTTGAATGCACTGATAGTTTGAGTGACCATGTTGCAAGAGTGAGTTGAAGGTGTTCTAAGTAAAATTGAAGAATAAAATGAGTATGGATATGTTATATAAGTATCTAAGGCTTATGATAAATTATTTTATGTTATGATATTCCTCTAATCAGATATGGAGAGTCAAAATAATATAATTGTATTTTGACTATATATGACCAGTCTTAGTGGTCATTTTGAGAGAGTTGTTTTGAGTGCTGAGAGCCTATGTTGAAGTATCTAAAGAGCATTAAGGAATTTAAGATGTCATAAAAGGTTTCAATAATGTGATATAATAATATGTATATGTGAAATATTTGATTAGTTTCTTTAGAAGTTTGAGACTTTTTTGTGTATGAAGGCCTCAAGAGCGAGGAGCCCTAATTGGTACGTTCAAGTGTTGAGTTGGTGTTTGAGATGGCATGTAAACATATGAGAGTGATAAATGGGATATTGGAGATATTTTTGATGTGTTTGAATTTTTTTTTTTAAGGATGAATATGGTCCAATTAGTCTTGCATGTAATTTGTAGTATGAAGGCCTAATTGTTTTAGGTCTCACAAAGACCTAATGATGGACTGGTGATAATGACGTAATAAATGACCTATAAGAGTGTGGTTGTCACATGTAACATGTGTATGGACTTATTTTAAGTGTGGTTAAAATATTTAAATCATCTTGGCTAACCAAGATGGGTTAAAGGAAGAGAGTGGTATAAGTACAAGGTCTAATTGGATTAATTGTGCCAGTTGAGGAAGTGTGGAGCTAAGAGAAGTAGAGAACCTTTGAAAGATAAGGTACATGTCATTGAGGGAAAAAATAGAGTGAATAGGATAATTCATGATTTTTTTATCAAGTTGATGTAGGAGGACACATAGGTCATTGGACCTAATGAGCCTAGAAGAGGTAGTTTGAGTGAGTTAGTCCTAGAGGCAACTTGAGAGAGATTGGAGGTGAAGAGTGAAGACAAAGGTGGTCATCATCAGTTGAAGAGAAGAAACAAGTGTTTAAGATTATATATTCAAGGATATAAGTGGGTGATTATTTTACTATGGCTTTGGTTCCTCCTTGAAAGATAAAGCTTGTTAAAGGTCTAGTTATTGTGGGCGCTCAACTAGATAGGGGTAGTAGCTTCGTGAGGGATTGATGTCTCACTAAACTAAGGGATGGGTGTTCCTTGATCAGTTGACATTGGTCTAAATGTTGGATCTTTTTATTATAGGAATGTATTCCATCTTAGAGGGTTTAGTGGATTTTATCCCCTAAGAGTGTTTCCCACATATATCATGTGTTTTGTGCTTGATCTTGTTTTATCTTCCATGTTCATTATTATGAATGATGCGTATGCTTCATGATTATATGTTTTGAATGGTTAAGGGTTTAAAGGGTTTGTAATTGGATTGAATATATAACATCACTGATTGAACCCCCTCTTAGTGATTGTACCACTAACATATGAGATGTGTTATTTGTACACAAAGAAGTTATGCCTAGATCTAGTCTTTGTAGATTCTAAGCTTCTCAATTATCTGCTCAATCATAAAACTTATGTGATCATGAACAAATATACCCTAAAATTTATGCATTCAAAGCCTTATTAGGATCAGTGAATGGCCAAATGGCTCCTGTTTTTGGTAGAATTTGATCTCTAGTTTATCCATCAAAAAATAGTTAAAGGTCAAATCATTATTGATTAGCTTGTTGAGGCTCCTCTTACTAATAATCAACAAATTAAATATGAATTCATAGATGAATCCATAGCCTCTATGTCCCAAATAGATCCAAAATATCAAATGACTCTATTCTTTAATGGATCCAAATGCAAGTGTGGTGGGGGAGATGGAATGATCATAATCCCTCCTAGGGGGACACCTACACCTCAATGTTTGAAACTTGATTTTGACTGAACTAATAATATGGTAGAGTATGAGGCTTTGATCATAGGTATCTAACCCACTTTATATTTAGGTATTAAAACACCTAATATCTATGGTGATTCCAACCTTGTGGTCAATTAGATAAAGGGCATATATCAATGTAAAAATGATACCCTTCAAAAATATAAAACATTGGTTGATCAATTACTAGCTAATTTCTTTCATTTTGATAACCAAGCCACTCCTTGATCAACTAAATTTTTTTTGGATTCCATGGATTATTTGGCCTCATTTATCCCATCTTCATCTTAGGAGTCTAAGTTATTTATCCTCATCCACAAGGCTAATCAACCTTCTTATACCAAAACTTATCTTCCTTCCATCCACAATGTAGAGGAAACTATGTTGAATCCATGTTATGTGTAGATATTTGATTATTTATCAAGGGGTATTATTCCTCTAGATCTTTCTAGAAATGGCAAGCAAGATTTTTAGCATCACATCACACATTTTGTCATACTATGGGGTGTTCTCTATAAGCGTGTTTTTGATGATATCCTTCTTTGTTGTCTTCATATTCATGAAGCTACCCTTGCTATCAAATAAGCTCATGATGGGTCACGTGGTGGACATTCTAGCAGTCACACCATTGCTAAGAGAATATTATGATTGGGATATTATTGGGCCACTTTAAATCAAGATTATTGTAAGTATGTTAAGAGATGCATAAAATGTTAGCAACATGATAACCTATCAAAAGTCCTTAGTCAAGAATTACAAGTAATACAAGACTTTTGGCCATTTTACTAGTGGGGGCTTGATCTTATAGGTTAGATCAGTCCTAAATCTTCTCAATGTCATGGATTTATCATTACTGCCACTAAGTATTTCACTAAGTGGGTGGAGTCTATTCCTCTTATCTCAACTAAACTAGACAAAATTATGGAATTCATTAGTCAACGTATTATTTTTCACTTTGGTGTCCCTCATAAAATCATCATGGATAATGGAAGATATTTTAAAAATAAAAATGTTCAAGAGCTCTGTGATTATTTTAACATTAAACTAAGCTTCTCCTCACCTTATTACCCTCAAGATAATGAATAGACTGAGGCATATAATAAAAATCTTGTCAAAATCCTAACTAACATCATTAATGAATCATGAAATAACTGACATCTTCATGTCCCCTTTATCTTATGGGCTTATCGAACTAGTATTCAAACCCCTATAGGTGCTACTCCTTTATTTATAGTATATGGTATCAAAGTTGTACTTCCTCTTGAGGTTCAAATTCCTTCCCTTCACATCTCTCTTAAAGATATCATTTCCAAGGATGACTTCCATTAAGAATGAGTAGCCCAACTTAAAATCTTGGACAAATGTCAATTAATTTCCCTTGATCATCTCCATGTATTTTAGGAATGAATAGAATGCACCTATAATAAACATCTAAAAGAATGTAAATTTAATATTGATGACCTTGTCTTAAAATAAAATCAACATGTCACTAATATGGAAAAAAGCAAACAAGGAAAATTTGCTCCAAATTGGCTCAGACCATATATTATCACCCATAAATATGGATTTGGGGCATATTATTTGGCCTCTCTTGATGTTAAATCAAAATGAGAGCCTCTTAATGCATTTCATTTATGTCCTTTCCACTGTTAATAAATATTGATCACCTTGGTCCACTAAGATTATTTTATTTTAGTTTGATTCGATAAAACCATATCCCTTTAATTCTTACACCAAATAATGATATATAGAGTCATGTGGTTACCTAAAAATAGTGTCCATTCTAACCTTGAATATGAATATCCTAGCTCTATTCATAGCATGCTCTAATTGGGTAGGCTCCACCTATAATGGAAAGGTGCCCCAAATCATTATTTCCTAAAATCTCTCCCCATCTCTAGTTCATTTTGGGAGTAAGAGTATCATATTGTATGACAAAGTTTTGGGGAACTATTATAGGATACCTAAGGCCAAACTGTAAAGAAATAATAACATTAGGATCAAAATAAAATCAAATAGAAGTATTTATAAAAAAAGGCAAAAATAATAGACCTGTCCCTTTAAGGAAAACTATAAAATCTATAAAAACACATATATATACCAAAAGTGTAGACTGCTCCATCAAAGGACAACTTCTTCAAAAATTATTTCTCAAGATATAGACCACTCCCTTGAAGGATGGCTATCATGCATAAAATATCCCAAGAAAGATTCTTGCATTGATCAACTTTCTTTAATTTAGTAGACTTCTTACATTGATTAGTCTACATGAATTGGCACAAAAGGATCCTAGGGTAGACCTTATTTTTGGGTATATAAGGTGAATTCATCTTCTTTTTAAAAGAGTTCACTTTTTATCAAATCTTGAAGCAAATCCCTAGTAATTTTCATCTCAAACCAATAGATCCTAAACTTAGTTAACCTAAGGTTGTTAGGGTATTTATTAGCAATCAGTTAAGGATGCACATGCATTAATTTCAATATTTTTCTGTAGGTTATGGTATGAGCTAGTAATGAGAAATAAAACCCTTTATAAATCCAAATTTACGCTACTTAATTGCTTAAAAACAAAATTGCCACATATATCCTAATCAAAGCATAAGAATATCCTAATCTAAAATCCATAATCACATAACATGAAATTGTAATCCATAATCCATAATTCACATCCATAGTAATCATAAATCCATAAACATGTAAAATCTATAATCACATATCATAAAATCTATAATCCATAATCCACAATCTAATTCACATCCATAATAGCATAATCATAATCCATAAACATTTTAATATAATCACATAAAATTCCATAATCCATAATCTAATCAAACTCATAATGATGTAATCCATAATCCATAATCCAATACACATCCATAATAATCATGAACTATAAAACATAAAACATCTATCACATCATCTAATTAGCTAGCTCCATAATCACATAATCTAAATACAAGCATCCATAATAACATAATCCATAAACATTCAAAATCCATAGAAAATATAAACATTACAACTCATTATCAAAATCATGAATCTATATATAAAAGTGCTCAAAGTGTACATCATAAATATCCATATAAAAAGTCTGTGGCTCTCTAGTCAGTATAATAAATATAGTAATGAGCTACTCAGTAAACTGGATCCAGCTCAAATGGATGCTCCCTAGACCTCCAACACCTCTTTTGCTCCCATCCCCTCCCCTGTATCCTCCTCTATCTTTTTCCATCCTTTGATCCCTCCTATGGGATACACTTATCTATGCTTGTTGACCCTACATGTGTCCATCTTGAGGATCTTCCCTATGTAGCTAGATGGGTGGGATAACATGGAATCTTTGGATGCATATCTAGAATAATCTACTCATAATACTGCATCTTTGTTGCTAGCTCTTATTACCTCTCTATACTCATAGTACCTGCTTTCCCTATGTTAGGCCCAACAACCCATGAAACCATCTATTTTGAAGATCCTTCATCCCCTTACCTCAACCTATCCCTCTCTGTATAGTATTGATCCCAAGCCTCAACTACTAGATCATGACTTAGTCTTAGGGTATCATATTCCACCTAAAATGTATTTATTCCAATCTGTAAAGTGTCTTACTATATCTACATAGTGGTGATATCCCCCTACACTATGACCACCTTTCCTATAATGTAATACACTAGGCTCTTAGTGTATCTCTCTCAGTAATAATCTATACACTATTTATCTCCTCTTCCTCCTCTCCTCCATCCTCTCCCCTTTCTCCCTCCTCTCCATCTTATCCTCTCATCCATCCTCCTTGGCATCTTGCATCTCGTCATCTACTCCATCCTATCGAGGCCTCACCACCCTATCCTACTTGACATCCAACTACCCTTCCCACCATATTAATAATTTTAGAGTGTACCCTGCATCCTTTACATTTGAACCTACTACCTCCTTCTCCTCAGATCTTACCAAAATATCTATCATATATGGCTCTGGGAGTCCTAGTTCTATCTCATCCTATCTATATATATGTGGGCCCCCTAGAATACCCTATACTAAACCAAATTGTCTCCTCACCCACCTAAAATGGAAGTACTCCACATAGTCAATCCTCCATCCTATGAGCCACCTCTCCCTCTAAATATCTGATAGCTCAACCTCTAGTCCAATCCATGTAAGAAATTTGACATATGACCTCTAGATGATATCTCTATCCTATAGCCCATAAATGACCCCTCGATAGTACTTTAGGTCATGGATCATACCATCTTTGTAATCTCATACTAAATCCAACATCCATCAAAGGAAGGCAACATTGTAGTTAGTCTCATACTAGTGTATCCATGGGGTAACAATAGGATATACCACCTTGATGTGCTCATATGCCCAGCACTACAAAATAATGATCACATCCAACCCATACCTCCTCTAGTTCTTCCATGCCCACAACACCTTATACACCTATGCCAATAATGTTGAGGCTTAGGAAAACATTTCTTTATTCTCTAACATATCCACTACCACACCTATAAGTCTCTAAGGGAATCTACCTCCTCCTGAGTCTCGAAGAGTGTAACATGGAATATCTAGTAGCATCATTGTTAGAATGCTCCTCCCCTTTATATCGGCCTTATATAAAGGATCAAACACAAAACCACCTACTATAAAGGTAATGTCTACAATATCTCCATCATATAACCATGTCAATGTTGGCACATGCCCTCACTCATCCATAGGTACAATCATATCTCCTTAAACTAGAAGTTGTAATACCCTATATATATCCTCCTCTATGATGGTTATCTCCCCTGTGGGTAGCCAAAATGTCCAAGTAGTCATGTCTCATCACTCCAGTAATGTGACTAACAAGCTCACATCTCAATGAATGTGATGGTAGAAGTGCACTCCTCTTAGGGATACAACCTTTATGTGTGCCCAATAATCACACTAATATGGTCCCATATCTACTTTAATAGAGGTGGTACTCGATCCCTCATCCATAATAGTGTCTGTGCCTATTACTATACTCTTTTATAAGCCTTAACTTTCCTAAACATCTACTTAGTCTAACCTTAGACACTCTAATCTAATCCTTTATTTTATTTAGCAAATTAACATTGATCCATTATTGATTGGTGCCATTTCTATTAAATCAACACCATTTTTATTAAATCAATGTCAATCCCCCCTGAATCATCACCAATTTATGGGAATTGATGTTGATTTTGCATAGTCATACTACCCTAGTTCTAACATATTCCCTTAATCTAAAAAAGTAAAAAAACTCAAAAAATTCAAGAAAAAAATGGGGCTTACCTCATCTTGGGACCATCATCGTCACCTCAAACCACTATTTCCCACCTCTATTATAACTCACATACATTTGTCATCTGATTTTCACTCATAGTTTGTTTCACGTTGATAGCAAATGAGATCTTTTCATGTCATATTTGATTATATACAAACTTTATATCTATGTTCTATTTTAGATTGTGGTCAATTTGGTGGATCAATACCAATTTATTTTGGATCAACTTCAATTTGGTTTTTTTCACTACTTGTAGGCTTTTCCATACATCCAGTCTTATTTCACAACCTCATCCTAGTAACTTGCCATACCTATCCTTTTATTTGTCCTATACCATTTTGGGTTTGTGGATTTAGACCCCCTATTGGTCCCATAATATATGTAAGACATGTAGTTTTTTTGGGTATCTCCCCTCTGTGGGTCCTGAAAGTGCATTTTCACTTGAGAATAGTTGTTTATAGGTAGTGCACATACTATATAGCACATTGGATGCTTTGGTCATCCCAACCCTATCATGTGTTCTCTTATTTAGCCTTCATTTAAGCCCACCTATTCGTAGTTGGGGAATTTTTTTACGGGATTTACCTTAGTGCATCTCTACCTATACTACCTTACTTCTTGTTAGTATAAAACATATACTTCATGTTAGGCATCCATGCTCTTAGCTCTCATTTTTTATCTACCTATCCCATACACTATTCCATTTTTCAAACCTGTCACTTGCTCTTCATACCATGTCATCTCCTAATTTTAGGGGGGATACCTCCTCACATAAACCTGGGGCATTGGACCTCTCTTAATTTTTGTCTCATAACATGTATTGCACACTGCTCTACAAGAGGGGAAAATATAGACACTATAATTTCATATATTATTTACAATTTATTCAATGTCATAGGACCCCTATTATTATTTTAATATCATAAATATCCCTATCCTAAAATTTTAATTATTTACTATTAACCACCTAGGAATTTATTTTTACAAATTACCATTTTACCTCCTCAACCACCTAAATCTATTTACAACCTAGGGAATCTTAACCTTTTAACCACCTTACCCACATATAACCCCATACTAAAGAAAGTCATATGCATATAAACCCAAAATTATCCACAATTGACAACGTGGATAAAACTATCTACTACCAATAAGGGTGAATCCTTGTTGATTCTCCCAAGATCAGTGTTGATTCTCCTAATTAGCATCGATCTATTTATACCTAGCCAACCATTTATCTCAGGGACCATGAGATTTGAACCTTGAAATATTGATTGGATTTTTAGAGAATTAAGGAGACCTTAGCAACACTCTGATGGAATTTTACTACACATAATCTACATTCATCCTCACAAACTAGAAAGACTATTTACATCTATGGGAAGAAATCCATTCTACCTACAACTTGATTTAAGGTAAATATAATCTAGACATTTAATTTCCTATTAAAATTTCTATCTTTTACTTCTTATTCGACCTTCAGAGTACATAATACATCCCTCTATTTCCTTATCAATATCACTTATCACCCTGTAAGTCTCTAGTTTTAAGTAGGTGTAGTTTAGATAGAATTAATGTTGATTAATTTAAATCAGTATCGATTCTAAAGGATTAACATTGATCCACTGTACTTTATTTTTAAAACCTAAGCATTTTAATCTTAGAACCTTATCTTCAATCATTCTAATTTTTTATCTTTTCAAACATGGCATTATTATGTAGATGACTCTATCCAAAATTATGGATGATGTCATCAATATTACTGATCTGCCCATTGTATCTCAACCCTTTTTCACCGACTAGAGTGACATAGACTTCAAGTTAGCACTTTGTGCCAATGTTTACTCCCCATAAATTGAATGCACTTTTGACCAACTTGATGTTATTCACGAGGATGTGAATCTTTCTACAACCTATTGGGATGAATACTTTGATTACATTGATAGCTTAAATGAAGATTAATTCATAATCATTATCTATATTACATCTTTATATTTTATAATTTCAATGTTTATTTATCCACTTAATTATGAAAAATAGTGAGCTGACATTCACTTGAGTAAGTTCATAACTTCCTAAGACTGGTTCTTAACTAGGCAACTCACCTATCTATCTATTAATCTATTTTTGTCTAAGTTGTTTATTTATGTGTAGGTTATTCTTCCAAGCCAAAAATAAGTTCCATTGTTCATTAGATTTAATAAATGTGCAACCATCTTTGTATCTAGGTATTATTCATAAACCTTGCATTTCACTAATTTTTTAGTAAGTTAATTGAATTAAAGAAAAATGAAAAACTATTATAATAAAGATAACTACTAGGATGATAAAAAAAAACTCTTACAAATAGAAGAGATTGGAAATAACAAATCTTGATAGAGTGTTTCTAGATATTACTATGTATTTTTTTTACCAACATTTTGGATCATAATCCATGAACCAGCATTAGGTAATTCAATTCTTTATCACACTGTAATGATATTTCATGGAGTAAGAACCGACATGTTGGTCAAAAAATGAATACACGATTATATCCAGAAACTGTCTAGCAAATCAATGGACTATGAAAATACATTCTCATTAAACAAAAAATATTATTATTGTCCTACCCTTGCATTATTATAAGGTTAAACTATTATCTAAAGAAACTTGCACACGTATTAACAATGTTTGAGATAATTTAGATAAGGGTAAATAGTGACCAATCAAAAATCTGATTACAATGCCATTTTCTTGATCAATCTAATGAAGCTTTTCCCATGGAAAACACACTTGAGAACCAAAACATCAATTCAAAATTTAGAGTTTACATGAACTTTTTTTTTGAGTCCAAAGATTAGTTATCACACCTTGAGGCATCCATGATTCATGAACTAAGTCTCTTCACTTGTGGTTACCAAATATAGTATTAATTAAATGATAATAAAATATTTTTGTCATTTCTCTGATTTCTCATTGATCAGCTTGGGCATGAAAAGGTGAGAATTTATTACAACATGTAGTGGCCAATGTATAAAGAATCAACTATCAAATATTAACAATGATTTAATTGACTCCAGGGGATTTTAGTCATGGCATTAAAATGCAACAATATTGGGTATGATCCATAGCACACAAAATTAATACAAGAATTAACATGTCAATCTTTTTATTTTTTATTTGTTTTTATTACCTTGAACAACATGAAGTTTTCAATAAAATAAAAAGTTTTAAATCAATCAATACACAGAAAAATAATATTTTATATATTATTAGTTAAAAAAATTGCAACTTAACTATGAAAATAATTTACATTATTCAAAGCATGTAAGACAATAAATTTTGATTAGTGAAAACAACATAGTTTGATGGCAAGTTAAAGCAAATTCATCGCATAAGTATCCCTTTGGGACTAATAAGGTTAAAAAATGGTAAATCTTATTGAAGTCTTTATTATAGTAATTGTAGGCCAAGGTGGGTGGGATAGGGTAGGGCTAGGTGGGGTGCTATAATTTTTGTAGATAAATATTTAAATTATGATATTAATTTTGATGTCCAATTGATTACAATGTGATAATTTTAACCTTAAATTTGATGTGCATTTAATCATCACATAGAATATTTTCCATTTTACTTTGAGAAGTCAATTGAAAGATCATAATATCTTGGTCATATGGTTGATCATAAATATTAAAAAGTGAAAAACCTTTCAAAGACAATAATGTTTGCCACATATACTTTCATTTTGCTTTGTTAGAATATGTAGTAAACAATACTGAATGACAACACTAAATAAATAACAAGCATTAAAATTTACAATGAGATTAATTTATCAATTATAGATAAATTAAAAATTTATGATGTGCAAATGGGGAAATTACAATTTCCCCCTAACATCTGCACTAAAAAACATAGATGATGACCTTCAAACCTAGTCATGAGTATCATAATGTTTTGGTTAGAATGGCTAATATGTACCAATGTAATGTTCATCACAATAATGTTTTATCTTAATATACCTAGGTCATGTTCTCTTAACTCATGAAAAACATGAGACAAGTTAAATAATGTGGATGAATGTTGGTCATATTTTTTTGTTGTGAATAAAGAAAATGGACACATCCATCTATGAATGGGTGTTTTTACCAATTTTAATTTTTATCAAAGTTTGATTTAGGTTGTAACTTAGTTTAGGTTTTAATTTAATTAATTTACCATGAAATAATCCTTGAATTACCTTATGTTTTTTAGTGGCCACATTCACATAGCCTAAGCCATAGTTCACATTTTATTATTTGTGCCACATACACATCTTAACCATTTTTATTTAAAGTCTAAATTGTGTTTTGAGAAATCCATGATTCTATGACCATGTGGATATGTTTTGATTACTAGGTTTTCTTATTTGATGCTGTAATTATTAAACTATGTTTTCAAATCCAAGAAACACATTGTGACCTTGTGACTATGTTTTGATGGCCATGTATTTTATTTTTAAATTGTGTATTTTATTATAGTATTATCAGTGCATTATTTTCACACACATAAACTACAAAGGCTTCTTTTATTTTGAATGTCAAGTTTTTTCTCTATGACTATGTGATCTTATTCTCATTTCCATGTGTCTTTTTATTTTTATTTAACAAGTTTTTGATATGGGTTTTATGCACACCCCTATAACCTTACGAGGTAACCTCTACCATTTTAGGATTAGTGAAAAGTGATCACTCCAAGGCATGAGTTGTAGGGTATTGGTTTTTGTAAATAACATGTTGGTGGAATAATGGTGAGTGAGGTAGATTATTTACCATGGATGAGTTGGATATATATGAATCTAAATATAATTTACATGGGTGGAGTGATTATGGTTATAACCTAAGGTGGGTAGGACTTCAAAATAAACTCAAAAAAGAGTGAAAGGTAGGGTAGGAAAGGAGGCTTGTGAACCACACTAGATGAAACCTTTCAAGAACAGAACTTAAACTATAGGTTGGACAAGAAATCAGAGAGCAATATTTACTATAATATATTATAGCACACCAAAAATTAAACATAGTTAAGAGTCAAAGGGAATTAAAATACAACAAAGGTTGTTGCATTCATTATACTATAATAACACATCTACAAGGGGGGATTATGATTTATATGCAAAAGGTATTCAAATCAGCTATAGCTTAATATGAATAACTATATCTAAAAGAGATAGTTTATACACAACCAAAATACTAAGAAACTAAAATGATAAATCTTCTCACACAATCTATAAGTTAGAAAAGAACAAAAAATTGTACAACAAGACTAAAATTGCATAACTTCTTAGAATTTCATATTAATATTAACAACCAAAATTCTCTTGATTTTAAGACTGGGAGGATACAAGTATAAGTATTTGGGATGGGGAATGCCTCATCTCTCAAGTGAATTATAAAAATACATTTACAAAAATATGACTCACATCCAAATCTCATGCAAAGGATGCATGTATAATAGTTAATGTAGAATAGAATTTCATAGCTAAAAATACTACATATGTGTGTGTGTGTGTGTGTGTGTGTGTGTGTGTGTGTGTGTGTGTGTGTGTGTGTGTGTGTGTAAATTTGGAACTAAAGTCATAGCTTAGCAAAAACATACAAGTACATATTATGTTTAGATGGGTGCTAATGTGGCGCCACTAGTTGAAGAAGATTATGGAGTGACAACTAGATGAATTAAGATAACCATTTTTATTCCTTGGGGAATAAAAAAGGGCCCACTTGGAGTTTGCATGATTTCAAATCCTAAAAACTAGGAACCTTACAATGATAGGGCAACATTAGTAGTTGGTTACATAATTTTCATTGACCTTGGAGTTGTTTCTTTTTCTTGAGTTCTTCAAATAATGTATGTGTTGTTTTGAAATCCTTATTAATGATGTCAAAATTTAACAAGGTTTGAAGAGTTTGATGGCCTCAACCATAAACCTTGTCTATTCAACTTCTGATCTCTTGAATTTTGCTTCTAGAGCCTCAACTCTTGTCACCCTATCTTTGGAAAAATTTTCCAATTGCAAATTTTCATCATTGGTCCTATATATTATGCCTTCAACTTCCTCTTTGAATTTATTTGTAGCTACTTGGAGGAGGTTCTAATTTTTTTTCTTGTTGACTAATTTACCTATAGGAGTAATCACATTAGTGACCCTCATGCATTTAAGAATTTCCAATGCCTCAATCTCATGATTTATGAAATATCCCAATAGATTCTTCATCTCTATATACAAATTGAGGGAAGTATCCCTTTTATCAATTAAATAATTGAGGAACCATGATGCATCCATACTAGACATTAAGTTTAATTGGTTGAAGGCATTGGTTTTGGATCATTGAACCAAGAAATTTAACCTTTTCTCTAGCTCTTTAATTTGGTGACAAAGTTTGGTCATATTTGTTTTGTTTGATTGCATTCTTGATTTGGAAACTTGGATATTATACAAAATGTTGTAAAAATTAGTAGTTGTACTTTACACATCATCAGTTATCTCCTGAGGAGAATGCATAGTTTATCTATGTTACAACCTCTGTTATGCCTCCTCTTTGATTTTATACATCTCTTTCATAGTTTCACTAGTTGAGTCTACAAAAGCATAAAAATATTTAGTATATTTATTAGGATCCCTTATATCCTTTTTGGATTTATTTTCCAAGGGAAACATATTTTCTCTTTATTCAAATTCCATTTCTTCCTTTTTATCCAACTTCAATGTCTTCCTCTTCCTCACCCTTTGTATGGTTCCAGATTTTTTGTATAATTGAGTAGAGACTATATGTAACTCTATGAAAACTATATTTTGTCTCTCATCCCTTGTATTATGCATCTCTTTTTCCCATTGGGAAATAATAATTTCCCCTATTTATTCATATGGTGGGCTCAGGTCTTTAGATGTGGTAAGTGGAGGAGTCATTGGAGGAGGTGGTACCAATGATGCACTTATTTGTATTGGGAACTAGAGAGGTAGATAGAAAATTCTCTCTCATGGTGAAGCTGTCACCTATTTCAAATAATTTTTTCTTATATTCTTTGGAAGAAAGATAAAATAAACTCAAGAAGGGTATGGTTAGTAGAACTTGCTATGTTGTGCACACGTTAATCCAGATGGTTGTAGATACTTCTCTTTGGATTGAGAGGAACGACCTGTAGATTAAAAAAACACTAAAGAAATGGTTGATAGCTAGATAGTAGGGTAGATTGCCTAGCAAGCTAGATATAAGAAGTATGAGCTCCATTGGAGGCTATCAATCCACACTTTGAAATAATTAAATAAAGAGATGAATTTAATTAATTATACAAATAAGAATATTGATATTAATGCCAAATAAATTAGATGTGGTCCAAAAAATAGGGTGAGGTTCTGTGATTATGTAGAGGGTAAAAAATTTGGATTTGGTTGAGGTTTGGTGGGTAAAAATAAATTACTATTTTATTTGTCACATAGTGACCATTAGTAGTTGGGGTGACTGTTGGTGGTTAGGGTGACCATTGGTAGTTGTACAAACATTGATGGTTATGGATAGACTATCAGTATTAGGGTGATCATTAGCTATTACTATGCTTTTAGTCTAGTTTAATAAATTGGTCTAATGAGGTTGTAGAATAGAATTCTAGAAAGTGGGTTTGGACTGGGTTGGTTGCAAAATAGAAACAAAGTAACAAATTAGTGAAAATATATACTTAGCTTGCTATTTGATGATTTGAAGATGGGTAGAGGTGGGTGATAAATCTATTGGTGGAGCTTAGGGAAATTTTGGAAGAGTAATGATACTTGGTTATTGGTCGATGGTGGCAGTGCTTTGGAAATCTATCGCACTTACTAGTTTGCTAGAAAAAGACCTATAAAAGGAAGTTCTAATGCAAGAGGTTCTACTTAAAGATGTGAATGATCTTAGATTGATTTATTGATCCATTTAACCTCTTCCTCTCTTTTTATAAGAAAGAGAGGTGAAATAATAAGTTAATAAGAGGTTTATTAAGTTATTTAAATTTAGGTTTTGTATATAATGGATCACACATAAATTAGACAAGTAAAATATAAAAAAGTAAGTTAGAGTTGATTGGAGTTGACTTTTCAAGTGGTTAGAACCTAACTATCAGTGATTAAGCTTAAATGTTGATGGTTAGGGTGATCATTGGTGGTCAAGTGGTAAGGTTAAGTTTGGTTAAAAGTTAGTTGGGGTGAGTTAGGTTTGGGTTCGATAGGTTGCATAAGAGTCCTTAGGGGGTCCTAAAGTGGTCTAGGGGTTAGTTTGACATATAAAACCATCATGCATAATTTTTTAGTGTCTACATTTTCATTTTTTTTATGTAGGTTATATCAACAAGCTACAAAATAAAAAATGGATTATGAGTCAAAGGTTAGGTTTCCCCAAGCATGGGAGGAGGTGTTCCCCCTCAAACTGGGAATTGATGAGGTGAAATAAAATTAGATGTAGGTTTGAAAAGTGGGTAAGTTGGTGATGAGATGGTTGATAGGTTAGACACTAAAGCACAAACACACACATAAAGTATGACTAAGTGTGATATTCAAGTTCACATAATAACTAGGTTACCATTGTTGGTAAAAATAAGGTTAGTACTAGAAGGACAAGTGATAAGTGGAACATGTGATTGTATGTGATGGTTGGACTACACTTGTAAACTTAAGTTTCCTAGATAAGGTCAGTGTTTTTATAGGTATCCAAGGAAATAAGTAATCTTGTGAAGAGATAAATTGGTCAAGTGTGTAAAAGGTAACACAAGTTCAAAATGTTTAGCTTAGTAATTTAGTCGATGTGGTTAAAATGACCAAGGCAAGGTCATTGTAAAACATGCAATAGTAAGTCCAAAATGGCCATTGTCAAGGTTGATATTATTGGTAGTCAAGGTTGATGGAAAAGTGAATCTCCATTAAATGGTATTTAGATTAGGTTTGGGTAAAAAATTATGGTTAGGAGGGAAAAATCCCTAAAAAAATTGAGCATTGATGGTCATGTTTGACACTCAAGGTCAACCATTAGTAGTTACCTTGACTGTCGGTGGTCACATGTCAACCCTAAAAGGGTGAAGACAAAAAGATCATTGGGGGTTCTATTTTATCATTTGAGCATATTGACCCTCAATAATTGGCTTGTTAGCATTGTTATAAAAAATTGTGATGGTTGAGGGTGAGTGATTGAGTGTGTGAGATTTGAGGTTAATCAAGGATGTAGAGGGGACAAGGGAGAGCATGAGGTTAGGTGGTGGTACCTATGGTTGCTCCTCAATGATATTTAAGGAATGAGGTAAGGATTATTTTGAATTGATAGAATGGTTCAATTTATGTAATTGAATGTTAGTTTGAATGGTTGGTTATCAGGTTGGTTGTTTGACCTAAGGCTAGGGTTGTGACAGTTGTTGCCATTTTTGGATTTAAAATGATAGGTTAGATGTAAATTTATAGGGGTAAGGTAGAAAAGGAAGGGTAGAGGTGTTAGTGTAGGATATTATTTTTCATGTATCTGTTATTATGGATTATTCTTATACATGTATTTAGCTTGTTTAGGTGTAATATTAAGGTCATGTAGGTGTCATAATGAGGTAATTAATTTGCACATTCACATGTGAAAATTTTAGTCAAATTGATGGGTGAGGATATCCATGAGATTTACCTACCAATATTGACATATTACACATGGAACACAAAAACCATTTAGCAATTGTCTTGTATTCACATTGACAAATATATTGGATCTATGGATCCACTATACCTATAAATATGCATCTCATCTAAGGTATTTTCAATAAGTTATGAATGCAATATTATTATAATTTTTCTATATTTTGATTTCAATCTCAACAATAGAGTTATACTTTTATTTTATTTTCATTTTTAGTTCATGTGTTTGATTCTATCAGTTGGATCTTGGACAATTATATTAAGAGATAGGTGTAGGTAGGTATTTTTGAAGGGTAGGGTTTAAGTTTGATCATCAAAGGTCACTTGATAGTTGAGTATCAACCATTGATGGTCATTTTTGGCCATCATTGGTCACTACTAATCATTAGTAGTTGAGTATCAACCATGGATGGTCAATACTCTACCATCAACAAGCCACATTGTGGTGACTATTGGCAATCAGTCACCTAATTTTTAGTGGTTGACTATAGGAATAATTGATCATCGATGGTTGATGGATGAGTTGAAAAGTTTTTTAAGAGTGATTGTTTGATAGGCAATAGTTTGTGTTAAAAAGGTAAGAGTGGGTTATGAATGGGTACTACCCATATAAAAGTAACATAGGTAAGATCTAAAACTTAGAAGACATGAATCCCTAAAGAAGAAGGATCATGGAAAAAAGGAAGCAAAGAACAACTCATACACAACTAAAAGATAATAGCTAAACAATGACTAAACATAAAATAATGAATGATAATTTTTAATAGATGAGAGTTGAGGCTAAGGGGTTAGGATGAAGGTAATGTGTATGGATTAAGAAGGTCAAATGATGGGGTAAATGAATAGGTATAGGTCATATTGGGTAAATTTTATGAGTTGGATAGAATGGAATAGGGGATAGGTTCAACTAGTATAAGTTTTAGGCAAAGTATGTTAGTGAACTAAGTTTTTTTCTATTGAACCTTATAGGCATGGAAGCCAATACAAATGAGGGACATAGTGCCCTAAATACTAGATGAGATTCAGTGTAAGATGACTAATGAAGATTGGGAGCACATGAGAGATGTGGGCCTTAGAGGTATGAGGTATTATCAACATGTACCTCATGATGTAGTGATGTTAGTGGCACTCATCAAGAGATGGGACCCTACCACTAACACCTTCTTACTTCTTACAAGCGAGTTGACTATCTTGCCTAAGGACATCTAAAAGATAGTGTAGCTACCCATTTGGGGTGAGCTAATTTACCACATTGAGAGTGATAAGCAAAATGTGTAGATAGAGCTCTTGTATAAAGATAACCTTGGTTTTGTGAGGTGGTACTCAAGATGCTTCCACTATAAACCACTATACTATAGAGATAGGGATGAGAGGAGGCTTTTCATGATGATGATGATAGTGGTTACATGTTATGCATTACCATATTATAGAATTGAGAGGTTCTCTTACTTATTTTTGGGGGTGCTCATGGAGATGTGTTTGGGTTGCATGGTGTTTTCATGGGCACCTATGCTATTTAATTAGATTCACCAAAATCTATGGGGATTCTAAGCCCATAAGAGATACAAGATCAATGTCAAGTTTGTTCTTCATTACTAGGATTATGAGCACATCAGGGTGTTTATACTTATGGGGCTACCCTAGGAGGATTTTATAGATAGATTACAAGGTTGGATACATGAGGTGGATAGATGAATATGCCCTCTTAAGATGAGGAAGAGGATTACATGATATAGATTGGTACAAGGGCCATCTGGATGTCTTCATCATTGGAGATGTGATCTAGAGACTGTATGTCATATTTTTAGGTTGGGCACACTATAGGAGGCATACTCTGTCTCTTCATAGCTATCAATAGATCTATGGTAGATGAGACCATGAGATAGAGCTGATTCCATTTGATAGGGTACATATGTAATTTATCCTTGTGTAGGATATACTTAGGGTGTTTCTAAGGTATAAGAGGGAGGATGTAGTGTTTCCACTACTTGATCCATAACTAATGAAGGATTTCATTGACTATGAGGAGTTGCCTATGAGGATAGATATGGATAATACAGGTGTGATTTATGGTTATCCTACATGGTACCAATCACAATGTCATGGTTGATTTTGGTAGCTGATAAGATATGGATGTCGATGTAGGGGGTGATGATCATTAAGTTTAGGTGTAGGGGATTGCCCTAAATGTATATATAGTGGCCATAGAGAGGGACTAGGCATGATCATCTCTAGCTACATCTCATGCATCTCTAGTAGTGGAATAGGCATCCTTAGTATTAGTGTATGGTCAAGTGGCCACTTTGATAAGAGAGAGATTAGGCTAGGTCTCAACTAGCCTTAATGATGCATGAGAGATATTATCTTTGATAAGCAGGAGGTGGAATACTAGTAGCTACATGACTAAGAGGTAATATCTTGATTTAGAGATATGTAGAAACTATAGAGGATCTATGGTATTATGAGGCCTTGGTCTTTAGGCATTTACCAGATGATCCTTGATGGGGTGAGTATAGGGTCAAGATTGCAGAAGGTGATAGCATGATGACACTAGGGAAGTGGGCCACCTCTATAGGTGGATAGATAGGTGCAAGGGGGTAGGCTCCAAGAGGTATTGGTTCCTTAGGATCATATATTTGTTATGATACATGATATTTTTATGTATTATATGATTTTGATACTAGGCTGTAAGCTGATGTAGTGATATGCATATTTGTTTTGAGAGACACGTATATTTTGTATACACTATGATGATTTTTTATGAGATATATATGTGATCCTTTGTTTATGGTTTTTGGTTCACAGTTGTGATTTTCATGTTGATCATTGATGATGCCAAGTTGATATGATTATGATTATGAGATGTTGATGTGGACTTATCTAGCTAGGCATGTGGTGATATGTCTCTTTAATTTATGTTCATGATGATGTTTGATATGGATTGATGTTATTGATGTGATTATGATGTGATGGTTATGGATGACTATGATGACCACAATATGATTATGTGATGCTAATTTTATGATTAGGATGATGGTTATGATGCTATGATTATGATATTTTATAGATGTTGTTTTATGGATGTGATTATTTAGTTTCATGTTTGAGATGATCATGTTTACGATATTGATATGATTATGGTTATGGATACTAGTTATGCTTAGATGGACAAGGTTTATTATGTGATTATTATTATGGCTATTGATCCATAAAATGACACTTATTTTTGTGCACAAATTATTTATCTTATATCTTTTAGTCAAATCACATAATTTCCTAAAACACTCAAGGAAATGAAACCGAATTTAACCTTTTAATACATATTTGTCTCAAACCCCAAAGTGATCAAATATGTCATATTTGAATAATTATGCATTAAATAATGATTAATAAAAAAATATAATCAAAATTCAAAAAAATAATGCATAAATAAAATCAAGTTACAACAAGTACTTGATAATGGAGTTTAGCAATGCCATCATCTCTAGGTTTGGTTATAGTACGATCCAATCCATTTCATTGAAAAGTGAGTACATGGACAATTCCTCATTATTTTCAAATGGATACTCTAATATTTCACACAACTCAAACAATAGATCTTTAGAAAGTCCTGACAAACCCATGAACAAACAATCCACCTTACTATCGCGTGAATGCAATCTCACAATCCTATGGATTTCTACTAAAGGTATAAAAATGGACTTATAAAATGGTCTTAAATTTTTTTTCATAGGGATTTAAACATACCCTTGAAATCATCTCGGAGTCTAGGATAATTCCCTAGTTTACATTGAGAAGTGAAAAGCTCTCCAAGTACTTCAAAACTTGGGATATATGCAGACTGGTCTCTATATTGGCCATTACACAATCTATAAAGTTTCACTTTGAGGCATAAAATGACCTAAAATCTAGACAATCAGCATATGGCTGGAATAATATCTTGTTTTGGCTCTTGGTTCTTTAGCTCTCAGCTCTTGCTCTCGGTTCTCAGCTCCTCAGCTCTGGCTCTCGACTCTGGCAAGAGAGCTTTGAGACTTTGGAATGAATTCACTGAATTCCAATTACAATTACCAATGATTTCCAAATAAACCCTCACCCATTTATATACTTGTGGGAGGTCTTATTTTTTTGATTGGGATGATTATCCACAATATGTTTTTAATAAATTTCATAATTATCCCATACCTAATTTTTATGGGATTTTAAATTATCCATTACATTTAAAAATATGGGGTGATAATTATCCCTCAACATTAAATGGAATATGTTTATCCCCTTTACTAAGGTGGAATTTACAAATATTAATGACTTGGGTTGATCCATATTACCATGTCATTAGGTTTATTAATGACCTAAGTTGAGCCATATTGCTACATCATCGGGTTTGACCATAACTTTGACTAGTCATAACTTGCACATACATACTCTATTTTTTGAATTGTAAAATGTGTCAAAAATCTTGTGACAAGTTATATGCCATGAAACTAGCTTTGAAACATTCATGGGCCCTATGTGATGGTGTAGGTTTTAGTCTTCTTCATTACTTTTTTAAATTGTCCTCTAGATCAATCCTCCCCACTGAGAGGGCTTTTGGTCCACCAAAAGTTGGTACCCAAATTGATCTTGTGAAATGCCAGTTAGTTCTAAAGAATTTTGATGAATACTTTATCATTATACTAAGGTTATAAAACTATTCATAAAATTCTTGGAATAATGATCACATATTCTACAAACTCTCTGTTGCTACACAACCATCAATAACCTCTACACATATCTAGGATATATTGACTTCCTCTACTGCACGGCTTCACAAGAGACTTTACATAGATAAACCTAGTGATCTTCTCTACTACATGGTTGAAGAAAGCCTCTATAGAGATATGAGATCTTGAATGTGCATCCAAATCTTATTTTATTTCACATCCATCTAAGGGCTTCTACATAGTACTACGTAGATAATAACATGCCCATCAACATCTTCTTCTGCTAATGATGCTCTACAACATATCAAAGTACAAAAAGTATATCATATCATATGGAAAAATATGATATATAACTCAAAAATATAAAAAGGCATAAAACAAGGCATGAGTTATACTAAATCTTAGAACTACCAATAAGGTCACAATATATCAAACTATCTACCATTGTCACATCCTGTAAGCGGTTAACTATCAAACATTGAAACAATCACCAATACAACTGCAAGATAATTTTGTCAATGTAAACAAAATAAAATATTTTTTGTGACCATGTCAAAATACACTACCACAATGGGTCTTATAAATTCATCCAATCACACACATACCATAAATAGATGCATCCAAAATAGTAGTTATTCTGAAACAAGTACTGTAAGAAAGTTGAATCCTACCCAATAACTTGTGCAATTGCTATCAAATCTCCCAAGCTAATTAATGAGTTATATTCCTTAATAATTCAATAGAAAACTCATAAATCTAAAACTAGAGATTCTAAGAATAGATATTTTCAAAACATAAGTGTGAGAATTAAAAACTTTGCATGATAAACCTGTTTTAGAGTGTTCCCACCATAGTAGCTCCATAATGCATATATCAATCCACTAATCATGACATCATGAAATTAAAAATCTATTTACTAACCCTCTTAATTAGATTCTCCTATTTAGGGTGTTCAATTTTCTTAGTGGATTTATTGACATCTATATGGGTTGATTGAACAAAAACTTCATTAATTACCTTATCAATAGGTTTATAAACCATCTTCTTCTTACCATTACTAGGATGGTGGGATGGTTGAAGTTTCCAACACTTCTCAACATGATGTCCACTCATGTGACAATGCATGTAGACATCCCTCTTCTTAGGTGAGGGCACCCATTTTCCATTTATCACTTTGCTAGTATGAAAATGGTCTTTAGCACCTACAAGTTGCTTCAGCAAAGCTTGTCTTTTCCAATAATATGTGGTACAATGGTTATTCAATCTGCAAAATGTATAAGGAAAAGAATGTAACATCTTTTGAATATTAAAACCAAATTTCTTAAATGTCAATAATGATTTAGAATTCTTGGAATTCACATTCCTATTGGTGCTTTTTCTAGTGTAATAATGAAGAGGTGGAACTCAATACATCTTTTACTTAATTTCTTACATTGCTCATCATTCCTTCGCTAGGAGGAATTCTACTCTGTTAGTGTTCTTGGATCTTGTCTATCAAAAGCTTGTACTCTTTCAACAATGAAGAAACTTTCTAAAATATCCACTTTCTCACTAGTGTAACCTAATCCTGCATGGTGAGAGCTATGCTCTACCTATATTGGGTTAGCAATTCCTTGGCCATTCTTACCAAAGCCCCTTCCATCAAATCCTATTTTCATTAACAGTTTAGATATAATACCCTTAGTGTGTTTTTCAAAAGTAACATCTGAAACATCTAAAACTGAATGAAATAAATTAATAGATGAATAATTTACGGTGCACTTATCAGTCATAGTGCTTGAATCTACAGTGGAAGGCAATTGATGAAGATAATGTTTTTATTCATCTTTCATCTATGCCAAGAACTCATCTTTGGCTTACAACTCTAGTTTTAAGTGGGAAATCTCCTCATCTAAGGAGTAAAACCAAGCCCTCAAGAAAACATTCTCTTCCTAGATCTTCTAGTTAATTACTTCAAGCTCATTAAGACTCTCTCTTTTCAAGGCTTTGCCTATGGCTTTTTGTTCCCTAAAAACAACCTAATTCCATAAACTACAAATGAAATATTAATAAGGCCCAAATAGATTACAATAATACTAGGAACCAAATTAAAAACAACTAATATCAATCCACACAATTAGAAGCTAACCTAGCATACTAACTACTCTGATACCAAACTTGATCCATAAATTGGCACTTATTTCCATGCAAAACTTATTTACCTTGGATCTTTTAGTCAAATCACACAATTTCCTAAAACACTCAAAGAAACGAAACTAAATTTGATCTTTTAATACATATTTGTTTCAAACCCCGAAGTGATCACATATGTCATATTTGACTAAGTATGCATTCAATAATGATTCATAAACAAAATTAATCAAAATGTGGGAAAAGAATGCATAAATAAAATCAACTCATGATAAGCACTTGATAACAGAGTTCAATAATGCTTACATCTTTTGGTTCACTTATAGTACAATCTGATCCATTTCTTTGAAAAGTGAGTACATGGAAAATTACTCATGATTGTCAAATGGATACTCTAAGATTTCACACAACTCAAACAATAGAGCTTCAAAAAGTCTTGGTAAACCCATGAACAGACCTTCCACCTTACTGTCACACGAATGCAATCTCACAATCCTATGGATTTCCACCAAAGGTCTAAAAAATGAATTTATAAAATGGTCTTAAAAAATCATCATAGAGATTTCAATATACTATTGAAATCATCTTGGATCTAGTATAATTCCCTAGTTTACACTAAGAAGTGTAAAGCTCTCCAAGTGCTTCAAAACTTGGGATATATGTAGACTGGTTTCTATATTAACCATTACACAATATACAAAGCTTCACTTTGAGGCATCAAATGACCTCAAATATAGAAACTCATAATATGGCTAGAATCATCTCTTGCTCTAGCTCTCAGTTCTTCAGCTCTCGGCTCTCAACTCTTCAACTCTGGCTCTTAGCTCTTTGGCTTTGGCTCTTCGACTCTGGTTCTCAGCTTTGGCATGAGAGCTTTGAGACTTTGGAATGAATTAAATTAATTACAATTTTAATTCCCTATGATTTCCAAATAACCCCTCACCCATTTATATACATGTGGGAGGTCCACTTTTTCTGATTGGGATGATTATCCACAATCTTTTTTCATAAATTTCATAATTATCTTATACTCAATTTTTATGGGATTTTAAATTATCCATTACATTTAAAAATATGGGGTGATAATTATCCCTCAATATTCAATGGAATATGTTTACCCCACTTTAATAAGGTGGAATCTACAAATATTAATGGTGGGTCAAGCCATATTGCAACATCATCAGGTTTGACCATAACTTTGACTGTTCATAACTCGCACATATGAACTCTATTTTTCAAATCGCAAAATGTCCCAAAAATCTTGAAAAAATATCTACACCATGAAACTAGATTTAAAACATTTCATAATGGTATAATTTTTTATTTTTACCTCTTTTTACCTTGTTTGATTGGAACTTTGATTAGCGACATAAGGAGTATATGAGCTTCATTTCTCGCATTCTAAATACCATTGGAAAGGTATCAATGAGCCCTTCATGATGGTGAAAGTTTTGGTTTACTTCATTAACTTTTTCAAATTTTCCTCTAGATTAGTTATGAAATATGGATCATAGTTTTTATGGATGTGATAAATGGTAGGATGCTGATAATGTTTTGATGATGTTTATGATTATGGTGTTCATGTAGAAATCTAATGAGTACATGATTTTTCATTTATATTTAGACATGTGGTGGATATGGTATATGTGACTATGAGGATGTGATGGTTGATAGTTAATTTATTTATGGAGGTGGTGATTATGCTAATAATGCCTATTTTTGTTTATAATGTGATGATGATATTATGTGATGTGGTTATGATTATGGTCATTTTTTTTAGATTAGGATGAAGCACATAAAGTAAGTTAAAGAACAAAACTAGATGTGAGAAGGAGAAGACAATATAATTAAATGTATCAACCAGTGTGAGAGAATAAGGAGGCACGATGATTTTTTTGGTAGAGACAAAAATAAACTAAACTTGGACCAGCTTAAGGAATATATGTCTTTTGAATGATTTGCATTAGCATTTGGTAGTTGGTTAAAAATGTGTATTAATAACATAATGCGAAGTAAGCTCAAAATTCATTACCTTTTATGGAGGTTACCAAAGAGTCAGTATAAGCAAGTCCATGTCATATAAAATGTAAATTGACTGATGTGATAAGTCTGCTTATGAGAGCCAATTATGGCTTTCAAATTTAATTTTATTTTTTTGATGTCTGATAATGGGTTTTTTTTCTATTTTTATATTTCTTGGGAAGGTTGGGGGAAGATGACCGATGTGGGAAGCTTCCAAAAAAAATTTCTATGTTATGACAAATGCTTTACTCAGACATCCTTCAAGGGAGTGGTCTAAGTTTTGTGTGATGTATTTAAGGCTTTTGATAGTTGTATTTCAAAGGAGTAGTCTACCTTACATTTATCAATTTTGATATGTTTGTGTAGTTATCCTTTGAGGGAGTAGTCTAAAAATTCTAGAGAGTGACCCATATGTGTTATTTTAATTTTAATTTTCGTGTTTGCTTTTGATGTCATGGACTTGCTTATATAGGATTAAAGGGTCACCTTTTATGAAGGCAAAACTAAAAGCACAAAAAGTTTTATTAGGGGTGAAATAGGTTTAGATGATAATGACCATGGAAATTCATCTTATGAAATGGGCATAAAGTACCATGAGAATCATGTCATGGGTAGAGCCATGGTACCCATTATTTAAGATTAGTCTATGGTTATGATGAATAATCACATAATTCAATTTTAATTAGTTATTCCTAAAATAAGGAGATAAATGTGGTTTGAAAATAAGGGATTAGATTAATTTGTATAAAAGGTAAGTTTGGTATTGTTTTAACAAAAGAAAGGATGTAGATGTGAAACATTGAGGGGCTTAGGTTCTGGGTCCCCTTCAAGGGAGGATAACCGATAATCTTCTGATCCATACTTGTACACTATGAAATAATGTCCAATCTAATTGAAAGAAAACTTGGCTCAAGTTCTGGGTTATTTTAGGATGATGTCTCTAATATTTAATTCATGCACTTTAAGGTGTTTTTTATAATCATGTTTGATGTGTTCTTGATAGACATGAAGATGAACGAGTGATACTAAATGATGTTCATCAAGTATCTCAAGATGGGGTAAATATTCTTGATGATAATCACTCTCAGAGATGAGATATCAAAAGGATATTCAAAGAGAGGGAATTTGGACTTTGAGAGGCAAGACAACCTCTACTCTAAAAACTAGAGAGAAATGGGTAGCACTTGTAAGGGTTTGAATGCTAGTATGATAGGACCATAAGGTGAAGGGGATATGCAAATTCCATTCTCGACTAGATTTGTTAACCATTTTAGTTATCATGTTATTGAGAGTTTTATTAGAGGCTTCTACCTATCCATTAGCTTGTGGATGATACGGTGAAGAGAAAATTAACTTAATATAGAATGTGTTGCAAAGATATAGACTTGTTTATTTTTGAAATATTTTCTATTGTCAATGATAATTTTGTGAGGAACACCAAAATGGTAGATGACGTGATGGTTGATAAAGTCAAAATATTTTCATCTTTATTGAGACAAGGGGAGTAGCCTCTACCCATTTGGTAAAATATTTGGTCATAGTGATGATAGAATGATGTCATTATGAAGAATGGCAGTTAATTTCTCTAATGAGATCTAGACCTCATTGTGAGAAGGGCCAAAAATATTTGGATATGTGAAGACTATGGCTAGGTGCATACACCCTAAATTGGTCAAGCAACCAAACATATCATTTCTTTTCGTAGTCCTTTCATAGGAGACTCTAACTAGAGAATACGAGTCTTATTTGCATCTAGCCATGTCTTTTTGTTTAATTTGCCTTGGTCTTGTTTCATACCCTAGACACCTTTTTGAATTTTCCTAATCATTTGTAACCTTCCAAAATTAACCCTTACTGACCCAAGATACTCTTTCCATGCTTATTCCATCCCCTCATGTACCAAACCCTCTAGATAATAGCACCCAAGTAGGACTACAACACTGAAACCTAGGGTGTCCAGTTTCTAACATTGTTGTCCAAGTGCAAATTTGATTCCAACAGTCACTTTGTCTTGCAAGATGAGTCTTAACCTTTTATTTACTTCATTTATACATTTTCCAATGTTGAAAAAATGTGAATAAAACTCCCAAATTAAAAATAATGAGTCTCTTATATAAAGGACTACACAAGGCATTTTATATCTAACACTTACTACTTTGGCATATTAAACCTAATAAAAATTAGTCAATAGTATAGTTCAGCTTCTCTGCATCACACAAAAACTTGCATGTTTGATCAAGGAAGGGCTTAGGCAAAATTCATTCTTTCATCTATCATGTGTGTTGATTATGCATAGTCCCTCAGGGAGAACTATATCGAATCTGAGACCCTAACTTGAGGGTTAATGTAGGTAGTAATCAAAATAACAGGGGTTCTTGATTGTGTGATCATGCTTCAATTAATCTATTTTTTTCCCCCTTTTTATTTTTATGTATGTGTTGTTTACATGTGTAGATGGATCAAGTATTGAATATTAAAATAGATCTATAGTGAGGTTCGGTGACTTTCAAACCTCAAAATTTGGTACATAGGCTCATAGTGACTAGGCAAACAAAACCCAAAAAGTTTAGATATCTAGGATAATAATGTTGTGAAGGAATATATAAATTAACACCAAGGTGTCCTATTTTTGAAGCTCCTATCCAATGAGAAAATAGAAACTGGATTTAGATTCCTAACAGTGTCTTAGTCTTGCTCTTCCATTTACAACCTCAAAATCCTCTATTTCAGTATGAATCTAGATAAGTTAATTTCTATTTCTCTTATATAATTATCAATTAAAATATATATTTTTCCTTGTCAAATTACATTTTTTCCTATAATTCCAAACCCTTATTATTTAGGATCTAAACACTAGATTCCCAAAAATAATAAAACATTTAGTGAACTCGACTTACTTCAAACAAATTTAAAACCCTAAGTACCCTTAGGTTTTTTCCTTCATATTTTGTGCAAAAATTACTTTAAAAATTTCTGATTTTTGTATTAATTTTTGTGAAATTATTTCATTCAAACATATTTTTAGAATTAAAATTATATCTATAATTTTCAAAAATTCTAAAACCCTAGCTCAAAACCCTAGATTCCTAGACTAGGTCCTCCACCTTCAAATCATTCATCCTTGCAATTTTTAGAAATTAATTTTAAAATTTTTGCAAATTGTTTAGATAGCCATAAGTATTTTCAAAATTTTGATGTTAGTAGTTATTATTGTATTTATTTGCTTTTTTGGTGAAAGAAATAAAATGGCCACTAAGGCATTTCTTCCCTCTCATCCCATAGACAAATTTCTTAATTAATTTAAATTTGAAAAATTTCACATTAGCTAAAAATGTGGAAAATGATTTTATTTATAATGAAGATAATTAATATTGTTGCAATGAGGAATATTATCATGCATATGAAGGTGATAGTGAATAAAAAGTAGATGCATCTTCTCCTCTCAAACCTATCTCTTTCATCCCTTCTAAAGAAAATATTTTTGATAAATGGGAAAAATAATTCTCACCTCATTCTCCTATGCACAATGCACAAAATGAACAAATTAGTCATGAACTTCCAAATGAACCTCTAATAGGTGATAATTTGCTTCCATGTAAGCCTAATCTCTTCTTCTCTTTTGATACTGCTATGTTCAAAATACAACAATATAAATGCATCAAAATCAAATTACCAAAGCATAATTCAAATTATGCATCTCATGCTCTCAACTCTACTTTATCCAAAGAATTTTCAAATGATAATTCTCTTACTCTTACTTCTCATAATACAAATGAAGAAAATACATACACTTCATCCATGGATAGCATAAATACACATGATATTCTAAATTCTAATGATAACTTATTGTATATTAGAAAGGAATCAAATTCTTCTCTTACACCTCTCCCTAGTAATGATGGAATTGATAATTATTGTGATAGTGAACATGCAAATGAATATGAGAATGAAAGTTAATACAAAAATGATACTTCAAATTCTACTCTTTCAAATGAACAAAATTTAGATTGTGATAATGCATGGAATACTAATGACTACTATGCATATAGCAAAGAGGAAAACACATCTCATGCTTCTACCTCTTCTCTCACTCTTTATCTGAAATCTAATGCATGTTAAAATGTCGTTCCTACTTTTATTCATGATTCTATTTCAAATAATACACATGTTAATGTTAATAACACATCCTCTACTAAATTAGGATGTGATTCACTAAAACACAAAGATACCAATAAATCTCCCAAGCCACCCCTCATTACAGTAGAAACTAGTTCTCACTCTTCACCTAAAGAGAATGGTAGCCCACATCCCTCGAGTAAGGTCCAATTTACCCTTACTCCCAAGGTTTAAGTGAGCACACCCCCTCTTTATGATCCAATTTCAAAATGTAGCATTCCCATGGTTAAAATTAATGATCAAATTCAATGATTAAATGAACCACTTCAAGATACTAATATACCATCCCAAGAGGTCATCTCTTTGATGCATGTAGTTGGTAAATTACAACACCAAGTACATCTCCTTACCTTAGAAAACAAAGCTTACAAGTCTTAGATGGATACCAATGATCTACATGGTAACCTCATTTTGAAGACATTCATAAAAGCTTCATTGCCTAAGCATTTCTAAATACCATAGTTACCTCACTTCAATGAAACTGGAGATTCATTTTCACACCTTCAGGTCTTTCAAATGGCTTTACCATCTCATGCAAGCCAATTGATTCTACTCAAGTTATTCTAGCAGACATTATTGGGGAAACATAGAATTGGTTCTTTCATCTACTCCTCGTTAGTTCATTGCACACATATGATGACTTAGAAGAGAAATTTCTCAGATATTACATCATAAACATGGGCCCTCATGTTACATATGAGAAACTTACCACACTACATCAGAATTCATTAAAGCCAGTTAGTGAGTATATCTTAAGATTCAAGGCTCACATGTTAAGATTCATTTACAAACTAGTAGATATAAATATTCAACATATCTTTATTAAATGGCTTCACCAACCTCTAATTGACCATCTACTATATTAGACAGAGGCTTCTTTTAGACACTTGTGATATATAGTTTTATCTTTGGAAAATAAATTGGGATTGATTGAGGTAGATTTAGTTGATCAGATCACTCTAGATTTCATAGGATCATCTTCAAATACAACTCTTAGCACTCAACATCCACCATGTCCTAGACAAGATAGGAGACCACAACTAAAAAAGCAACTAGTTAAGAACAAAGAACTAGTTTCTAGAGCATAATTGGTTGTATGTACTATAGTGAACAACAACAAATCACCACTATAGTTTGATTTAGAGTGGGATAGCCCATCTACCATATCATTAGCACTATTAGATAAGAGGTTAATCACATTACCTTCTACTCATCGACGAGATCCATGTCTCTTACATAGACAACCACATCGACCTTTTTGTAACTATCATCGTATCCATAAACATGGAGATAATGACTTTTGGTCTTAGATATTGTATTACTAGATGTGTTGATAATGGTATCATAGCATTCATACATATGTATAGAGATCTCCTCCATTATGGAACCCTAGACCTTATTCCTCCATGACTGAGTCATCCTAAGACATTCCTTTATAGGAATCATCGGTCACTCATTATGAGTGTAATGCAAGTTTTGGGATAGAATATCACATGAGATCTCCTATCACATCACCTTAGAAGGTTTGGAAACTAGTACAAAAAGAATAACCTACATATAGCACCATAATCCAAGGAATACATAGTGCCATTCCATATACATATCCAATAGATTTACAAGCACCACAACAGATTCCTACTCATGAGAGATATTCACTATAGCCAAGTTTTTAGGGTCTTATCTCATGTAGTAACTTGTTATAATTAAGATGAGTTGAACCCTCATCACATGTTACAGTTCCATCTTGATCTATTGCTTAGTCATATGCATCATATCAAAGGCCATAGGGTGTTATTTCATGTAGCAATCCACTATGATTATGAATCAATGAGCCTCCTCCATAGCACACAATGTTAGTGGCACATATAGTAAGTTTGTATTTTTTAGTGTCTCCACATACACCTACATTTAACACACAATAGATAACACCAACTACAAAGCACATTTATAAATAGCATGAGTAGTATGGGCACTTGTTCAGTTGACCAATAGGGTTTAGATAGTGATACAACATAGAATAATACAACGTATAGTCATACAAGTTTTTAGTTCATAAGCTTCACTTAGCAGGGCAATGATGGAGCCAAAGGTCTAGCTAACCTTTGTATCCTTGAGCTGCTCTTGAGGAATTAATATGCACATATTGATATATTACATCCTCCCTACTAAAAACTAACATTCCTAATTACCTCTAACTATCCATATCCCAAAACCTACCTATAAAGTTCCAGATCTTACCAAATCAACTAATCCAAACCCTTTACCAATCTCAAATTAACTCAACTTATCTAAACAAGTTACCAATCTCAAAATCTAGACCTTACTTATATCCTACTTGCAAACTAATTCACTTTACCAAATAAATTTTACCAATTACAAAAACCAAAAAAATTGTCATTTACATATGATTACAAATAAAACATCAACATCAAATCAACTATTTAAAATCCAAACATTGCAATACCAGTATATTCTAGAATCCATAACACGAATACAAGTCAATCCAAACTCAAACTATATATATATATATATATATATATATATATATTATATGTATTTGAAAAGTTGGTTATATATATATATAACCAACTTTTCAAATACATATACACTATATTAAATACAATCAATCATAAATGGGTGTCATGCCCTCACTCTCAGTTTCACTCTCTCTTTTTGTACTAGTCCCATAATGTAGTCTCATGCTCAATGTCCCTGCACCTCCTTGAGCTCCTAAATTCCTCTTACACTAACTATCTTGCTCTAGTAATCGACTATGCTCCTCACGTAAGTTTGCATATCATTGCTAAAGATATATATAATCATCTACAATCTTTGTGCTCACCACACCACAATCAGATGGAGGCATATGATGCCTATCTAACTCTTATCTTATCTCATCTCTCTCTCCTACTAACCTAACACATGAAACCATAGTTATAACATCCCTATCAAACAAATGAAGATAAACACCAACTATAACCATTGCCCACTCTATCAAACCCTCCTCCATCTCATCATCAGGAACATGCCACATGAGCTCTCAGAGTGTCAACTCAATAATGGTCTCCTAGAATTCATCATCTCCCCTCCCTACCCCAGTAGGTGCCTCATCCTATGCACCTCCCACTCCACCTACATGCATAAAAAGTAAAATGATACATTAGATATATAATTTTAAATAAAATTAAAGAAAAAACATAGGCACAATTTAAATATAATCATGGCTTATCTCCCATCATTTGGATCAACTCAAGATCCTCATATACAAGAACATCCACTCCATTAATAGGATATAATGGAGCCCATTGATGCCCAACCTATCATGAAATATATGCCTTAGTACGTCTTACATCATCTACATCAGGAATAATTATAACCACATCTCATACATCCAAAGGTAATGGTGCCAACTCAACCTCAGTAGGTCTCACATGAGCTCCTGATCTCACTAGTGCCCATGCACTCCTCAACCATACCCATGCTATAGGAGAAATATCCTATCAAACTCAAAAATTCCTAGTCACATGCTCATACTAAAAGTGCTCATACACTCTAACCCAAAGGTCATGTATCCAACAACTAACCCTCATATATCTCAACTGCACTCCATCCTCCTCCCCCCTAGGTTATCCTCTATAAGGCCTCCATATGATATCATGGGCCTCTAGTCTATCCAAAACTCATCTATAGTGATCTATCCTAGGATACCTAATAGATAATGAACTCATCCACCACTCCCCATATGGCTAGGGAGGTACTGGTAGACACCTAAATCTGGCCATCGATATCCTCCAATCAAGATTTTGGCCAATTTTCATCCAAAATGCATAATTTGACCTAAAAACACTAAAAAATTCTAAAAGATGTGAAACTGACATATTTAAGTGCCAATTTTTATCCAAGGTATCATTAAATTAGGTAACATAATTTATGGGCTAGCTAACTTTGATTAGATCATTCAGAGTCAAAATACTAATTTTGCACCTAGGTGATCTAGATTGATCTTTCCTATCAAATATCTTGCACAAAACATGTGACTTAATTATTTTTTGTTGGTAACATCCTAAATGGGATAACAAATCCAATGCATTTGACAGTGACTTCCAATTCCAATCCAATCAAATTTTGGACCAATAATAAGGCATTCTGATTAATTTAAGTAATTTGTGCACAAAGTGCTTAATCATGTTTAAGAACTAATTAACCCAAATCAAGGCTGAATCAAGAATTCCATGGAAATTTTTTGAATACTTATTTTTGGAAATGAATATGGAATATTTGCATCATCAGGTGATCTCATTTCTTAGAAAGACATCCCTCTGCCATAAATGCCATAAATATCAGGATTCATGCCTCTCATACCTCATCAATGCCTTCCATGATGCCTTGCATTCCTCTTAATTTCCCCTTCTTCTAATGTCATGATGAGAATAATTATAAACTTAATTCCAAAAATTTAATTAATCCTCAACCACACATCTCAATCTTGATATGGATGGTTTAGGTTGATTTTAGACATTTGTAAAAATCTATAAATAGAGAGGCCATGATCATCATTTCTAGGATATTTTGGTATAAATTTATAATGCAAAAATATATTTAAGAAGCAATTAAATTAGTGTTACCATGATAAATTGATTCCAACCCAATCCAAGCCACAAGCCAAAGGTGCCAGGGAGAGATGGAGGTAGTCAAGCTTCTATTGCCAAGGACTTCATGAACACAAGCCGAGTAAGCCACAACATCAAGCATTTTAAAGCATCCAAAGAAGGTAAAAGAGGGTTTATTTTGAATTTTAGTTGTGTGTTTCATTCATGTTTGTTAACTAATCTCTCCCTAGTGTCTAGGCCTAGAGATGTTATGTTAGTTAGTGTGTTTCTTCATTTTGTTTTCATTTTGGAACTAACACCATACAAACCATCCTCTCTTGAGTCAAATTCCTAGATCACATAATGACATTCCTAGTGGGACTAGATGCATCCCACACATGAAGAATATCATTTTAAAACTTTAAAATATTCATTTGGACCCTTAAAACTCTTATAAATTGATTTTCTAACTTTATTTTGTGATTTTTATTTACCACAGGTTTACACAATAACTAACATCAACTAGTAAAACTAACATCAGTTGCATAGATTAACCAACATTAGTTAGTAACAATGACATTGGTTGAATACCTAATATTGGTCATATTGGTATAGTCGATGGAGATTAGATAACTATCATCGGTTAGAAAATGTAACCATCGTTAGTTATATAAATCGACGTCAATCACTATGTTTTTCTTAAAACACAGACATGAGATCTCTTTTTCTAAATTTCATTATTTCAAACCCAAAAGAGATTCAAGGCTAAAGGACATGCTAAAATTTTTGTTACAGGACTAAGCTTGACATTTGCTAAAAACATGTTTAGATCACCTTTTGCATGCTTAAAAATAAATTAGGAATCTTGCTTTGGTGTTTAACAATAATTTAAATGTTTATGATGAATGTTTTCAAAGTTTACAACTAAGACGAAGGGGTAAAATGAACACCACCTCATTTTCCATTTGAGCTTAAAAATGAACTCATCTTTCTAATCTTTTTGTCTTCAATAGTTTCTTGATCTAATTTTTGTTTGGCAAAAAGAGGGATGTTGTGTGTATGCTCTTGCATTTGTCCCCTTTAGGGAACCCTTATAATCAAAAGAGCCATTCCTATTGTAAGTAGCCTATTCTGAGGCTTAGAAAAAAAGTTGTCTAAAGCACTCTCAAAAAAATCATCAAAGTTTGGGTGACCTTGAAAATAACCCTAAAGTCTTTCTACTTTCATGCTTTCTTTTATTTCATGGTAACTTGGCTTGTGAGGGGGAATTCATCACCTCCTATGAGTTATTTAGGGAAGCTTTGACCTGGGTTTCATCTTCTAGCATTGACTTCACTTACTCCTTCTGAGTTGCACATGGGATGTATATGCATTTGAACATTGCACTACACTGAGTGAACAACACGATGTAGTGGTTGTAAAAAAGACTAACCTTTTTACAACTAGCCAATGCCACGGTAACCCAATTTTCATGCTTGTCTTTTACATCATTTGATGTGAAAGTCATTGTGTAATTTATTACCCTAGATACATTCATAAGCTTGATAGTTTAGTCAACCCCATATTGGCATACCCTTGCTAGGATTTGGATGTTTATACTTAGTGTATTTTGGTCATTTTTGCTTGGTATGTTTTTAGATTAAAATTTGTTTGTTTATTCATAAGCCATGTCAAAATAATGCATTTGAGTTGTGAAAGGTAGTGTTATGATGCCCAAATCATGTCAAAACATTTCAAGCCTTTTAAGTCTTTGAAACATAACATTGACCAAATTATTTGAGGATGCTTATGCCATTAGGCTACTCAATTTATTTCAAGACTTGTTTACCATTGTATTAAAAACCATTTGTTTCAAACCATGTTATGTATACCATTTGAACCTTTGTCTTGTGCTGTCATGTTGTCTGATCTTATCTAGCTTATTTGGTCAAATATTAGTTTTCAACGTTGAGTTTTTGATTAGCCTTGTTAAGTTTGGATCTAAACATTGATTGATTTCTATTTAGGACTCAATTCATTAAGCTGATACATAGATCTTTCTCTTTTGGGTTGCATAACTTCAGTTAATCAATTACCCAAATTTAAAAACTATTAACAATTTGTTTTTTTAAAGCCTATCCTCATCATTATTTGTGCCTTTATTTGGGAGAACATAACATTCTTCAAAGTACCTTTTAGCTTATGCCTTATGCCAACTGATCATGTTTATGTTTGATTCTGTGTCAAGTTTATGTCAACGATGTTTCCAAACTTGCTAGATTAAATTCACATCAATGCCTTTATTTTAAGCCTAAATCTTGATGCCATTTGGCCAAAAGTCCTAGCATATGCCTATTTGTTTGAGCTTATATTTTGACTCCATGTTTGGACAAAAGACCTAGTAACTCAACTTTTCCCTTTCCTAGTTTAGACCTTGTTTGGAACACTTTAACCTAGACCTTTGACATGGTTTTTATTTAGACACTAGACCTTTTGTGCGTATGACATTTGACATTAGACATTTGATGTTAGACTATTTTATGTCAAGTCTGAGCATTAATCATTATAGAGATACAACTCCACTTTCAAACCATATTGGAGATACAGATTCACCCCTTTGACCAAGTTAGACCAAGTTTGAACCATTTTTCCTTTAGATAGTTTTTCAAAGTTTGTAAAACTCTAAGCCTTTTTGTTTTAGAGATTTCATCATTTATGTAAATATGTCTCACTACACTTATGCTGGAGTCACTTAAAATCCAAATTATGATAGAATGGCCATAAAAAATGACTTTAATGGGTTTAATCAAGACCCCAATGATGCTAATATGGTTTGTGAGATAGATTTCTATCCACCTCATATTAATCATTCATGGGAACAAAGTCATGAAACAACTTATGATCCAACTTGAGACCTTGATTGGTATGAAGGGGTTTGTGAGGAGGAATTTGAAGAACCAACTATAGATAATGTTGTTTGGGATATGAATCCATACCCTCTTTTCAATAATCAGTACATGGAACACAGTAAAGAACCAACTTATGAGCCAACTCACAACTGGGATGATATGGTTTATGAGGAAGACTTGGATGTTTTAGCTTATGTGAGTAATCAAGCTCCACCACATCATACCATTTCTATTCAAGGACCACAACATCATACCATTTCTATTTTTGGACCACAATGTCACACCATTTCTATACCAAGACCTCATCCTTTAGCTTGTGTAAGAAATCAATCTGCACAATGCCCCTTCATCATTCCAAGACCTAGTCCTTTGACTTGTGTGATCAATCAAGCTCCACAATGCCCCTTCATCATTCTAATACATATTCCTTTGGCTTTTGTGAGCAACAAATCCCCAAAACATCCCATCATTACCATCTCAAGACTTTGTCCTTTGGCTTGTGCAAGAAATCATGCACCCCAATGCCCTACCATTATCCAACCATAAGTCATTCCTCATCCATTACCATTCCCATCCAAACCTCAATTGATCCAATCTTTCAAAGACCATGCTATGTTCAAAACTAGTATTTTCTAACTCATTGGAAACCAAAGCCAAGAAAACTAACCAATCCAAGATGTTTTTGTTGAAGCAACCACTTCTGATAAGTCAACCTATGATGAATCACCTATTGATCATATATCAATTATTGAGGAGTCTCACACTAATGAGCCAGTCTTTTTTGAGTCACTTCTTAATGATTATGACCACCTTTGAGAAAATCATTACCTCAACCATGTGCCTATTTTTCAAGAGCCTCCTATTGACAAGCCAGTCTCTAAGGAGTTATCTCTTGACCTATTTCCCTTCCCAGAGGAGTCTCACTTTGACAAACCAATCTTTGTGGAGCCCATTATGCCATCATAGGCTATTACTTGTCCAATACCAAATATTCAACAAGACATCATTATAATAGAGTACCTGTTAGATGAAGAATCATAGTTAGAGTTAGGTTTTATTTTTGAATCAACATCAGATTTAGTATCAAAATTAGAATCAACCTCAGTCTCAACATTAGATTCAGAGTCCATTGAGTCAAAATCAGATTTAGAAGAAGAATATGTTCATGGTTGTTATATTATTGGTTATGCATGCCTCAAAGATCAATTTTAATACATTTGTGATCCTTTTCCAATTTTTGAGGATGAGTACTTTAGCTTTGACACAAGTTTTTCTAGTATCTTCTATGAGGATTGTGTAGCCTTTACCCATTCCATTATGATTCCAAAAGCCATTACCATCAACCAAAATAACCATATCATTGACATTCCATCTCTTCCAAGTGTTGATTTGGATAGACAAAATCACACTTTATTAAACTGCATCCATGGTGACATAGCAGTTGAAGAAGAGCAAGGAGGCTAAGACCACATTTATGCAGCAGAAGAACACTCTCCTAGTGAAACCTTTTTAGAGGCACTAGGGGACAATCAAGGTTAGAACTCAGCATCATCTAGTGAAACTTTTTTAGAAGCACTAGAACAAAATCAAAGTCAAAAGCCAATGTTCATTATTGAAACATTCTCAGATGCACTACAAGACAATTAAGACAAATTTATTGGTGAAAACCTCATTGAAGCACCAATAGTTGAGCATAAAAGTTCTTCACTATTTGATGAAGACAAAATCAAAGATCAAATTAAAATAGCTTCCTATCTACAGTCTAATTAGATGGTAGCTACTCTCAAGATCAAATAATATAAAAATCTAGTGGTCTTATTGAGAGAATAAGTCTTTGGCCCCACCACAACCAAAATTATGTTGAATCCAACATCAACAACATTATGTATGACTGAACGTCATGATCTTCATTTGTTTCCTCACTATTATACATTTCATTATCATTTGTCATTCTATTTTACAAACAAACCTACCATACATTGTTTGTCCCTATTTACCATTCACGAGCACACTTTCCTTTATAGAGGTTACAAATATACCTTGTCTTGACATTTGAACGAATCAAAATCAATGACCAATGAAGATCACAAAAGCATTCTTAGAATCCAAATATACATTAAGTTCTTGAGAAAGTAGATTTTTAGATGAGGTGTGGGATAACAATTAACATGATCAAGTATTCTATTTGTATCATTTATTGATTAGGATGTACATCTCCCCATCATTAGGAAAAATAGAATAAAAAACCACACCTAGGCCAAAAATGTGTACCATGCCATTGCCATTATCACATATTCCTGCTATTCACCCTATCACTTGGGGGTAACCCTCTTACCATTTTATTTAATCTATCAAAAAACCATCATTATCCTTAGCAAGACCATGTCAACCTATCATTTCATTCTTATCTAGACCAGAGCCTATTTTTAGTCATCCAACCCAATCTTGTTTTGCTCTTGGTTCATTTGGTTCTTCCTGCACTTTTTGTGAGGGAATTCCAATCAAGTTTTAATAATCAATCTAATCCATGTTTATAATGATTGTATATAAAATTAGTGTGATATTTGATTTGGTAATATATCTTTCATTTTCCATCCTAAATCAATCTTGTTTATGTGAGCCTGATTATAACCACTATGGGCAAATCAATGTTTCACCAGTCTTACTACTAATTATAACCGCTTATGAGAAAATTAGTATCATTGACCTATTATATCATATCCTAGTCATAACCTTCTATTGGAAAACTAGGGGTAACACTTGTTTACCATGCATTACCACATCACCTTACCGTTAGTATTTTCATTTGACTAGCCATTTGTTAGATTTAAGAACTTGTTGGGACCTAGTTGGTTTTTCCCTGCCTTTTGTGTAGATGGAATTACTATAATTTGAGGTCATCTTAGTACTAATGATAGTCTATAAAATTAGTTTGATAGTTTATTTGGTAAGATATTTTTCATTTTCCATCCTATATCAAGCTTGTTTATGTGAGCCTGATTATAACCAGCTATGGGCAAATCAATGTTTCACCAGTCTTACTACTAATTATAATTACTTATGAGAAAATTAGTATCATTGACCTATTCTATCATATCCTAGTTATAACCTCTTATTGGAAATCTATGGGTAACAATTGTTTACCATGCATTACCACATCACCTTACCGTTAGTATTTTCATTTGACTAGCCATTTGTCAGATTTAAGAACTTGTTGGGACCTAGTTGGCTTTTCCCTGCCTTTTGTGTAGATGGAATTACTATGATTTGAGGTCATCTCAGGACTAATTCAGTCATGCTCAATTCATTTTTAGGTCACCTCAATCACCCTAAGCCAAGCTCTCATCATTTTTCAAGTAACCTAAGCCACACTCTCACCATTTTATGAGCAACCTAAGCCATGCTTTCAAAATTTTGTGAGCAACCTAAGCCATGCTGTCTCCATTTTGTGAGCAACCTAAGCCACACTCTCACCATTTTATGATAAACCTAAGCTATTCTCTCATTATTTTTTGAGCAACCTAAGCCATGTTCTCACCATTTTTTTGAGTAACCTAAGCCATGCTCTCATCATTTTATGAGCAACCTAAGCCACACTTTTGTTGTTTTATGAGAAACCTTAGTTTAAATGCTGTCACCATTTTGTGAGAAATCTAAGCCAAATGCTCTTACCATTTTATGATAAATTAGCTTGTCATTATCTAATGAGTTAAGATACCTCAAAATGCCAAAAACATTCATAACATTTCAAAATCCCAAAAATATTTGTCCTATTTAAGCCTAGTCAGTTATCCTCGATCTACCTTATTGGGGCATGGTCATTGTTAAGATGATTTCTTTTGATTTTGTTTTCAATATTTTTGTTTGTTTGTTTATTTTAGTTAGTTAGTTTGTTTATTTTTCTATTTTTTTGTTTATGTGCTTACCTATTTGTTTGCTTTCAGCACTGTTGCCTCAACTCGATCTATATGTATGCATTCATGGGTGATTCCTTGAGCACATTATTCTTTAGTCTATGAATATTCATACATAAATATTGTCATCATGGTTTTTATCATTGGTGCATTGTTTTCAAGTGTTTATTATATCATGAGTTAGTCCTTATGCATATTTCAACCAAGTCTTCATGGTGTTCTATCATGATGCCTACAGTCACATGTTATAGAAAAAATCATCTTCAAGAAGGTCTACAATCAATGGAGCTATAGAAAATTCTCCTTGGAACCTTGGTAAATCCTTCCATCCTACCCTTGATCAAATCAACCCAATGACCATTCTAGTTGTATCATTGCTAGTCAAGATGATCATCTCCTCATTAGAAAGTATAATTGAATCATTCACACTGATCAATATATTATTATATTCATCCATTTCATCACTTTGTATCTACTCATATTTAATTTTAATTCCAGGTTATATATTTGAGTTATGCTTGCTAATCAACCCTAACTAGGGAATAATCATCTTTAGCCAATTTAGGTCCTCTTAATGATTATAACCACCTAAGGGAAAATCATTATTTTGACTTTTATTCCTGATTATAACCACCTTTGGGAAAATAAACATCTTTTTTACATCAATTCATGCAAGAATTTTCTTATTTGGATTAATCTTAACCATGGATTAATTCCACCTTTCTTCTTATTTCTTTTTGAGGGACTGTCCATCAACAAATGTGATGACCACTCCCTCAAGGGGGCATCATCATAAGCTTCCCAAAAACCATTTAGAGCTTTGTTCTTCAACCATCATCTTCTTTTTGGCATATAGGCCATCTCTCATTATTTGAGAAGACATTACTTTGCCTATGGTTTGCAACATCTTCCCAAACAAGGGTAAACTATAGACACCTAAATCTAGCCATCGATAACCTCCAATTAGGGGTTTAGCCAATTTCCACCTAAAATGCACAATTTGGCTTAAAAACACTAAAACACACTAAAAGATTTGAAATTGACATATTAAAGTGCCAATTTTGGCTAGGGTATCATTAAATGGGGCAATACAATTTATGGGCCAGCTAACTTTGGTTAGATCATTTTAAGTCAAAATGTCAATTTTGCACTTAGGTGCTCTGGATTGATCTTTCCTATAAAATATCTTACATGAGACATGTGCATTCATTATTTTTTTGGTAACATCTTAAATGGGATAATGGATCTAATGCATCTGATAGTGACTTCCAATTCCAATCCCATCAAATTTTGGACCAATAACAAGGCATTTTGATCAATTTGAGTAATTTATGCACAAAGTGCTTAATCATGTTTAAGATATAATTAACCCAAATCAAGGTTTAATCAATAATTCCATGGAAACTTGTTGAATACTTATTTTTAGAAATGAATATGGAATATCTACATCATCAAGTGATCTCATTTCTTGGGAAGACATTCCTAGGCCATAAATGCCACAAATATCAAGATTCATGCCTCCCATGCCTCATCAATGCCTTCCATGATGCTCTACATACCTATTAATTTCCCCTTATTCCAATTTTATGATGAGGATAATTATAAACTTAATTCCAAAAATTGAATTAATCCTCAACCACACATCTCAATCCTGAGATGGATGGTTCAGGTTGATTATAGACATTTGCAAAAATCTATAAATAGAGAGGCCATGAACATCATTTCTAAGTTATTTTGGTGCAAAGTTATAATGCAAAAATGTCTTCAAGAAGCCATTGAAATTAGTGTTACCATGATAAATTGATTCCAAGCCAAGCCAAGCCATAAGCCAAAGGTGCCAAGGGGAGATGGAGGTAGTCAAGCTTCTATTGCCAAGGACTTCATGAGCACAAGTTGAGCAAGCCACTAAAACAATTATTTTAGAGCATCCAATGAAGGTAAAAAAGGGTTTATTTTGAGTTTTAGTTGTGTGTTTCATTCATGTTTTTTAACTAAGCTCTCCCTAGTGTCTAGGCGTAGAGATGTTATGCTAGTTAGTGTGTTTCTTTCGTTTTGTTTTCATTTTGGAACTAACACCATACTAACCATCATCTCTTGAGTCAAATTATTAGATCACATAATGACATGCCTGATGGGACTTGACACATCCCATACATGAAGAAGATCATTTTGTAGCTTTAAAATATTCATTGGACCTTTAAAACTCTTATAAATTGATTTTCTAACTTTATTTTTCTATTTTTGTTTGCCATGGGTTTACATAATAACTAACATCAGCTAGTAAAACCATCATCAATTACATAACTTAACCAACATCATAGTACCCCACTCTCCCTCAAAAATTCAATTAGTTGCACAACTGCTATGTGCTCATAAGCCCAACAATGTAATAGAGTAGCTGCACCCACACCACCATTGAATGCCTCTTGCATAAATATATATAAATCTCTATATAAATGGACAAGCATAGTCCTACCCTGTGAGAACACAATACCATACATATCAACACTCTAAACCACCCTATGTATCCTATAGGTAATAGAAACTCCACTACCATCCACTATAATAAATGAAGCCAGTAGCATGACTAACCACTTCCATAGGTATGGAACACTTGACTACACAATAACTGATAGTAATACATCACTATTGATGCCTCTCTAATATGCACCTAAAGGCATACTAGAAAAATACAAGGATGCACAATTGATGGCATCAACACCCATATCATCCTGTAATGTCACCCATCATCCACTAACTAGAAAATGCAAAATTTGATACATATCCTCTAGGGCCATAATGACCTCCCTTGTAGGAAGATAGAATGTACAAGTGTCTACATTCTACCTCTCACATAAGGTGGTGATCAAATACTTACCCCACTACATAGTACTTAGGTCACATACATGACCCAATCCCATTCTATCTATCATGACTCTCTCATAAGCTGACAAGGGAAACATCCTCAACATCTCCATCACTTAGCCTCTATGGAACTCTCTCATATGCACCTCACCCTAAAAACATCAGAAAACAACATATATATATCAGTCAATCATGCCATGAAAAATTTATAAGGCATACAACATGAAATAACTCAAAAACTAAAAAAACTATCTTTAGTGGACAATAGCACTGTAGAAGGACACTAACACTAGATAATAGTGTTGGAACTTGGAAAATAGTGATGCATCATAGACTTGAGTGATAACTCTAGGATAAGAGCACTAAACCCAGTTAAAAACTTATTAGACCACTTAAAATAGCTTAAAAACACCAAATTCAAGATTTTAAATAGGAAAAAACTAGGTACTTGTGTTACTCACTAGGGTAATCTCTCTATTGGACTAAATTTGGGCTACCAACTACTCAAAATGGGTCATGGAAGGTCATCATCTCTAAGGAATTTTCTCACTTTAGAGCTCCAATATCTGAAACTAGTCAATGCACAAATGAACCCAAAGTCAATAAAAATACCTATATCAACCAACTTTTTTATTCAAAAGAAAAACGCCAATGTCCCCATAAGTAGAACCCCATAGCTGTTTTACAAACTATTTTGTTTAAAAAAATCGTGACAATGATACCTTTGACATCATACATTCCTTTCTCTATCACTACATCATATATAGCATATTCACATCCTTATACCTCTTTTGTACCTTGACATATGATTTGGTACCTCCCATTCAAAAACTCATTCAAATAACCTAGTGAAATCAATCAACTTTTCAGTCCATTCAATTTATTACCACCTCATTCGCCTACCATGACATGAATGTTTATAATATTTACTATACCCACACACAAGCTTTGGTCCTAACCAATCAAGAACACATTTCAATTCCAATAATTCAAATCTCACCAATCAAATAAAAGGATTTGATCTATTCACTATATGCCAACCTAGTTACTATTCATACACCACTACTCATCACTTTTGGCTCAACCTCATCTATCATAGATCTCATCCCTCTCCCTAAAAGGGGCATCATTCCTACTATCTCTAAAAATTACCTATTATCCCTATCCACTCCTATAGGTAAATACACCTTGGTTTTCACATCTCTAGTAGGTAGATTATCAGACTCAGTATAGATTGGTTAAGATTATACAATGATTTAGACTACAATGGGTCACTCAACATAGTTTTTACACCTCCAAAATCTAGATTATCAACATTACTCAGCTTAGATTGGTTAATATTATATAATGATTCAATTTATGTGGGTCACTTAGCATCACTTAGATATCCAAAGGGATATACCATTAGTTTATAGATACATAGACTATTTAGATATAGTGATTCAAATTATATAGACTCACAGTGACTTTGATATAGAATCAAAATTAGATACCAGATTTGGGGGCATGTACATTACTACACATCTCATACATATAAATTCATATAGCATGACACAGTCATATGATTAGATAGTAGATTATAGGCATAGTGTAAAGCACATTATTTTGATCTCTAGTTTTGCACATGGGACATAGTATGATAGATCATGGCACATGTGGTTATATCAATTTCTAGATTATCCAGATGCATCACTCAATACCAAATTTAGGGGCATGACATAGATGATCATGTTCTTTAGCATCTAGGATTATACAGATTGGAATGGCAAGATAGGCCATTTCCTTCTTACACATTTTACTAGAGTTTTTAGATTACACCCAAGCATACCTAGGTTGTCACCAGGTTGGACTATATGATCATCTACATTAGTTGGTCCATAACATTACTTAGAACCAATAGTTTGTGTGGGATAGAGGGTAGATATTGGTTTTGGACCTCTAATCACTTCTCATTTTTAATTCATATTATTTAGAGTGGGGGTATAATAGATCTTACTCTTTATAGCATACATATTCTATACACACATTCCAAATTACATGAGTTTATGTGAGATAGAGGGAAGACATTAGTTTTTGGCCTCTGATAACTTATCATTTCTCATTTAGATTTAGTATAGGGGACATCTATTATAATAATTCCTTCTTTCTTTAGACACTATTTAGATTTAGTACAGGGGGCATATATTTTAAGGATTCATTATTTCTCTAAGAACTATTTAGATTTAGTACATTGGGCATCTATTATAGGGATTATTTCTTTTTCCATCCACTTCTTTGGCCAAGAAGTTGGACGTTTTTTCAACGCACTTATCTCCACACAAGTAAGTTTAGGTATGCATTTTCTTTATTTATTTTACTCCAGTATTTCATTATTTTGCATCACTAGATTAAAATGGGGGAAAATATATACACCCTAAATTTTTCAAGTAGCCACACATATCACGTCTTTTCATAGTCCTTTCATAGGAGACTTTGACTGGAGAATATGAGTCTTATTCGCATCTAGCCATGTCTTTTTGTCTAATTTACCTTGGTCTTGTTTCATACCCTACACACCTTTTTGAATTTTCCTAATCATTTTAAACCTTCAATAATTAACCCTTACTGACCCATGTTACTCTTTCCATGCTTATTCCACCCCCTAGGTCCGAAACCCTCTGAACAATGCTGAAAGCCAGGGTGTCTATTTTTTGGCACTGTTGTCCAAGTATAAATTTGATTTCAATGGTCAATTTGTCACACAAGATGAGTCTTAACCCTTATATTTGATTTGTTCCTAAGTTTTATAATGTCATAAAAATTTGAATAAAACTCCCAAATTCAAAATAATGAGTCTCTTATATAAAGGACTACACAAGGCATTTTATATCTAGCACTTACTACTTTCGTACATTAGACATAATAAAAATTAGTCAATAGTATAGCTCAGTTTCTCTACATCACACATAGAATTTCATGCTTGATCAAGGAAGGGCCTAGGAAAAATTCATTCTTGCATCTATTGTGCATGTTGATTATGTGTGTTCCCTAAGGGAGAACTACATCAGATTTGAGACCCTAGCTTGAGGATTAATATAGGCAACAATCATAACAACAGGGGTTCTTGATTGTGTGATCATTCTTCCCATAAGCTAATTTTTTCCTCTTTTGATTTTGATGTATTTATTTTTTACATGTGTGTATATGGATATAGGTATTGAAGACTAAAATAGATCTATAACAAGATTCAGTGACTTCTAACCCTCAAAATTTGGTACACAAGCTCATATTGACTAGGCAAACAAAACTCAAAAAGCTTATATCTCCAAGACAATAGTGTCAAGGACTATAGAAATAGATGCCAGGGTGTCCTATTTTTGGTGAACCTATCCAATAAAAAAATGGAAACCAAATTCATATTTTGGATAGTGTCTTAGTCCTACTCTTCCATTTCTAGCCTTAGAATCTTCCATTTCAGTACGAATCCAGATAAGTTAATTTATATTTCTCTTATATAATTATCAGTTAAAACCTATATTTTTCCCTATCAAATTAGTTATTTCCTATCATTCTAGACCTTTATTATTTAGGATTTGAACACTAGATTTTCAAAAATAATAAAACACTAGACAAATGATGTAAATTAGCATGTTGTTGACATTTGACACACTTTTTAACATAATCACAATAATCTTGGTTAAGGGTAGGCTAGTAATAGCTAAGGTGAAGGATACATTTAGTGATGGCTAGGCCACTAAAGTATCCCTCATAGATCCCATCATGCGTTTCCCTGATAGCATGAGAGGCTTCATGACTACATAGGCAATAAAAGAAGAAACCATCAAAACTACATTTATAAAGAATTCCCCCTAGTATGGCATAACATGAGGTGTTCTAAATAAACATTATTTAAGCATTCCTAGAAATATTGGAAGGAATGATGGTAAAGTTAAGATAGTTGAATATATATTGATACCAAAGGTCGAGTTGGGTTTCTTCCACATTGAAGTTGGTGGGAGAGTTTGATTTGACATAAGAGGGATGGGTAAGTTGGTGGATAATGATAGATATATTAGAGTTAGAGGGTGTAGATGGGGTTTGAGAAGCAAGGGAAGCTATCATATTAGCCAACTTATTCATAGATCACAAAGTGGTTTGGATATGCTAGTTTTTAAATGATGCTAAGAGTATGTTAGCTAATTTTTATACTATTTTAAAACATCATTATTACATTGATAATAGCTATTTATTTGACTAACCATAAGTTGGGAGTCACAAAATATGTTGATCATTTTGAATCCCAAGGCTAATGTAGTTTGGAGGCTTATCACTGGGGCTTCATACTCATCCATGTTATTGGTACATTCAAAATCTAGTTTGAAGGATAAATAAAGAGGTTCACCATGAAAGGGGATAAAGATGATCCTAACTCCCCCACCATGGTGACACTTTGATCTAACAAAGAACATGGTAACTTGATAGGTGAAGTCTACTTAAGAAAGGGTTATGATAGACTCATCAAGAAACTCAAGAGGAGGAGGTTGGTCATTTAATAATGGTGCTTTGGCCAATTGGTCGATAATGAATTGAACTTTAATTAAGTTTTAATAAATAAACTCAAGGTCAATATTAGCCAAAAATATGAGCCACTTGATCATATATTAGTTTTGGTATGGCTTGGAGTGCATATACTTGAGTAGGTTAGTATTTGTGATGGCATAGGTCTTATGGTTGAGAAGGTAGTGGAAAAGTTTGGTGGCCATGAAGAACAAGACTAGGAAAATTTTCTCAATATGGGTGTACTAAGTTTCATACTCTTCAAGCATATATATAATGTAGCAAACAACTTTCTCTTTATGTTGTTCATCCTGATGAGCCAGCATTGCCCCTAAGGAGTGGTTAGTGGCAGAGATATAAAGGTAAAAAATTTGGTCTTCCTTGGGAGGAATGAGGATAGGCAGAGATAAAAGGTACTCTTTAAGTGAATCAAATTATTTTTAATAATTATTATTCCACTTAAAATATATATCCTTTTTCAGAATGTGATGGAAGGGTTGGCATCAATTTGAGAGATGAGAGATAAAGTGATGAATGGATTGGAGCTTCTCCTACAATCTATGAAGTTGCTTGAGGTGGTTAGGAGGAGGCATGTCTAAGATCACTTTGATTTTGGTAGGATTGACTTCAATTCCACAAAGTGAGATGATAAATCCAAAGAGATTCCATAACAAGACCCCAAAGATACACTTCTTAGGGTTAAGTAAAACATGGTAATAGATGAGTCACTCAAATATAATCTTAAGAATACTCAAATGATCTTTACAACATTTGGATTTCCCAAAAAGGCCATCAAAATAGTTTTCTATGATTTTGTGAATAACTTCATGGAAGATATAGGTTATGGTGCATTGGTAGGTTGTACCAGTGTTATTTAATCCAAAGGGCATGACCCTATAGAAAAAATTTCCCCATGGGGTGATAAAGGCAATTTTGTGTTGATTTTTCGGGACAATTAGGATTTGATTGTAACCTAAGAACCAATTCATAAAGGATAACATCTCATGGTCAGGTGTAAGATTAACAAGCTAGTTAATGCTTGGCAAAGGAAAGTCATCCTTTGGGTAAGTAAGGTTAAGGTCATGAAAGTACACACAAATGCATAGTCCCCTTATAGCTTTGGTGATAGGTACGATATTTGAGATCTATTGAGGATAGTTAATGGGTTGGATGAAATTGATGGATAGGAGATGTTGGAGCTCTTCTTTGATTAGAAGGGATATATGAGGGTGAATTCATTAAAGCTGTTACCTAACAATCTTGGAATCATGGTTGGTGACTATGTTTTGGGTAGTAATGGAGGGGTAAATTCCTAGAATGTTATTGTAAGACCATACAAATGCTATGATGTGGTCTTGCAAGAAGGAGGGGAAGTCCCAAAGTTCCTTAGAGTTTAGTGATTGGTCAATTTTGATAATGCATGGGTTACTCAGAGTGTCTAAGTTCATATCTATGGTGGATTCACTTAAAATGGCCAAAGTCTTAGGAGGAAGAGATTTGTGGATATAGGAATCTTATGCACCAAGATAGGTGAGAATGGAATCATCATCCTAACACCAAATGATATTAATGGTAGGAGAGTCATCTCTTATCATCTCAAGGTGGGTCAGAGGAATGGTTATGGTCACCCCATCCTTTGGATGAGTTAGGGGTCTAAGGCTAATAATGTTGATGAAAAAAATTTAGGGGGATAATGTCGATATCCTAAATTTTTGATGGTGGAGTGAATGGGCTTTCCTTTTTAATGATGATAATAGGAGGTGGGTTAGTTGGTTATGTAGGTGACATGAAACTGAGGCCCTAATTTTTATGAGATTTTTGGGTCATGATTGGAAGTAACTTGTGTGGCCTATGTTTGTATCGACCTAGACCAAATCCCTTTCAAGCACACCTATAAAGGTATGTCTAAGCAATTTTGAGTTTATCTAGGTAGGAGAAACTAGAGGTGAATGGTCAAGGTAAAAAAGAGGTGGCAAATGTGTGAAGGGGTTTATCAAGTCCCCCATATATAAAATTGGTTTGATAGGTTGAGGGCTTGAAAGGAATAATGGTTTTGATATTGGGGTCATAACTAGGTTTGTGGTCAAGTTTCCCATACTCTTGGGGAGTGGGGAAAGCATCGAGGGTCAAAAGGTTACACTCCCCCAATGAAAGATGCTAAAAGGTTGATTTCAAAGGGTCCATTATGGGGATTTGGGTGGAAAGAATGGATGAAATGGTGAAGTCTTTAAGAGCTTCATATTTTATCAATGAAGGCTTATTGGATGGAGGAAGGAGAACATCATTGGGTTGGTATGTCATGTTACATGATGTAAAGGGACTGGGGTCAGCTTATACAATAACAACTCAGCATTCATGTTCAAATTTGATGTATTGATGTAAGGTGGTTGGTACATAGCCCATGTAATGGATTGAAGGGCATCCTAGTAAAATGTTGTACTAAAAATTACCTTCTACTACATAGAAGATCTCAAGGAACATGCGAGACCCTAGATGAATGTGAAGGACAACAATTCCTAAAGTTATGGCCATGGTATCATTGAATGATCAAAGAACCATAGAGGTTTTTGACATAATAATTTGAGTTGGTTGTATGCATGGGAGGAGATAATGTTGATGCTAGCTCCCCCATCAATCATAACCCTCTTGATGTAGGTTTGGTTGATCTATGTGGTAATGAAGAGGGGAAGATCTAGGTCATCTAGATGTGTGGAGGGTATTTTTAAATCCTTGAAGGTAACAAGGTTATAAATTTAGAGAGCTCTGACAAAGGCTACTAGAAGTTTTGGGTCTTTTGATTGGACCTCTATGGATTTCAAAGCCTCTATCATTGTTTGATGATGATAGGGTGAGGTATTGATTAGTTCATACAAACTCATCTTTACCAATATTTGGTGAAGCTATTTTAGGACTACTCATTGGATTGATTTAGATGGATTCAAGTGAGAGGGTCCCAAGATGGACACTTTAGGTTTGGTTGAAGGTAAAGGTGCTCGGTGTTGGTTAGGTGATTGGGTGGTGGAAGATGGATATGTATATAGAATGAAACTTTTACCTTTCCCTTATCCTTTGGTTAAGTTTATGATCATGTGACCACATGGTTGGTATGGATTAGGGGAGGAGTAAGGATAGAGGATTGATTTGATTTCTCTTCACTCTAAAGTGAGAGTAGAGGAGTATGTTGATGTTGGTTGATATCTGTTGGTTCTTGGATCAATTTTAGGCTCATAAGAGTCTCATCTTATAATAAGTCATCCTCATGATAAAATTGATGGGGTATCACTTGAAGGGATTTGTAGTTCTCTGTGTCATGTTCAGGTGTCTTATGGTATGAACATACTAATTTGTCATTGTAATAATATGTTTTAGGACTATGTGGGTCAAATGGTTTGATAGGTGGCAAGGTTAAGCAAGATCATTGTAATAGCCTTTGTAAGATGTTTGAGTAAGAGTCAAGAAATGGTGGAAAATGTATAAGGGTCTTGGTTTTTGGAGTTAAGGTAGAAGCCTTTTCAGGAGTGGGCTTAGTGGTAGAGGGTTTAGGTAAATGAGCATTCTTGGTAGATGGTTTTAGTTTTGATAGAGAGGTTGATAATTTGGGGTTAGAAGGATTTGGGGTAGATGTTTGGGAGATAATATGTTTGTTTGTAGATGATTGGGAGATATGAGGTATGGTTATGGGTTATTTGGTGAAAATAGGTGTAAATGAAAGTAGAAGTGATAGTGTAACCAAAAGTGGTGGTTGTGTTTTGATTGGGATGGTTTTTTTCCCAATAAAGATAGAGGGATGAGGTCCTAAAATAGAGGGAAAAAAAGAGAGGGGAGGTAGATTTTTGTTTTTGAGATTTTAGGTGGTTTTACTTTCTTTATTGGCTTAGTTTGGGGTTTGTTAGATAGGTTCAGTGAGCTTAAATCTAACTTTACTAATTGGTGACTAATGTTATGAGTATAAAATATGCCAAGGTTCTTAGTAGGTTTGGTTAGAATGGTGGAAGGTGATCTAGTGACTTTGGATGAGTTTAGTTCTGATGGTGATGCTATAGTTTGATGGGTAGAGGTGTGTGATGGTTGAGTTGTGGTAATAGTGGATTTGATAGTGGAAAGGGTAGGTTGTTCTAATAAATATGACTCCTAATTGGTTTTATAAGGGATCCCAAGCTATTTTCAAAAGGTGTCATGATCCATGTTAGGATTAGATATGAATTCTAAGTTTTTAAATAGTCTAGAAAAGGGTTTATAGATAGGTTAGAGTCCCTCGGTAATGTATGAAAATGATAAGACCAAGGGTTGAGGGGAAGGAGTGATTGCCTCATCCTTTTCCTAATCAAAGTTTTCTAATATCTAAGAAGGTAATTACTTGATGGGAAGTGTGAGTGAAGTGGTTTCTTCCTTATAAATGTTTTCTAAAGGAAGAGTAAATTGTTGTATGATTGAGAAAAAAGGTAGAATGGTAATCGATGCTTCCTCTAATGTGCATATTAAAGGAGAGGTTGGTGAATCTACTACCTTAATAAATGGAGTAGGAGAAGAGGTGATTATCTCAATTTTTTCCTCAATAGTGAGTTCACTAATAACCATATTGATAGTATGGGCCTTGTGATTATGATAGGATTCTACTTTATTTTTATTGTTGGTGAAAGGAATGTGATTGGAAAATGGTTGTCTGAAGATGCCAAATGATTGGTTCAGGGGTACATTGGGGTTATCCAACATGAGTTCCCCCTTATCAATGAGATTTTGGGAAACATTCTTGAAGGTATTAAGCCTAATAACATTATGTCTAATGAATAAATAAAATGTGCATAATTCATTCTCTTTGTAACAACTAGGTATAGGATGAGAAGAATCGAACTACTATGAAGGTTTGATCAAGGGAAGTTTTATGATATTGGCCTTTAAAAATTTATCCAAGACCAACTCATATGACTATCTAAGTAGACTAATTTTATTTTGGGTGTTATGGTTTAGGTTCCTAGTGTTTTGATTGGAGGATTGGAAGAGTTAGAATGGTCAACAATGGGTGGAGGGGTAGTCTTAAGGACAATCACTTTTGCAGTTCCCTTATTTTTAGAGTTAGTTTTATTTTGGTTTTTAGGTTTGGAAGAGGGGGTCTCATTTGATTTAAAGGTGGAATTATTGTTTCTCAATTTTAACTTCCCCTCATCAATGCCTATGTTCTCTAATTTCCATGCCATGGTGAAAGCCTCATCAAAGGTCCTAAAGCTCTAGACCCATAAAGTAGAGGAGATGTGTTTGGCACAAGATCAAGTAAAGATTTCAATCAAATTAGGTTGAGGCAAAGATAAAGAGAGTTGTTTTATCAAACTTATCCAATAGACTATGAAGCCAACAATGGATTCATCATCAAATTGTTAGATGGAGTATAGATCAGTAATGGACACTTTCTTAGAGATGTCTATAGAAAAGTGATCTAAGAAAATCTAAGCTATTTGGGAAAAATAAATTTCTTTATAATAACACTTTACCAATCTAGTGCTAGACCTGATAGAGACATGGGGAAGGTATGAAGAAGAAGTTCATCATCATAGGCAATCATATAGCATGAATACATAAATACTCTCAGGTGTTGTTGAGGCTCCTCCTTTCTCTAAAACTTCAAAAAATTTGAAAGTTACCATTGAGGAGGATATGGTCAGGTGGGGATGGATGGGTGAATGGGTTCATTATAGATTTGGTCACATGAAAAAATATTATGAGTTCTAAAAATAGATGACTCAAAAGTAGTCATTTTGTCTATTAACATTTTGACAAGGTCAGTTTAGGGTTGTGCACCCCTGTAGTTATAAGGTAGGTTGTATTGGGTTTGGGTAGGTGTAACATATGTATAGTTGGTGGGGGATTGAGAGGCTGACACATGTCAGTATGTGATATAAGTGGTTGGGATGATGCCACATATGAATATGTGGAGATAGGTGGTTGGGTGGAAGTTAGAGGTACATACCCTTATGGGTTAGGGATGTAGCTTAGGCTTGGTGCAATAAGAACCTCTTGAGGGATTAACCTTGTTGGGTAGGAGGTATGGTTGGGTTAGTAGCTAGAGGCAAGGTGATAACTTTGGTACTAATGGGTGGAAGGGTGAAATGTATGGGAACCACCAAGCTCTGAAATGCAGTGAAGGTAGGTAGGTTAGAAATGAGAGGAATGGGACACCATTAGAGGGTAACCCTATGGTAAGGGAAGTGTTGAAGCCTAAAGTTTGGGCTACTCCTATAATAGGAGGGTTGTTAGTTGAGGAAAAAGGTGTTTGGGCATTATTTATTTGAGTGGGCTAGTTTTGGGTGGTGTTATTGATAGGATTATTGGTAGAGGATGATGCTTGGGTGACTAAAGGTTGGGTCAAGATGGTGGCTAAAAAAGTGTCACCCATAAGGTGGGATGGCATACTATTGGGTGGGTTAATAGGTAGAACTAAAGTAAGGGTATGGTGGAATATGGTGTTGAGGTAATGCTAGAGGGTTATGGGGTTGTTATTTAAAAAGGTGTCAAAATATGCATCACCTTGGGAAACTATCCAAGGAATGGTAGGACTCCTAAAAGGATGAAGAGAACTCTCTACATCTGAGATGTACTCTATGGATGAGGGAGAAGAGGAAGATGGATGATTAGGAGGTGGGTCCTGGTTTACTTGGTTTTTAAGTTTTTGCCTATTTAAAACCATGCAAATAAGGAAAGAAGGAAGATACAAGAAATCTCACAACTCAAACAAAGAGAAGACCAAAAAAGTCAAGGAAATGAAACACACACTAAAGCACGTTAAATCCTAGGGTTCTTTTTAGTCTCTCTTGTGACTTATGCCTTAAGCTTAAAAATTTGTGTGACTCAACCTGGATTGTGGAGTGGATACTAAAAACAAAGTCTATGGTTAGTTTTAGATTATGTTTAGGATTTTAAAGGGATCTATATTGGAAATCAGTATGTGGCTTGATATTGGGGCCTACCCCCTCACTTCACACACTACAATGATAAGGGTGTCAGGTGATTCCCTAAGATATACCAATTTCTAGATATTATAATCAACTAGAGAGCTAAGTTGATTCTCCCCTTGGTGATGAAATCTAAGTAGGACAGTCGGGGAAGGTGACTGCTAGGTAATGAAATCCTAGTCGAGCCTTATGTCAATGTTTTTATGCTTGATTAAGTATAAGTGTTTTGGTCTGGTGTGTGTCATAAGAGTGAAACTGTGATTAATTAAGTTATGTGAGGTAAAACAAGCAAGCAAACAATGGATGTAGTTAATTTTAAGCCCAAGATGAAATTTTGATTTCATTGTATGAGTAGAAAGATAAGAATAAAAAACACCTAGCTACAACTATGAACCCAATAAAAGACTCAAAGGTCCCACCAAGCATGCAAAAATATTTTATATAAATTTTTCTTATATTATTTAGAAGAAAGAGAAAATAAACTCAAGAAGGGTATGGTTGGTAGAACCTGATATGTTGTGTGCACGTAGATCTAGATAGTTTTAGATACTCATCTTTGGATTGGGAGGAATGACCTATAGATAAGAAAACACAAAAAAATTTATTGATTAGTTAGATAGTAGGGTAGATTTCTTATCAAGATAGATGTAAAAAGCATGAGCTCCCTTGGAGTTTGTCAATTTATTCTTTTAAATAATTAAGTTCTAAAAGTGAAAGATAAAGTACTTACATATATCATAGAAGATAATGAAATGAAATAAAATAAGTTCTTGATAAATGAATAAATGAATTTTATTAATTATAGTAATAAATAGATTGATATTAATGCCAAATGAATTGAATGTGGTCTAAAAAATAAAGTGAGGCTTTGTGATCAAGCAGATGGGCAAAAAGTTGGATTTGGATGAGGTCTAGTGGGTGAAAATAACTTATAATTTTATTTGTCACACAATGACCATCGATGGTTGGGGTGACCATCGATATTTAGGGTGATCATCGGTAGTTGTACAACCATCAATAGTTATGGACAAACCATTATCAGTCAAGGTGACCATCAGTGGTTACTATGCTTTTAGTCTAGTTCAATAAATTAGTTTGACGAGGTTGTAGAATAGAATTTTAGAAAGTGGCTTTAGAATGGGTTGGTTGAAAAATAGAAAGAAAGTAACTAATTAGTGAATTAGATACTTATCTCTCTAGTTGTTGATCTGAAGATGGGTCAAGGTGGGTGATGTTAGTGTAGGATATTATTTTCCATGTATTTGTTATAATGGATTATTCTTACAAATGTATTTGACTTGTTTAGGTGTAATATTAAGGTCTCATAGGTGTCATAATGAGGTAATTAATGTGCACATGCACATGTGAATATTTTATTCAAATTTATAGGTGAGGATATCCTTGACATTTACCCACCAATATTGACATACTACACATGGAGCACACAAACTATTTGGCAATTCACATTGCCAAATGTATTGGCTCTATGTTTCCATTGTACCTATAAATATGCCTCTCATCTAAGGTGTTTTCAATGAGTTATGAATGCAATATTATTATAATTCTTCTCTATTTTGATTTCAATCTCAATAATGGAGTTATACTTTTATTTGCTTTGTATTTGTAGTTCATGTGTTTGATTTTATCAGTTGGATCTTGGATAATTCCCTTATGATGTTAGAGCTCTTTTCTGGTTATGAACACCATTTTATTATTAATTTATGAAATCTTAAATATTTTTTTAAGTTTGTATTCTAACTAAGATTGTAAAGGAGAATCTTGTAGATCTCTGTGTATCATCTACAATCCTTTCTTCTCTAATTAGTGAACTTCATCAGTATTTATAAGTATTTTAACTATATTAGATATATAAGTAACCTTTTTAGATCTAGAAGGAGCATTAAAGATGGTTTAATAGAAGACTAAATCATTTTTTTGATAAGGAAGCAAGATCTACAAGAAGTTCTTTTTTTGTAATTCTATTTTTTTGATAAAAATGACTGGTCTTTTTTTATTGTGATACAACAATAAAAAATTGCTCAATTTTTTTTCTAAGTTATGTGCACCTTTTTTTCCTCTTTTTGGATCATTTTTAAATTCATAATTTTATTAATAATTGTGAAAGTTATCACAATTTTACTGACTATGGTACTATTCAAAAAATTACAAAAATTACCTTTTTTAATAAAATAATATTATTGTAAGGACTTATTGATAATTGTTTTGTAACATTAATTCTATCTCATGAAGATGAATGGTGAGGTCTAGTTTTGGCAGGTAGTCAAACCTCCTCACAAGCAAAACAAAATTTCTCCTCTCCTTTGCTTGACTCATAATTTCACATTCTTGTTCTCTTCATGGATGCATTTTCAACTGAGCTCAATGTCCAATTTTTGTGATCTTGAACTATCACTTATATAATCATTACATAGATTTATCATTTGTAGATACATTCTTGACTGAGTCTGACATCCATTTTTATGAGCATGCATTGTTATTTGTGCCTTTAATGCAAAGATTTCACTTATTTTTACACCAGTCACTTTGTTGATGTGTGTATTGTGTGATAGTAAATATTTCATTATACTGCACATTCAAAAACCTTCAAACGTCATCTTGTTGTTGTGTGTATTATGCGATGGTGAATACTACACCAAATCATGCACTTTGACAACTTCAACTATATATTTGTGGTTTATTGTGTGGATATGTACCTATAATTCATTGTATCTAAGTGCATATCTAATTTATAGTATCTTATTTTCACTATACACATCATTTGTCCTTGTTATATAAGTTAAAGCTGCAATAATCAACTCTATACTCGTGTTTATAGCTATCTTTGGCCCTGCATGATTTCTTAAGATTTGATGTGCTTTTTTGTGCAAAAAATTTGGTGCCCATTGTATATACACTAAAGTATGATTGTATACACACTAAAACATAAGGTGCCAATTGTATTCACATTAAAGTGTTGATTGTATATGCACTAAAACATAAAGTGCCAAACCTCCATAATTGGAGGGTTCTTTCTAATAGTTTTAAGGGGGGTTATTTTGTGCCTTGCCTTCTTTATTGCTCATTCAGTTTATACTTGTACTACATCATGGATCATAATTTGGTTCCCCTTCTCACTCCATTCAATTATCATGACTAAAAATCTAAAGTGCAAATTTTTCTAAGTTAAGGTTTACACATGATAACCATGAATATAGAAACTAAACTAGAACTTGGTACATATAAAATTAAGTGGTATAATAAGTGTGATGAAGCATATGGTATTTTGTGTTTATGTATTTCTCCTAACTTAATTTTTCACATTGAATCTACTAAATCACCACATGAGATTTGAAACACTTTGAAATAACTCTTTGGGAAGTAGGATGTAACAAGGGGTCATGAGCTAGAGAATGAGCTCATTAGTTTGAGTCCTAAAAGTTTTGACACTATAGAAGACTTTTTCACCAAACTTAAATCACTTAGGTTACAATTAAAATTGTGTGGCATAGAGAAAAATGATGAACAATTGATCCTCTCTATTCATTCCAAGTTAGGTCCTGATTACTTAGTTTTTGTTTTTACCTTTTATGCTACAAAATGTGCCCTAGGAACTACATGGAGTATGCCATACTTAGATGATTTTTCCAAATAATTAACTAGGGAGAAAGACAAGCTCATCCAAATGGGTACATTGAAGTCCTCTAAATCACATGCTTTGTTGAGTTACCTAATTTAAGATTATAAGTTGCATGCTTATGACATTGATCAATCCCATGATAGGTTACACACTAAAATATTTACATCATAGGCATTAGTGTATATATCCTAGAATTAGAGGAAATGAGAGAATGTTCCACTTTAAAAAGAAAAGTGCCACTAGAATGGGGTCTCCAAAGAGAAGATAATAAGAGGTACTCCATTAGAGAAAATGTGATCACGATGAAATAGTTTGCCCTAGTAGAGCTAATTTTAATAATTGATAAAGAATAAATAATGGTTTACCCTAATAGATCTTATGTGATTTTGATGTTGTTCATATGGTGTGCCCCAACATGGGTAATTGTGAGAGAAATAGCTCAAGGTTATAACCCAAAAGATAAGTTAAAGTGAGTGGGCACAAACATACATACAATGGTATAATAGATTAAAAAGCCACATAAAACCAAACATATGAGAATGCACAAAGTGATGAGAGAGATGAAAAGAAGAAAGGAGATGGTCAAGTTGATTCTAGATGTATAAGACAAGTGGATGCTTCCTACATAGTTTCATGGACACATGTTCCAACATGAACTTCAGGGCAATGTAGTTTACCCAAATTTGGGAAAACATATAATGAGGAATGATGAAAATTGACCAAGAATTGATTAAACTCATAATGTATACAAAGATATGCAAAAATAAGCATATATTCAAGTGCTAAAATCTATGATACCTAGATGCGTAATTTTATATCATGAGCCTAGATTATGCAAAGTGTTCTTGAGAATCATTCATCAGAGTGGTGTTTGACGTTAAGACTTTGAAACCTAAGCACAAAGTGATTAATATAGCAAAATAAATTAGGCATCATAAGTATGAATAACTTATAATGACATAATATTCCAATTGCATTGAGCTAGTTTAAATGTGAATACCTATAACTAAGGATAATGGTAAAATAATGACCAAAACCAAAGTTAGATCTATTTACATTTTTAAAAAAAATCAAAGAAAAAAAAAGATAAACATAAATGAACCTAACTTGAAATCAATATATTATTAATCAAGACTTAAGTAGGAACAAAAAATGTTTAAAAACCAAAAAAGAAATAACATCTGAATGACATGATACCAAGATATGAATAATTGAGATCCATGTGGACTATCAAGACATTCTTAATCACAAAAGAGAAAAGAAATATCAAATAGAAAAATAAGATACCAACAATAATCAAATAAATAAAATGGTCTAAGAACAATGTAATAACATGGGATCAAGATATAAATAATCAAGATCAATGTGAATCATCAAGATGTTATAAAACACAAAAGAGACAAGAAAGATCAAATATGGAAACACAAGACCAAGATGAGACAAGAAGTAATAAAAAGAGAAAAGGATAAAAAAAAATAAAAGGAGAGGTGTGAAAGAAAAAAAAACACCAAGAAAAATCAAATAAACACACACAAACAAAAACCAAGTTAGTGTGTTTTAAAGACAAATATTCATGCACATGTGGTAGAGGCATTACTTTCCACCATAACATAACAATGACATGAGAAATGGGAGAAGAGAAGAAAAGGAAGGGGTTGGCCGAGCTGACTCTAGATGTACAAGACAAGTGGAAATTGCCTACATAAGTCCATGGACCCATGATCTAATATGAACTTCATGCCAAATGTAGTTCTCCCAAGAAATGGGATAAAAGAAACATGATGATTAGACCAACATGATTAATGTTATATAATAAATGGAATATATGACAAATAAATGAGAATGGTCTTGTAAACAACAAGCTTGTGGGATGAGAAAGAATGATCTTACAAAATGATAAGTGTGTGGGACAAGATGAACTAGTGTTCTTTTACTTGCAAAATGACAAGAGCATAGCATAGTGGGATTGGAATAGACAAATGTATAGAAGCACAAGACAATGTTTTTATTCTTTTAAAAATTGTGTTCTAATGTTTTTGGTATTTTCAAAGTATTTCCAATGTTTTTAGTGTTTTTGGGATAAATATGCACAAGGTGGGACCATCTAGTCAAGGAGATGCACATCTGAGAGTAGAGATTTCAATCAAATAGCTAAGCTAGCGACAATAATCCAAAAATTAGAGGTGTGAAAGAAAAATAAAACATCAATAAAAATCAAATAAACACACACAAAAAAAAGCCAAGTTAGTGTGTTTTAAAGACAAATATTCATGCACATGTGTTAGAGGCATTACTTTCCACCATAACATAACAATGACATGAGAAATGGGAGAAGAGAAGAAAAGGAAGGAGTTGGCCGAGCTGACTCTAGATGTACAAGACAAGTGGAAATTGCCTACATAATTCCATGGACCCATGTTCTAATATGAACTTTAGGCCAAATGTAGTTCTCCCAAGAAATGGGATAGAATAAACATGATGATTAGACCAACATGATTAATGTTATATAATAAATGGAAGATATGACAAATAAATGAGAATGGTCTTGTAAACAACAAGCTTATGGGATGAGAAAGAATGATCTTGAAAATGATAAGTGTGTGGGACAAGATGAACTAGTGTTCTTTTACTTGCAAAATGACAAGAGCATAGCATAGTGGGATGGGAATAGACAAATGTATAGAAGCATGAGACAATGTTTTTATTCTTTTACAGATTGTGTTCTAATGTTTTTGGTATTTTCAAAGTATTTCCAATGTTTTTAGTGTTTTTAAGATAAGTATGCACAAGGTGGGACCATCTAGTCAAGGAGATGCACATCTGAGAGTAGAGATTTCAATTAAATAGCTAAGCTAGCGGCAATAATCCAAAAAAGAGAGGTGTGAAAGAAAAACAAAACACCAAGAAAACTCAAATAAACACACACAAACAAAAACCAAGTTAGTGTGTTTTAAAGACAAATATTCATGCACATGTGGTAGAGGCATTACCTTCCACCATAACATAACAATGACATGAGAAATGGAAGAAGAGAAGAAAAGGAAGGGGTTGGTCAAGCTGACTCTAGATGTACAAGACAAGTGGAAATTGCCTACATAATTCCATGGACCCATGTTCTAATATGAACTTCAGGCCAAATGTAGTTCTCCCAAGAAATGGGATAGAAGAAACATGATAATTAGACCAACATGATTAATGTTATATAATAAATGGAAGATATGACAAATAAATGAGAATGGTCTTGTAAACAACAAGCTTGTGGGATGAGAAAGAATGATCTTACAAAATGATAAGTGTGTGGGACAAGATGAACTAGTGTTTTTTTACTTGAAAAATGACAAGAGCATATCATAGTGGGATGGGAATAGACAAATGTATAGAAGCATGAGACAATGTTTTATTCTTTTACAAATTGTGTTCTAATGTTTTTGGTATTTTCAAAGTATTTCTAATGTTTTTAGTGTTTTTGAGATAAATATGCACAAGGTGGGACCATCTAGTCAAGGAGATGCACATCTAAGAGTAGAGATTTCAATCAAATAGCTAAGCTAGCAGCAATAATCCATACTTGCAAATCAGTGAGAACGAGGGATAAAGAGTAGCAAGGAGCGAGTGGTAAGCCTTTAAGGAGGGAAACTAGCATGTCTTAACCAATGAAAGGCTAAAAATAATAAATTTGAATCAATGCATGGAAGATAGGATAGTAAGATGGCAGAATCAATAATTTCAATCTCTTCAACCTCAATTACCCTATCCAATCCCAAGTTAGTCTTATTGTGTTCCTAACTTGAAATATACCATAAAAAAGGCTTGATGCTATGAGATTCTCACTCATTATTCCTCGAGCTCAACTTGCTTTATCTCAAGAACCTTCTCCCATGCCCATTCAAAATCATAAATTTTGAGGAAAATCCAAGGTAGTTTTTAAACTTCCCAAAACCCTCATCCACCCCTCAAGTTGCATCACACCATTAAGAGGAAGCTCCTAAGTTCAAGGTTTTAAGTTAGAAGTAAGTGGTAGAGTCATGGGGGAAGAAAGATGAATCATGCCCAAATCAATAAATTGAAGATAAAGAGGAATTTGTGCCTATTCAATCCATAGCTATCCATCTTTAAGAACCTAAAGATTTTCTATCATAGAAGTCTATATAAGAAGGCATCCAAATGCCTTGTTGAGAAGGTTGAAATCCCAAGCTTCAAGAGTGCCTACCCAATTCATGATCCTATTTAAGCCCCATCCCTCCCTCCTTAAGAACCTAAAACCTTCCCATCATGGAAGTCAATACAAGAAGGAATCTAAATCAAGAAAGAAGTCCTTGTTGAGAAGGTTGAAGAACCTAAAACTTTCCCATCATGGAGGTCAATCAAATAGGGTATTCAAATGAATAAGGAAGTCCTTGTTGAGAAGGTTGAAGACCAAATAATATCAAGAGTTGAGGTATTGATTAATGAATTGAAGGAGAATAATGATGGGATATTTGATCTAAAATATATAAATATTGTTTTTGAGTTTTAATAGCCCATTCTTAAATAAGAACATGTTCTACAGGATGAAAATGAGCATATCCAAGTTGAAATTGTAAGTGAGCCTCAAGAAGGCTATGAAGAAGACACTTCAAGTGAAAATGAGGAATAAATCATCATTGGCACTCCCCTTGGTGAATAAAATAGTAAGTCAATCTTTGGAAATGAAGGTAGAGGTGATCTTCATCATGTAGTTGAATAATTTTAAAGAGAGAACACTCTTGAAGGTGAACAAAGCTAAATAGAGACAGTTGCAACTGAGCATGGGGTGAGTATTATTGAAGACACTTTGGACTTTAGCCTTGTTGAACCTCATTATCAAGATGAATATTTGAAATAAGTTGTGGTGGATTCTAGTGACCAATTTATATAAATTGAAGACAAATTACATATATGTCCTAGTTCTTTTAAAGAATTTGAAGTGCTTGCTCAGAATATTATCCCTCAAGATAATGACAACAATGAAATTGAATTTGGTATGATTTCAAGTGATGAATAAGAAGATACCTTTTAGTGAGAGCTATAAATGTTTTAATCTAATTTGGATAGTGAACCTACAACCCATAAGGAGAGTGCTAATATTATTGTCTTGGCTAATGAACATGATGAATACATGCATGAAGAAGCTCTTGAAAATAACATCATGGTGGCTGATCTTTTTTAGTCTCATGAACAAGTTCAAGTATTAAAGACATGTGGTAGTCCTATTTGCACATGTTTAAGTAATGTGAAGAGCTTGAGAGGTTAATACATCTAGAAGAATAAGATGAAGTTGATGCTGCCCTCACAAGTCAAAGTGTGATCAATTTGGAAGTCTCTCTCATTGCCAAGGATAGATAATAGTATGAGGTAAGTGTTGAAGATATAGATGAGTTTGTGTTCATTAGGAATATGTTTATTTTTGCTTCTCTATTTGAAGTCAAGATAAATATAATGGTGATCAAGAAAGTAGCTTCCAAAGAAATAAAAAGGCATGATCAGCAACTTACACACCATTCTTACTCATCACATGAAGGTGACTTAAGGAGTTTTCATTTTGATCTAGCAAGATTAGTTATGAAATTTTAGTAGTTTCTTGTCTTGTATTTCCCCTAAGTGATTTGTATCACAAGTGTGTTTTTCTTGTTTTTTCATGTGCGTTCTCCTTGTTGATTGTCATTGTGTGTTTTAGAGATAATCAAATATTTCAGTTGTTTAAATAGGTTTGCATCACATTCAAGGTCAAGTCATGTTTTGTGTTGTGCTGAGATGAATCCATATCCAAATGGATGGGCTAAGAAACTGGTGTAAGGTGCATAATAGGCATGTAATCCCAGGAGGTCACCAAAGATGTTAGCCAAAATTTGGCTACCATGAATGAGTATCATTTGAAACTTTGATTTACTTGATCTTAACTTTATTGATAACAATTATGAAGGTCTTTTATTATCCATTAATGATCTAGGATAATAGGTAGTGTGTCTTTCTTGGTAGCTTATAGGGTCATTTAAGATGGTCTAGTTGATAGTTGAGTCAAGTCTATTGGGCCCCAAATTTTAGCTAAGTATTTTGGTATTTTGGCATGGAACTAGCATGAAGAAAAAGGAGTTTAACACATAGATACTAGGGAACAATACTAAATTGTCATAGTAGGAAATTGGAATCGAACCAATGAGGCACATAAAGACAAGGGTGTAAAAGGACCAGCACAAGAAGGTCCTAGTCAGAGATGAGATATAACTATGAGGGACTTGAGAACATAGGACTCATAATAACAATGAAAGACTTGGGGAGTGCATGGGAAGAAAAAGACACTTAAGGAGTAATTCTCAAGGGCCATCTAGACCTTATCTATCATGAGTTTTGCACTGACCCATAAAGAGATAGACACAAGAAAGTAATGATCTAGCATAGAACAAGTATATAGGGGCACAAAAGATTGGGTCCTTAGGAGAAATAAATTAATAAAATAAAATGACTCTTAGTTCATATAGAGTTTATTGGCCAATCACTCATGTCATTTATTCTGTAATTAATTTTTTAGGGAAAAACAAGTATAAATATGCATGTATGAAAGCATTATAAGGTGACAAATTTTCAATATCATTTTACTGAAGCACAATATAAAGTTATAAATATTATAATTAGTTATAATGTTCATGCTCCAATTGATTTATATTTATGCATCTATGATAGGTTTGCATTAAGTAATTTTAACATGATATTAGATCTATGCAAACTTTTACTTTTTATGAGTAATAATTTTTGAACTTCATGGCATTTATTTGCATAATTATGGTTGTTGAGATTAATGATACAAGGACCAAGGTAGTGTATATATTTTTATATTTAACTTATAATAAAATATAATTTTTAACTTAAAGGATATGACTAATATGTTACTACACAACATAACCCATGATAACTAGTCTCTAGCTGTGTGCTTTAGGTCTAAACTTAACCCATGATAACTTAGTCTTGCATGAAGGGCCAACACACTAGCTCATTAGGGATAAAATTAATTACCTAAAAAATTATTAAAGGATAAAAACCAAATATTTTGGTTTCATTATCATAACCCATAGTAATTTCTACACAATAATGGAATATGCTTGAATGTCTCACCCTTGAGAGAATTGAGCAATGGATTACTAGGGTTGAGGATAATTTTGTAATTCCTTTGCTTGGACTAGGAATTTTTATGCATTTGTGGTTAGAATAGAATCTCTTAGTGCATTATATTAAACTTTATTTATGTAAATCTATGTTCATTTTCATACTTGGTTGTCTACTTATGCTCAAGGTCGATCATGAAACTTTGGGAGAAGATAGTCTTGGACATTATAACGACAAAGAGATTTATCATAAATAAGAATACCATGGACATGAGATGTTAAAATTTGGTGGAAAGGAGTGTTGAATAGCTACATTTTGGAGTATGTTTTAACCACTTATTCTTATCATGAAGATGTCAAGTTTCATTTCTTTAGAGAACTACATAGTTGGTATATTAGACATTTTCCATTAGAAATCAAGAATTTGTTCATTGACTGTGGGCTTAAAACTATGATAATGGAGAGATAAATCCATTTTTCATGAACCACACATTTATAAGGGTAATAAAGAAGAGTTGGTAAAGGATTTAAGGTTTAGAATGGTATCTAGTTAGTAGATATTATGGAAGCAAAAATATGATGAAGCTTGGTAGAGGATCATAGGAGTGAGTGGCACAAGAAGGGACTGGGATTAGTCATGAAGTGTTGTTAGGATCCGTAGGGAAAGATAAACACACAAAGAGGACCCCATCAATTTTGAACCATACCTAGTGCCACTTTTAGCATATGAAGGAGAAACTAACCAAACAACAAAAATGAAAGAACCAAGTTTGAACCAACCAAGCTCTCCAACCATAGTGCATGATCATGATTTTATATCAAATAAATTATGTATACATAATTGGGATAAAGATAACGTGAAATTGGAAATTGATCCTACAAGGGATATTGTAGCTTAGCCAATTGTAACTCATATAGAATTAATACTTTATTTCCATCTTCAAGGAAATTTCATGGCTCAACTTGGGATGCCTAGAGGACCTGGCATTCATAGTGGATAGGTTATAGGCCCAAATCTAATTAATCAACTAGATATCACACCCCACGACAGGCATTATTATTGGAGGCATTAGAGGTAGACTAGGACGTGGCACAATTGGAAGTGGTAGACTTACCCCTCAAGGGACAAGGATTTGGGGGTTCTTAACAACTGCTAGTGCAACCCCATTAGATTTCATTAATATATTATGAAATGATGCTTTAGCTACCTAAATATTAAGGTGTAGCGAATGTTTTAGAACATGTCCATAAGTGAAAACTTTTTTGGAGGGTGAAAGGCATCACTTCTTTTGAGTGAAAGGCCACATGATTTTTGACTAAACTTTTATAAATAACACATAAGTGGTATAGAAATTTTGACCCTTAACAAGTAGCAGTTGACTATGATCATCTCAAAAAAACATTCCTTCAAGATTTTGACATTCCCAAATTTGAGCAACAAAGTATTGTTGTGATGAAAGATATAAAGTAGAAGCTCACTGAAAGTGTACGGGAATATGATTCATGGTTAAAAATACTTCTATCAAATCTTTCATTTGAAATCAATGCTTCTCAACATGCACAATGGTTCATGGGAGGTTTTTTACTTCCTTTTTGATGAACACTATCCCAAAATACCTTTACTAGCCCTCATGAAGCTTTGGAAGCCACCCTCCATGCTAAAGTTATTGGTAGTATTGACATTAGGATTAATCCTTTCATGGAAGCCCAAATAGATTCCATGGAATTGAATCTTAAAAAAATAAATTTAAACAATGTGTATGATACTCATAATGGTCTTTAGTGCACTGGTTGTGAGTCTGAAGGACATAATCAAAGCAACTACTTGTGCAAAAATATTCACGTTGTAATAAATCAGCCACATGAAATATGCCATGAAGAGCATGATGTATACTCTTTTCCTCTATTACATCAAGATACACATTCTAAGGTGTTTAAATATTGTAATATATTTAATGCCTACACCTATGACATAAATTATTGTCAACTAAATAGTGATATCCATGAAGCATGTGCACATGGTACATGTCAAACTTATATGTCCAACAGTCAGTATAATGGTGGATTTCATGGTTGAGGTAGAGGAAGAGGATGAGGAGGTGGTCATTTCCCACTAAGAACATGTTATAAGTGTGGATACCCATACCACTATTAAAGGGATAGTCTTGTTTACCCTATGTGTGCTTTTTGTAAAAAGAATCATCGATTGGAAGAATATCTTGAGTTATACACGACCATCATGAAGGAGAGAAATGCAAAAGGTGTAGCTATGATTCAAATTAAGAAACCACACTGTTATGTATATTTAATCACCCAAACCTTTCAAGAGGTGAATATCACTACACGTAGTGGAGGATAATCTCAGTCTACATCTATTCCTATTGAGAAGGTACAATGTGAAGAGCCTTGGGCAAGCAAGGAAGTATCCTAATGCCTAGAAATAGAAGATGCACTCCAAAACACTATGTCACTGGTATTAGAACTATAAGGATAAATTCAATTTCTTAAGGACCAAGAATTAATATAATGTCCTGATATGAAAAAGGCAACAGAGCCTTGAAACATGGTACAAGATGATTTTCAAGAGCTTTGCAAGTGTATTTTAGACAAAGACATTATCCCACAATTAAGTATTTGGATTAAAAATTAGGTACAAGCACCAACTGATGCTCAACCTCAAATGACTCAACAAACTTAGGATCATCATTTAAATCATGATTGGTAGCAAGATACCCCTATTCCTCCTAGCCCTCTAGAGGACAAAGAAATACTAGTGAATGGTTCCATTGATAATTTGGTAATTTGGGACATCTTAGTTAACATTGGTGTTGAAATTAGCATCCTCACTAAAGATGCATGGCACAAAATGGCTAGTCTAACATTATAATCTTCACCACAAATATAATTTATGGATAATGAAACTCATACTCTAACTATTGGCATCCTTAATAATGTAATAGTGGATATCCTTAGAGTGCCTTTCAAAGCTAACTTTAAAGTTCTCAAGTTAGTAGAGGCTGATGACTTACCATCTCTATTAGGGTGACCCTGGTGTTATGAAAGTAATGTAGACTTAAGTTTCAAAAAGTGATACATCAATTTAGAGAATGTTGATCAACATGTTATTAATACCATAGATCAATAACATGGGCCCCCATATGTAGAACCTATTAATGTGGAATAAGATATTAACCACATCTATAATGTCATTGCTAGAGATGGTGAGAAACATGATCCTACTCTTGATGGCATCCTTAAATAGATGGACACTCAATCCCTTTTTGATACTATAAGAAATACTTGTAATTGTTGGGCCCATAATGATTATGACCTCATTGGAAGAGTGGTAGTGCCATTATTAGTCAAGAGAATTTTTTGTGCCAATATCATAAACACCATAGGTTTATTCACCTCCTTATCAACCAAGTCATGATGGGACCAATGATAGATACACCTTTAGAAAGACTCAATACAACCCCTCAGTTTCATGAATAAATGGAAGTATGTGGCTTTGTCCAACACCTTGAAGAATTTTATAAATATGATAATGATTATATAAGATCCTTGGTTTACCTCTTTGATAGTATAGCTACAAGATGGTGGTGAACCCATAATGAGAAAATTATCTAGCGAGATCAAGTACATTCTAATTTTCATCACTAGTTCTATCATGATAATCGAGTCAAGGGAACAATTAGCTATAGTAGAGTACAAGCATTTGAACCCCATTTAGAGGTCTGAGTCAATGTGGAGAGCTGAATAGTATTACTTACTAGAATACTTATGGGTGCATGATTTCTATTGAACTTTATGAACCTAGAAAATAAGATGGTATATTCATGAAGAATGATATATGGGTACTTAGTTTTGGCATCTATTGAAGGAAAAAATGAATTCAACACTATCTTATTCCACTCCATGAAATGATTTATGCCTCACTCTTTAGGCCATGCACAAAGTACTTATTGGTGACCCTAATACCATTAAATATCTCTTGAGATATATCAATAATGTCCTAGAAGAAGGTTTAATTGTATTCAATGAACCATATGCATAACTTGTTCCTATGATAGACCTAGTCTTTGATCAAGACCGATGTGAAGAGATACACCAAGGGAAATGGAAACTAGTACTTTAGTTAGAATAAGGTGAAGGGTCCAACCCACTTAACCCTTTATCAAATCATTTACATGTCCCTAAGGACTATGACACATGATCTATTTGCATCATTGGTCCCAACACAAACCACACTTACTTTAGGCCAATTCAAACTATCCAATGTAACATTAGCACAAAAGAAAAACCCAAAATATCTATTCTAGGTAATTACTAGAATAACATATAATTTTCAAAGAAATTTGAGTTGATAAAATAATACTAAGTTGTATTTCCAAGAATATAAGTTGAGATGAAAGGAGTTCATCCATCCCTAGGTAAGATGCATATTAAGTTAGTTGATGGTGCTGGACCAGTCAAGAAAAGGCCATATAGGATGAATCCAAATATATGAACACACATAAAGGAAGAAATTGATAGTATGTTGCACACTATAGTTATCACCCCCATTGATGAATTTGAGTGGGTTAGTCTTATAGTCATAAGTATAAATAAATATGGATGCATTTTAATTTGTATTAATTATGAGATAGTTAACTCATCTTATGTCATTGATCCCTTCCCAAAACCATTCACAGAGGAAATACTTGAAGGCATCACTGGATGTGAAATATATACTTTCATAGATGGATTTTTGAGGTACCATCAGGTCAAGATCATCAAGGAGGATCAACCTAATATTACATTTACCATTGAATGAGGATCCTTCACATCTATTATCATGCCTTTTGGGTTGAATAATACACTAGTTGTGTTCTCATGTATAACCGTTTAATCTTTTAAATATTTCATCCATAATTTTATTCAAGTCTACTTGGATGACTAGAAAGTCTATGGATTTCTCAAGGACCATTGATCTAATCTATGGCTCATGCTTGAGCATTTCCAAGTCCTAAAAATATCACTAAATCTAAAGAAGTTTCTTTTTTATACACCTTTCAGTGTTCTTATAGGACATATTATTTTCAAGGATGGACTTTTGGTAGACCCTAAAAAAGTATCTACCATTCTTCACCTCCCAACACTAAAGTCTTGATTACAAGTTATTATAGAAAATTCATTTTTGGGTATGAAAATATTTCCACACCTCTAGAGGAACTCTTAAAATATAACAAACACTTCATCTAGACTTGTTCTTACCAAGAAGCTTTTGAGGTCTTAAAGGACAATCTAGTTATTACCCCAATCCTCCAGTTCCCTAACTAGACAAGCCCATTCTATGTCCATGTTGATGATTTTATAATGGAAGTTCGTGTAATCCTTACAAAACCATGTGAAAGTCACCTTAGTCACCCGATCTAATTTGCTAGTAGGAAACTTACTCTAGCTGAGTAGAATTACACCACTATGGAGTGCAAAGCATTGTTAATGGTATATGATCTATATAAATTTCAACAATACTTATTGGTAAATCCTTTTATATTCTATATAGATCATGAATATTTAAAGTATGTAGTTAAAAAACCTATGATGCATGGATAAATCTACCACTAGATAGTGTTGTTTCAATACTTTTAATTTTTTATCATGTTCAAACTAGGAAAAACTAATTGTGGACTTTATCACCTCTCTCGAATTAATTATAGAAAACCACCATGTGCTATTGAAGATGACTTTCCTGATGTTCAAATTCTTCATGTTACTCATGTACCTAAGGAGTTAGAAAATATTACAGCCTTTCTAACTATTGGCTTATTGCCTAATTGTCTAACTCTGCAAGCCAAGAAACAACTCGTATTCCATGCCATACCCTTTTAGCTCATGGGATGGGACCTCAACAAGATTAGATGAGATGAAATTATTTGATGTTGTGTCATGAAAAATGAGGACTCTGAAGTACTCCATGAACTTCATGAAGGCATTGTAGGTGGACACTATGCTGGAGAGGCCACCATTCGTAAGGTTTTATTGGTTGGATTATGGTAGCATACTCTTTCTCAATATGTTAAGATATATGATTAGAAGTGTGACATTTTTCAAAGCATAGGAAAACCAAATCATCAGGATGCCATGCCTTTACATCTAATTATATCTCAAAAACCATTTAAAAAGTGGGCCATTGATTTTGTTGGCCCCATCAATCCTGGATGATGAATAGGTTCCTAGTATATCATCACAATAACTTATTGTGTCATATGTTGGGATGAAGCTATGCAAAAATGGATTATTCTATTTCTACTACTATGTTCTTCATTTAGTAAAATGTCATAATTAGGTTTGGATGCCCACTAAGTTTTAGTAGTGATCATAGTACCCATTTCCTAAATGAAACTATTTGTGTCTTACTTTCTAAGTTCATGATTACTCATAAAAACATAACACCATATCACACCTAAGCTAATGGAACTATTGAGGCATTCAATAAAATTTTAGGCATAATAGTGATGATTTTTTTTAATATTAACCAAACTGATTGGGATGATAGAGTATCTACAGTACTTTGGGCTTACAGAATAACCAATAAGCACCTTAAAAAAAAAACACCATTAAATATAGTATATGGCAAAGAGGCAATCCTACCAGTTAAATTCTTTGTACCATCTCTTCATATTGCATGTGTTGGATAACTAGATGAGGATCTATCCTTGAAGGCATGCTTGGATACTTTGTTATAGATAAATGAAGCCCATTTCCTTACTCATTAGAGTCAGGATGTGGATAAGTGTAAATAAAAAGCATGGCATGGTCAACACATCAAGAATAAAAAATTTACCCCTAAAATGAAAGTCTTTCTCTATGACTCGAAGCTCACATGCCAGTCTGTAAAACTTTGAATTCACTGGGATGGTCCCATTGTAATCCATAGTATTTGACCTATCAATGCTTTTTGATTACAAAGGTATGATGACCAATTTCTTCCTAGTCATTAAAATAGAAGCTGGTTCCAACCATATTTCACCTCTGAATAGTTTAGATTTTATAAAAATAAGGCATATGCCATTAGTCTAGGATTTCCTAATTTTACTAAAAGTGTTACCTTTGTTATGTGCAACATTTTTTTAATATAGAGTATCTTAAGTTTCTACTTGTATTTTCATAAAGGATCATGACATAATTATAGTTTAGGGTAAAATGTATCTATATTTATGATTAAAGATGCAAGTGCAATTTACTTAAGGTGCACAAGTTACTTAAGTTGCACAAGTTATTTAAGGGACATAAATTACATAGCCCTAGGATAGGGTATTATTGACAAATAGTTTTAAAATTCAAAATATACATGAATAATTATCTTTCACTTCAAATAAAAAAATGGGACATAGTTGTCTTCCACTTCAAAGGAAGTCATGGGATAGGATGTATCATTAATGTGAAAAACAATAGTGGTTACGATAAATGTGCCAATGTTATGACAAGATAATTCTATTAAATACATTTATGGTGAGAAGTGATGGTCTAAGAATGATAACTGCTAAAAATTCATTCATAATGCGAAGTGATGGATGAAAAGAAAGGGGGTAGTAAATGTGGGATAACCCCCTCGAGCCTATAAAAAGATAAAGAATCTCATTTCTTACTTTTTACCTTTACTTCCATCTGTGATTATAAATCCAAAGAATGAAGAAAACTAGAGTGATTCCAAAGTGAGCAAATGTGAATAAAAAATATCTAAACAATTATTAATCTGATCATCAAGCTATGTAAACAAAACATAGGGCTAACTCTGAAACATGACCACAATAGAGATAATTGGTAGTTATAGGTTGCAAAGGTATACATCCACCGCTAAAGGTAGCAAAGCAAGAAAATATAAACTCATTAAAAAAGTAACCACGTATTCCTTTGGAAACATTATAATCCCATGCCTCAACCTTTGGGCTCCCTGAAGCATGATGTAGCCTAAGAAGAAGGCTTTAAGAACTGATACATTGCCAACAATACTAGAGGAAGAAGAAGCACTTGGGGGGAGCAATATTAATTAGGGAAGAGACACCTAAAAAATAGGCATAGTGTGTGGAAGGAAAAGAGGTTAGTATGGCATGCCAAGCAAAGAAGTCACAATCATCCCCACCCCCATTATTTATGATCGAATACATTTAGTACTAGAGATGGTGCTGTGTGAAGAAAACTAGGTCTTAAAGGTACCCACTTGCATAATTTTTTACTAAAATCATCATCAACCTGGGAATGAGGTTGAGTTATAAAATAACTATTGAGTTGAGTGCCAGAACACCGAAATCCAATTGATGTATGACCTCAATATTTTTAAATCTTTGGATGTCACAGGGTTGTTCCAATTATTAAACCTTTCATACTTTGGAAAACCCATGGATACAATCAAGTTTATACTCTCATGCATCCATGATGAATACCTTTACTTCATTAGGTGTGGCTTAAAAATCATGCCTTAGAGGATCAACAAGGTGTCAGGGTTGTAGTGTTCAAGAATTGATGTAGCATTTGACTTCGAGGACTTTGATGAGATTGGAAAGACAACCATGATGCTGATGTACCAAAATTAGGGCTATGTCATGCACATTAAGAACCTATAAGATCTTGCCCTATAAGTTGTGGCATGCATCATAATGACCAAGATTAGTAGAACTAATCATTGGAAAGAGGTATATATGGCCCAAATCTACATCTCCCAACAATTTACTGAGGGCTTAAAGTATAATTGGGTTATGTACTTTGGCCACAAAATCATTGAGGATGCAGGGAAGACCCATTAGATACCTAATCATAGGTTTACATGGGGAGTGTTTTTGTTATTAATGGTGTTTGATGAGATTGATGTACCTAATTGTACCATGGAAGAATTAAATTTGGCATACCCACCTGAGCACAAGTCCCTTGTTGAGCACTATAAGGCATTGATGTGCCTAGGGCACATTAACCCCACCTATAAAATAAAAATGAATTCTTAGTTTGATGGAATGAAGGAAGCATTCAGGAAAAAATTGCACATTCTAAAAGGATTGCCCACCCAGGTTGGTGAGAAAACTCAGTTCATTGTGAAGCAACATTTCTCTTTGGCATGCATCAAAATGATCCCTTTCAAAGAACTTTCTATGTGGCTGAAGCTACCTTATGCTTTTTTGGTGTGGTACTTTGTTGACTCAGTGAACTACATATATGATGTATAACCTATCACCATAGATGTTGACAAAATCAAATTTGAGATTTACACTCTATGGAATATGTATGTCTATCCAAGAATGAAGGATTATAGGTAAAAGTGGGATGCTAACTAAACTAACGTCAAAGTCAAATAGATAATGGTGGGAGAACATGCACATAATCTATTCTACATTTTATAACCCAAGAAGAAGAATTAAAAGGGTATTGACATACACAAGAGAAAATACCACCAATACATCCTCTAGAAAATAAGAAGTGGGTTGGGCATGATTCCAACACAAGTTCACATAAGGATCCTCCAAAATGGCAGAGGACTTCCCAAGCACCATAATTTAGTATTTTTCTACCAAGATCTTCTCCTCCTTGACCTTCTCTATGTAGACCTTCTACTCCTTGATTTTATCCACCCAAATATCCACCTTCATGGGTTCCTCCACCCCCACCTTCACCTCCACATGTTCCCCCACCCCCATCTTCAATTCCCAAGACAAATTCACAACATCACTCCCAAAGGTTTTGCTATCAGGGACTATACCATAATGAACAATAGAGAAAGAACCTAAGCATGAAGAACTTGCAATCCCTAAAGAAGAGTTTATTGAATCTGATTCTAAGAAGATGCCCTCTTCAACATGCTATGAGGAGACCACCTTTGAAGACTCACCATTGGATATTGGGGTCCATTTTATAAAGATGGGGATGGTGAAGATACTCAATAGATGAGCAGAATGGCTATCAGTATCACTTCTTTAACTATCGATAAAGAGGTTGATATATTGGAGTGTAACCCAAATAAAGGTAAGGATATTTTTGGGTCTAAGGAATAATTCCATTCACTTAATGCATCCACCAATCTATGTTATCAGTATCAAATGGGCATCCATAATAGGATGTTATACTTATGGCCGCACTTCCTCCCCAAAGATGTAACCCTTCACATAAGGCAATAAATGTCCTTCATGTTGGACATGTACAATGATAAAGGCCATTTTGAGATCCCTCTAAATAGACTCCTCTTATGTCCTCAATCTCTAGTGATACCAACCTCACTATGGTTTGATCCCCAAAAGATCACCCCTTTATAAGCCAACACTACATTTTTAAATATGACTTTTGAAGTCACATGACAAAATATACTTTTATAATATGGTGCATGTGATGTAGATAATAAACATGGATAGGTAGTGGCTATGTATGAAAAAGAGTTTACCACCTAGAAATCACTCATAGAATAAGTGGTTGTTTTGAAATAACAAATAAAGGAAGCCACTAAGGCCAAGGTCAAAATTTTAAATTTATGCAATTTAATTTTGGGCCAAGATCCAACATTAGTAGATGGAGTGTCTCTAGATGAGGATGACATAAATAAATTGGAGACCTTAGTGAACCTCCTTTTGAATCACTACAAAGAATATCCTATACTGAGAAATGAAGCACTTGTATTAGTAGATCAATTTACTAATGTAGTAGAAGTGTGTACATGCACCCTTGAAAGAGTTTGATAAGTCATCCCCATCTTAAATGGTATTTTTGAAATATGGGTGTGACCAAATAAAATATTAAAGGCTTAGATCCATGTAGAGGAAACCCAGAGGCAATAGAGGATCATACTGAGCACAAGAAGGCATTCAAAGATTTTGAAACTAAGGAAGAGAAAATAAATGCACATTTATAGTAATTGAATACTAGTTTTGTATCCCTTCAATGATAGGTTGTTGGTAAAGTCTTGGCATTAAAATAAGTTCAAAGGATACTATCATGTCCATGGATGAATTGGTCAAAAAGGCCAATGATATTTATAACCAACCCGAGGAGATGAAGAAATCTAAAATGACCATTGAAGAAACAACTACAAAGCTACTTAACACATTACAATATTAGGATAATGTCAAGAAATAGATTAAATAAATGAAGCCTAAATTTTTGGTGGAAGTCATGACCTAGACTTAGTCCAAGATGAACTAAGAGCATAGTGTGGAGTGATGTTGGACCCCAAATTCTGGCTAAGTATTTTGGTATTTTGGCATAGAATTTGTATGGTGAAAAATGAGTATAATGCAGAGATACTAGGGCACATTACTAGACTAGAATAGTATAGTATAACCATGGTGTGAAACCAATGAGACATGCAAATACAAGGGCATGAAATCACCAACATGAGAAGACACAGTCAAAGATGAGATATAACTATGAGGGACCAAGAGCATAAGACTCAAAAACAACATTGAAAGACTTGGGGAGCATATGGGAAGTGGGAGACAGTTAAGGAGTGATTCTTAAGGACCATCCAAACCTTATCCATCATGATTTTTACACTAATCTATAAATAAAAGGCACATGGTAGCAAGGATCTAGCATATAACAAGTATATAGGGGGTGCAAAGGCCTAGGTCCTTAGGAGAAACTAGTTAATAGACTACTAAAACTCTCAGTTCATATATATTTCTTTGGCCAATCACTCTTGTCATTTATTTTTTAACTACTTGGTTAGGGAGAAACAAGTATAAATAACCCTACATGAAAGCATTATAAGGTGATAGATTTTGGATATCATTTTGTCAAACCGTAATATAGAGTTACAAATATTATAATTAGTTATGATGTTCATGTTCCAATTAATTGATAGTTATGCATTTGTGGTAGGTTTGCATTGAGTACTTATAACTTAATATGAGATTTATGCAAACTTTTACTTATTTTGAGTAAAAATTTATGAACTTCATGCATTTATCTACGTAATTATGGTTGTTGAGCTTAATGATACAAGGACTAAAGTAATGTATCTCTTTTTTATGTAACTTCTAATCAAATATAAGTTTAAACCCAAAGGATATGACTAATATGTTATTGTACAACATAACCCATGGGAACTGGTCTCTAGTTGCATGCTTTAGGTGAGTGTGTAAGACCATATTCTTACATGAAGGGCCAGTGCACTAGCACCTTGGGGATACACTTCAGTGCCTAAAACATTCTTGAAGGATAAAAAATGAACAAAGTCACTTTGTCTTGTCATGTATTGGTCATTTATTTTGGTCTTATTTATGTGTTTAGAATTGTTTAAAGTAAGCTTGAAAAGGTTAAGGTTAAGTTTGAAGTCAAGTAAATGTGTAACTATGCTCCAAGAGACAAGGTGGTTACCCTTACAAGACAACCATGGTCAAAGATGACCAAATTGGTTAAAGAATCAAAACTAGTAAGTTAATCACATGGTTTTTAAATCAATTTGGAGAGTTTAAGGTATTTCTAACAAGATTAAGTTATTTTATTAGTTTAGTCTTATTACACATTCCAATGTTGAGATGATACTTGATAGTGGATAAACAAATATGAAATTTATATTAGGTAATAATCATCTTAAAGTTAGATAACACCTATGTTATAACATCATGTTGTACTTGTCCATACACATCCTCCAAAGGTCTTATATAACTGATATCCAATGTTGGAGTCTCTTTATAACTATCATTAATCATTTTCCAATGTAAAAATGAGGACTTATTAAGAGATTTGTAGGAAAATAAGGGTGTGAAACATTTTATCACTCTCTTCCACATCCGTATAGGTTAGGGGAAGATGAAGAGTCACCTAATTCACCATCTTCAGTAGTTCTAAAGGTTAGAATAGGCATGATCTTGAAAAAATCATGTTTTTAGAGGTATTTTATAGAGGGTTTATGATGTTTGGAAAGGTTGAAACTCTTCCAAACCTCCCCATGGTCTTCTTAGACCCAAATCAATGTAAATTTGGAGGTTCAAAGTCAAATGATGAAGAAAACCTATCCTTTCCTTCATTGAGCTTCTTGGCGACAAGAAAAGGGTAATCAATTTATACATGGTAATTTGAGGAGATATGAATTTATATCCCAATATATTGGCCATATGAGGGTACCCCAATTCCATTTCACTTTGTGGTATTTTTCCCCTAGTTAGGCTCCTTAACTTTATGAACAATCGTTAAGAAGTTAAGGTGCAAAAAAAGACTCAAAACCCCATTAGGGTCAATTTTCTCCAAATGTTGGGTTATAAATATTTTTTAATGAATGATAATGATTGTTTAAGTTATATTAAAAAATAATATACCCATGAAATATCCTATTTCCTCAATTTTCTTCATGATCATGTTTGGAGTAATGTCAAGTAGACTTGAATTGCTAGTTTAAACATGACAGTAAAGTTTGTAGGGGTTATGAAGTATTTTGGTGTACAAGATGGAGATAAATTATATTTTTATAATTGTATTAAACTTTAATAAATCCCCCTCAACCATATTTACACATTATTTAATCAAAAATATTCAAAGAGAATGGATAACTTTGCATGCACAGGTTAGACTGTTAGAACTAGTTGCCATAGTGGAGATAATCCATGCCAAACTTGAATATGTTTTAATTATATATGAATATTTATTAAGGTAAAATATAAATATCCTTTAATTTAATTCTCAATGAGGTTTCAAGGACCATTCATTAGAGTCATGTCTTTAGTGTCTTCCTTTAAGCCTAGGACAAGGAAAAGATTATGAACCTACATGTTTGCAGATGTGTAGGTAAAATTTGACACAAAATGGATTTATTAAAGAGTGAATATATATTATTTAATTAAATACCTAATGACCTATTTTTTTATACAAAATCACCAAAATACTTAAAACCCAAGCTTTCTCAGGCAAGTAGTGAGAGATGAGGTTTAAGGGTACTCAATGCAATATAATAAGGATACCCTATGATTTGATAGGGAAATAACATATATGTTTTCTTAATTATATAAAATTAACCTTATAAATACTCTATAATATCTATATAATCACCTTAAAACACCTTGAAAACCAAACTTCAACTCATTTTGCATTCAGTTGGACTATGTAGACTGAGTTGGACTGTGTAAGCCTAGAGGAGGACTGTGAGAGATTAAAATGAGAAATCCATTTTTATTGACTATATTTTAGTGATGGATAATAATTAAAAAAAATTAACTTTACTCCAAATTCCACCATTTGTCAAGTTGAGCTCAAGATGGACCAAATATGAAAAAGTAGGTTTTTTGGCCTAAATGATTACCTACAAGCTTGTAGTAGATAATGAGAGTAAAAACTTGTTGGTGATGAGTGATTTAAGGGAAAAATAAGTTTTATGGGTTATAAATAGGTGTTATAAATTTTTTAATCTTATCCAAATCACATCAATATTGTTTAGTTGGTCTAGAGAATCCACTTTGGTGACCTATAACCTAGAATGCTTAAATGACCAATTACAACCTATTAAAGATAATATAACCAAAATTCCATTTGTATGGTGTGAAACAAAGGATTTAAAGGTTTTATAGCATTAAATATAATAATTATATATCATATATTATCCATCAAAACCACCAAAAACTAATTATAAGAAAACATCCCTAAACCCTACTTAAACCCTAATAAGAGCTTGATATGAAATAAGGTGGAATTTATGGTTCCATACACATTGAATTGGACTAATAAAAACATGAAAAATATTATACCTCTAATAAGGCCATCACTATGTAACTTGTTTGTTCTTTCACTTATATAGATGCATTTAATGATGTAATTTTGTAAGGTTTTAGGCTCAAAATAGGGTGTTTGAGCATGTGAACAAATGAAAATCATTGGGGAGAGTGATTTGGATGGTCATATACCTTCTCACATTAAAAAATCCACTTCGTTGCCTCTGAAAGTGTTCCTATATGTCCAAAATCCAAAGGAAGTGAAAAGGTGTTTATGAAAGGGTGATATGGTCACCAAGGAGAGATAAAGTAGCATGGTTGGATCACCTTGAAGCTATGAGGCATACTATAATATAGTTTATAATCTCTAAGATATGACTATTAACCTTGTATAAAGTTATCATAGAGGTAATATTTATATTTCAATGGATAACATCAAACAAATCAGACCTAATTTACTAGTAGACCTATATGGTTAATGAAGAAGAATCTCTATCATGGATAAGAGGTGGAAAAAAGGTGTCAATTTAAGATAGAAAAGCATGACCAAGTGTCAAAAAGGGTGGAGGGAAGTTAAATATGAGTTAGAATAGAAAAAAATTGACTTTTCACTCCTCAACTCCATCCAAAAATGGATAATTTTAAATGAGGTTGATTATACATCAAGAAGGTGAAGGGTCACTCTATGCCACCCTTTATAAGGGAGAATATCACATCAAGTTGACACTTGTGAGGAATATGTTATTGGACTAATCTTTGATGGTTTTCTTACTTGTAACTTTTTCCTCATAAAGTGACACTTTTCATATATCTCTTCTATTCCTCTCTCTTCTCTCTCTTTCTCACTGTAGTGTTGGATTACAAAGAGGATCAGTTTAAACATTAGTTATGAAAACACAAAGAATGCAAAAGAACTAAAAATCTAAGACAACATATTCAACTAGGTTTTATAATGAAAATAAGAATCATTTGAAAGAAATCACACATTCATATTACCTTCCCAAGTGATTCCACCCTTCAAAAGTGGCTCCAAACATGCTTTTCCCTTGATTTGGTGTTCTTATCTTTGTCAACAATGGATGCCAAGCTCCTCCATCATCTCAAGATCACCATGCATAATCTAGGCTCAAGATAAGAAATATAATATATTCTTATCAAATGAAGCTATATTATTGTAAATAAAACATAAAAATAAACATAAAGAGAGCTTATGGAGATAATCTTGCATTATTAGTTTACACATTTTAATCTTTTAAGATGATGTTCTATGCCCTTCTATATATAGATATTCCAAATGGGTTAGGATCAACCATGACCATCCATCTCAATATTGAGATGTGTGGCCATGAATTAATCTAATATTTCATAATAAATCCATAAATATCCCCATATTTATTTGGAAGGAAGGGGAATTAATGAGGCATGGGTGCCCATAAACCTAATATTTGTTGCATTTATGGTCTATGGATTCCACCCCATTGATCATGTCATTAGGTGATGTAGATATTCAGAATCAATTTCAAATAAAGAAATATTCAATTTTATCAATGGAATTATTACTTAATCTCATAATTTGGGTTAATTTGCCTAAGTAATATTAATCAATTTAGTGCAATTCTTTGGAAACTAGTGCATAATTAATTAAAATGGTCAAAAAGTCATATTATTGGGTCATAATTTAACTCAGGAGGAATTGAAAGGTAATGTTAGATTTGTATAGATTTTTATCCTATTTAGGATGTTATTGACATAAAATAACAAGGGTACATGATGTGTACTAATGAATTAGAACAAAAGAGTGATCCAGAACACCAAAATGCAAAATCGCCATTTTAACTCAAAATATTTTAAGAAAAGTTAGGAATCACATAAATTGTATTGTCCCATTTAGGGTTAAATTAGCCTAAATTGGCACTTGTATATGACAATCTCAAACCATTTAGTGTGTTTAAGTGATTTTGGCCTAATTGGGCATTTGAATAAAATTGATAATTTCAACAGAAATGGTGTTAGGAATTCGATGTCTACACTCACATTATTCTATATATATATATATATATATTATTGAATTTGGCATTAAATAGATCCTTTGACTAAGTATGGAAAAGCCTTTCTCAACTAATTTTTTTAATATGCCTTTAAATGTTGAATAAATTTGTTTATTACCTTCTCAAATGTCTAGAATTAGTGTAGTTGTATGATTATTGATGAATGCTAGAATTAGTGACTTCACTCTATCTCATTTATCCTCTCTTACCTCATTACAGATGTATTGTCGTATTGCAAGACACATGGTGATTTTGTATATCCTTTCATAGTTTATAAGTGGATTTTAGTCATTAGTGTCTTCCTTTAACCTTTTGTTTATCCCTTTTATTCAATCCATTATCTATGGCCTCCATGTTGAAATACTCATGCTTAAAGGTCCTTATTGAGTAGTTTGATTAGATTTAGGCCTAATTCATTTTCTTAGTGTAGTATAGTCAAGTGGAGGGTGTTAATTTGGTGCATCACCTCCCTAGTTTAGTCTACTTTCAATTCTTTTTCCCTTTTCCTAGCAATCAATAGGTCTATTAGTAGTTTTAAGGTGATAGCATCAAGGGAACTAGCCATGTCTAGAGATTCACCTCATTGATTAGGCCACCCATAGCCTAAATGTATCTCTATGATATAAATTAAGTGAGGAGGCTTAAATGACCTCATAAATGGGCTTAAATTTTGATGATAACATAACTACGCCTCACTAGTTTATCTCTTTATGCCTTAGGTGAGTGTGCAAGCCCAATTGGATGATATGTCAGTAAATTGATAATCAATTTTTAGGGTAGTTAAAATAATATATACATAATTTTGGGCACATAGTAAAATATAAAAACATATTTCAATTAAGGATAAGTTATTAATTAGGCCCAATTATCATAATTTAATAAAATATTATAAATTGGCATGATTGTGCATCTAATTGACACAATTATAAGTAATTAGAGCATAAAATTGACTACTAATTTAAATAAAACCAAACATCATTGGGTTTATTAATTGAAAAAAATCCTCTCTATCATGTAACACCCTCCCATGATACTTTAAAATAAACTATAATTATTTTTCTTTTAATTCACTCTAATTGCATGCTTGTGTAAAGCATATAATTCCATAGCTCAACAACTATATCAAAAATAGTTCACATCTATATGAACTAACAAGACTACACCTTATTATGTAATTAATCTTAATATATTGATATCAAATGGATACCTGTTTAGTCTCAATTCATTTCAATCCCACACCAAGTTATGTTACTTAGACTTGTGGGTTATAGGCCCACATGAGACAACTTCAAAAAAATTCTCAAAAACTAAATCGAATCATAATATCAGCATTATAACTCCATAAGTGTTGGATTATAATGTATCCACACCCACTACTTGGGCTAAATATTGACTAATGATCCCCACATAAGTGGATTCATGGCTATAATAGTTATTTCAAAACTTAGCGAGTGATTTCATGTATCAAATCCTTTTTAGTCACAAGTTAATAAAGTATATTATTATATAATATTTTTTTATTAATTCCATTTTTTAATAAATTATTAACCTTAGTTAATAAGAACAATAATAATAATCACATATTTGAATACACACACACACATGGTTACAATAGAATCCAAAATTCCAATAAACTCCAAAGATCATAGGTCATAATTTAGGTCTCAAGCTTGGCCACTTAACAACTTTTAAAGGGGTGATTCTAGCCTAAAAAGGAAATAGTGTTTTATATTTATGTGGATACCACCAATTATTCATGTGGGTGTGACCTAATAATGAACCATAGTGCATAATAAAAAAATTCCATAAATTAATCTCATTTCTACATAATTCCTTCACATTTTTGTGTCCAAGGTCACCCATTATGACTACCAAGTTAAATACAACCTAACTAAAATTTTTAAGGTCTCATTATATGGCCTCAACTTAAATATGTGGGTGTTTTACCACCTTCAATTACAAATGTGTTACAAATTATAGACCAAATTTCATAATTGTCATAGGTCCATGGACTCAAAAAATTTCATGGGATTCATAAGTCACTACGTTCAAGGTCATTTTAATGGAAACCAAATAATATATCCAAATGTATTTTGTTATATATATATATATATATATATATATATATATATATATATATATATATATATATATATATATAAACTTTTTCATTAATGATAACCCTAATAAGATAAAAACTAATGTGAATTAATATAGATTATTATGTATTAAAATGAAGCATAAATGTAAATGTAAAAGACTAAATTTGATTTGATAATTTTCACTTGATAAATATGGAAATTACTAGAGAGGATAATATATTAAGTGTTATTTTTTTTTATGATTGAGATTGTATATAAGTGATAGGGAAACAAAAAACTAAACTGTGGGTAGCTTGGATCAAAAGCTATATTTTTGGGCTCACCTAGACACTATCATTAGCCTCTATTCATCGTTGTTTATCATTTTGTTCCAAGTTTGATATTTTTATCTATATAAATATTTATTTTTTGTTCTAGTATAGGCCATTTAAAATACTTATATTATGCCTATGTGTGAGATCCTGAGGTCTGACTTTGCACATAATATAAATAAATCTATCTCCTTCACTTGAAACCTACATGCACTTTCAAATCTATGATATGGCCTTAAAAAATGGTTGAGTATATATACATATACAATACACTAAAGATGGAATTTAAACTGCATGTAGTTTTCCCAGTTAGGTGAATGTGTGTAATAGTGCTCTTTGAATATATGCAACATGTAATTTAGATTTCAATACTTATCAAATGAAAACTTTGGCTTGGGACTGAGGTGATTCAAACTTGTCTAGACCTTATCATTATAAATTATGACCTAATTGGGAAGAATAGGGAAATACCTTTTAATGTGCAAGTGTTAGAGTATGCTTGATAGATGCTTGTTAGATAGGGAATATGATTAGCCATAATTTGTATTTATATAAGACTCTTTGGGTAATTTATCATGAAACAAAAACACTAAATGTATGGGTTAAATCATATTAATTTTTTTAATTTTAAATTTGACCACTATTTTTCATGAGATGAAATTATTAGGTTTGCATAATACCAAAATTTCAATATTGTATGAGTCTAACGAGAGAAAGAAACACTGATTTGATGATATGGAGATGTTTAATTATGATAATTAGATGGTTTAACATATATTGTGGGAATTATTATATGTGAATGATATAAAAGAGAAAGGATCTTACCCATGGAAGGTGTGTAGATGGGAGAGAATGATGAATAAGAGTCTTATATGTATGCACAAGTCATGTAGAGTGCAGATATGTCAAAAATGACATTTTTAAGTATCTAATACCTTAATTTAGTATCTAAAAATTTCCCCCATTTTATTATAGTATTAAAATTAAATAAAAATACTAGATTAAAAGGATAAATAAATGTACCCAAGTGTGGATAACACACTTTTTCATTGGGAGAAGGCTCCAAATGTTTAGCTTGCTCCAATAAAACCTACAATTAATTTGTAGTAGTAAACTCTCATCAAATGAAATATGATATATGAATTATAATTTAAATTTGAAACTTAAGATCAAGGAAAATATTATACCTATAAGTAAGTATATTGTGTTTTCATGTAACTTATTGGAGATGATGCTTTCTTATTGAAGCATTAGAGAACTATGCATTCTTGTTAAAGCACTTAGACAATTAGGGTGATTATGTCCAAAATTTGTGCAACTAAGGTAAGGGTATGGGTTGGAAAAAAAATTCCACAACCCTCATGAAATAGATATTGGTGCTAAGGTCCTATAGTGTTATTGAACCTCAACTACATTAAATCTTGTAACTAATCCTACATCAATATTGAAACCTAAACATGGAAGGTGAAAGCTGCATACACACAATATTTTCAAACTTTTATCAATTACTAATGCACTTTATCTTGCAGGAACCAATTGAGTCTTAATATCTCTAAGTGAAAATGTTAAGGGGTGCACTGGGAAAGGGGTAGGTAGACCATTGGTGATTTACATTATTGTTATCCCTTTTTCCAGTTTCTATCTACACACTTATCTCCTAAAAAAATTTCCCTAAGATTTACCTCCTATTTTACACACTCCTCTAGTCTTTTACCACATTCATTAGCCTTTTCCACAACCTAAACCCCTTTTTTATATTTTACATAATTATGTCAGCCATATCAACCTTGTATTCTTATTGACTAGACTTATTAGGGACTAGGTCGGCCCATGACTAATCTAGTTTGTGACCTAGTTAGTTTTTGACAATTATAATACTAGGTTGATCAGGTCAACCTTTTCAAATGAAAATTTTGGAAGGGTTTAGGGTTGGATCCACCTATATAAACATAATAATTTTTTCATTTCTAAGAGAAGAGAGGAATAAGTAAGATATATTGTGCATTTGCTTATCCACTATTCTACTTGAGGAACAAGCTTAGGGTTTCATACTTTCTTTAGAGATACAGATCTTGTCTTATGGAGAATTATTTTAGATGAATTGATAGATTGTATAGCCTATATCTAATTTATCCTTGTCATATTTACATACCATTACAACCTCTTGTGAATCACCTTGTCCAAGGGAGATTGAGGCTCAACAGGTTCATCTTCAAATGCAATTATTCCTAACTTTGTTCCTCTTTTGTAAGAGTAGATAGATATGAATTTATACTTATCTTCCATGAATTAGGATTATATATACATTGATGTGAGTATATGTCTTCTATGCATGTTTAATTTTTATGTTTATTACACCCACTTTGTGCCACAAGCTTTGGTGCACATTAGATTAGATTTTAATTTATTTTTTATTAGTATAATGAATATGAAAACCTAGGACCTAGTTAGGGTTATTGTAGAGAGTATTAAATAACACAATTATTCAAACATTGGTCAAATAAATCAAAAGAGAAATGCATAAGATTAAACCAAATTAAGCCTATCTATTCATGTAGGAATTATAAAGGATAGCAAGAAACAAATGAAATAAAGAAACATCATATTACCTTCCCAAATGGATTCACCATACCAATGCACCTCAAAAACATGTTTTACCTTGATCAAGAGCTCTTGTCTTCAACAAAAATGGTGGCCAAATCCTCTAATGTCTCAAGAACTCTTTGTAAAACCTAGGCTCATGATTTGGAATCACTAAACTAGCCTATTAATGAAGCTTGTAACTAAAATTAATGGTCAAATTCAAAGGATTGTAGAAACAATTCATCATAATAAATTTTCACAAATCAAGATTAAAAATTATGTCTATGGCCTCTCTATTTATAAATTTTCAAGAATGACCAAAATCAACATGAACCATCCATATTGAGATAAAGATGTGTGGTTGAGGATTAATTCAATATTTGGAATTAATTCCATAATTATTATCATTGTGACTTTGGAATAAGGGACATTGAATAGGCATGGAAGGTCATTAATGAGGCATGAGAGACCCATAATCCTAATATTTATGGCATTTATGGCCTACAAATGTCTTCCCAAGAAATGATGTCACCTGATGATGTATTTAATATAAATAAATTTCAAAAAATAAATATTCAACAACTCTCATGGAAAATCCACTTAATCTCTTGATTTATATTAATTATCCTTAAACAAGGTTAATAAACATTTGTGCAATTGTTTGGAAATTGGCCTTTAATTAGTCAAAATGGTCAGAAAGTCATACTACTAAGTCATAATTTGAATGGAGAATAATTAGAAATTGATGTTAGATGTGTTAGATCCACCATCCCATTTAGGATGTTTTCAACACCAAATAACAAGGGCACATGTCTTGTGTAAGAGATTTGATAGAAAAGAGAAATCTAGGGCACCCAAGTGTAAAATTAGCATTTTAACTCAAAATGATCTGATCAAAGTTAGCTAGCCCATAAAATGCATTGCCCTATTTAGGGATACTTTAAATTAAATTGACACTTGTAATTGATAAGTTCAAACCATATAGGGTGTTTTATGGACTTTAGCCTAAAATATGCATTTGAGCAAAATTTGAGTAAGAATGACAATTTCAATACAAATAGTGTTAGGAATTGGATGTCTACATTTTGCCCTTGTTTGAGAAGGCATAATGAGACATTCAAGTAAAGAAACATCTTTTCAAAGAAAAGAGTTGTTAATAATAAATTGGAAATGACCCATGATTCCCCCTTAAGAGGACATACTAGGATGAAATAAAAGGATGGACTCTCAAAAAGAGAGAGAAAGTGAGAGATTAACCCATGGAATAGATCACATCCAGACAAAATAATGAGTGCACACGTGATTACCATCAATGATAAAAACACAATTAGAGGTATAATAGGACCCAAAGATGGGGGGAATGGGAAAGATACATTTCATAAATGTAAGTTAAACATACCTAATTTGAGAGTACAAGTTGCATGATTATGATATTGATCAATCTCAAGATAGGTTACACACTAAAATATTACCATCATGGGAATTAGTGTGGAGAGCTTAGAATTAGAGGAAAAGAGAGAACATTATGTTTAAGAAGAAAAGCACCACTAGAATGGGATCTCCAAATAGAATATAATAAGAGGTACTCTAGTAGACTAAATGTGATCATAATGAAATAGTTTTCCCTAGTAGGGCTAATTTTGATCATTAATAAAGAACAAATAATGGTTTTTCCTAGTAGATTTGATGTGATTTTGACATTGTTCAGATGGTGTGCCTGAGTATGGGAAATTGACAAGAAAATAACTCAAGGTTATAACCCAAAACATAGGTTAAAGTGAGTGGCCACAAACATACATGCGATGGTGTAATGGCTTAGAAAGCCACATAAAACCAAGCATATGAGAATGTAAAAAGTGATGAGAGAGATGAAAATAAGAATGGAGATGGTTGAGCTAGCTTTATATGTATAAGGTAAGTGGAAACTTCCTACATAGTTCCATGGACTCATGTTCCAACATAAACTTTAGGCCAATGTAGTTCACCCAAGTTTGGGAGAAAATAGAATGAGGAATGATGAAAACTGACCAAGAATTGATTAGACTCACAATGTATACAAAGAGATACATGTCTAAGCATAGAGTTGAGTGATAAAATTCATCATAACTAGATGCCTAATTTCATATCATGAGCCTAGATTATGCAAAGTGTTATTGAGAATCATTCATCAAAGTGGTGTTTGACGTTAAGACTTTGAAATCTGAGCACAAATTGATTGTATAGAAAAAGAAATTAGGCATCATAAGTATGAATAACTTAGAATGACATAAGATTCCAATTATGTTGAGCCAATTCAAATGTGAATACCTATAACTAAGGATAATAGTAAAATAATGATCAAAACTAGAGTTACAACTATTTATATTTAAACAAAAAAATAAAGACAAAAAAAAGATAAACATAAATGAACCCAACTCGAAATCAAGATATGATCAATCAATAATTAATTAGGAACAAAAAATGTTTAAAAACTAAAAAATCAATAACCTCTGAATGACATGATACCAAGATATGAATAATTATGATCGATGCAGACCATCAAGACATTCTTAATCACAAAAGAGAAAAGCAAAATCAAATAGAAAAATAAGACACCAAAAATAATTAAATAAAAAAAACTGTCCAAGAACAACTTAATAACATAGGATCAAGATATAAAAAATCAGGATCCATGCGAATCATCAAGATGTTTTGAAACATAAAAGAGATAATAAAAATCAAATAGGGAAACACAAGACCAAGATGAGACAAGAAGTAATAAAAAGAGAAATGGAGAAATAAAAGGAGAGGTGAGAAAGCAAAATAAAACATCAAAAAACACCAAGAAAAATCAAATAAACACACACAAACAAAAATGAAGTTAGTGAATTTTAAAGACAAATGTTCATGCACATGTGGTAGAGGCATTACTTTCCACCGCAACATAACAAATAATATTGTCACAATAATGGTTCCCTAATGAAAGAGGAATAATGACATGAGAAATGGGGGAAGAGAAGGAAAGAAAGGGGTTGGTTGAGCTGACTCCAAATGTACAAGACAAGTGGATGTTGCCTAGATAGTTCCATAGACTCATGTTCCAATATAAACTTTAGGCCAAATGTAGTTCTCTCAAGAAATGGGATAGAAGAAACATGATGATCAGACTAGCTTGATTAATGTTATAAAAGAAATGGAAGATATGACAAAAAAATGAGAATGATCTTATAAAAAACAAGTTTATGGGATGAGAAAGAATGATATTTCAAAATGGTAAGTGTGTGGGACAAGATGAACTAGTGTGCTTTTACTTACAAAATGACAAGAGTGTAGCATGGTGGGATGGGAATATGCAAATGTATAGAAGTATGAGATAATGTTTTTATTATTTTGAGGATCATGTTTTAATGTTTTTGGTATTTTTAAAGTATTTCCAATTTTTTTTGTATTTTCAAAGTATTTCCAATGTTTTTGGGATAAATATGCACAAGGTGGGACCATTTAGTCAAGGAGATGCAAGTCTATGAGTAGAGATTCTAATAAAATATCTAAGCCAACTACAATGGCCCATGCTTACAAATTGGCAAGAGTGAAGGATAAAAATAAAAAAATGTGAGAAAGAATAGTGTGAAACATGAAGTAACTCCAAATAAGTATCTACATTCACTTATCTATAATAGGTTAGTAAAGGTTAGGAACTGAAAAGATGCTCTTGATCACTTGTCTATTGAAGAAGTTGTAAAATACTATTATGGTTGAACTACTTTGTAGAACTAGTATTGAGGATGTTTATAATGTTTGTGAGACATAATCAGGTTCATAATTATTTAAGGGATAAAAAGTGTTTAAACTTACAATATGCCCAAGACATAACAAAGAATATGGTTCTCTTTCGAGAACTATCCAAAGAATAGGGTTCTCAAAGAGAACGGTCTAAAGTGGGATGAAGAATATGGTTCTCTTTTGAGAATGGTCCAGGATAGGATAAAATATGTTAAAAGTGCCAATGATTCAAAGCCTTCATTATCCAAAGTCATGAAGTGCAGGCTAAGGTAGTATAAAATGTGTTCAAGGTAGGATAAAATGGTGGGATAAAATTATCTTAGTACAAGTTGCCCCCAAGTCAGGGGTCTTATAGATAATGGTTCAAAGTTGTTCATGTGTAGAACCTCTTAAGGTGTATGATGACCTCTTAAGGTGTATGATGTTCATGGGCTCTAGAATTTATTCACTATTAGGTTTAGCCATTTGATGTGCCCCTAATCCATAGTTCATCATGACAATATATGGTCCCAACCAAATAGGTTGAAACTTATATTTATTTTTGCATTCAACATTCATGTTCATTTGGTTCTCTTTCAAAACCAAGTCACCAATCTCAAATTCTTGAGGAAGAATGTGCTTATTTTAGCTTCTCTACTATCTATTCTGATAGGCTTGTAAGTTTTCTATGGTATCCAAATGCTTACCATCAAGAAGTTCTAGTTATTGTAGCCATGAGGATCTATAGTCTTCATCATCTTCACTGTGTTCCAGTGATATTCATAATGATGGTATCTCAATCTCAATCAGGCTAATAGATTTAGTGCCAAAAATAAGGGAGTATGAAGTGGATCTATTTTGGGTTATATAAGCCTAAAGAGCAAGAAAGAGTTACAAGTGCCAATTATGGCCAACATTATTGATAATTTTCTTTAAGATGGCTACAATGGTTTTGTTCAATGCCTTAGCTTATCTATTGCCTTGTGGGTTATATGGAGTTGATTTCTTGTGCTTGATCTTGAATTTCACATAAAGAGATTTTACATCTTGGTTCACAAAATATCTACCATTATCAGATATAATATGATCTGGGATACAATATCAATAGATGATATGGTAATGAATAAATTTGGATATCCACTTCTTGATAACATAAGTGAGAGGAATGGCCTCAATCCACTTGGTAAAATACTTAGTTACAATCAAAATGTGCTTATGGTGATTTAAAGATTTTGGGTTAATTTTCCTAATGAGATTGAGACCCCACATTGAGAATAACCATGGTGTTGTGATTAGTTGTAGTGGTAAAGAAGGTCCGTGTATCAAGTTGCCATGCTACTGACAAGAAACACACTTCTTCACATAGTTACAAGCATTAGTATTTATTTTAGGCCAATAATACCTTGTTCTAAAGAGATTCTTGGGTAGGACTACACTGTTGGTGTGATCCCCACACATTCCTTCATAAACCTCTTTTAGTGCTAGTCTGGATTTTCTCAAAGATAAATAATAAAGAAGCATTCCATCATAGCCTTTACAATAAAGCATGTTTCTAAGGAGAGTATAACATGTTAAGTAATGAATGCATAGTTTTTGTTAGATTTTGGAAAGGTCAGTAGGGAAGACATGACTATGGAAATAGTTATAAAAATCTTGGTACCATGGTAGTTTAGGTAGGGGATTAGGACCAGCAATAGTGCATACCCTCTCTAAATTGGTTATAATATGTATAGACTGAAGAAGATTTTCAATCAAGAACTGGTACTCTTTATCACTATTATCCATTTGAATCATGGAACCAATTATTGTCATTATGTTGGTGGATCTATTTTTGGCTCTCAGAACTTGTTTAAACTATAGAGATTTAAAATGTGTTTTGAGGTTATCGATAATCTACTTGTAAGGAACAATCTTGTCATCTCTTGTTTGATACTGATCAGTGGTCTAATTGATGATCAACTATGAATCTACATAGACCTTTAAGCTTTGAATATCCCATTGTATAACAAGGTGAATCCCTATAACCAAGGCCTCATACTTGGCCATATTGTTTGTTTAATAAAATTGTATATGGAATGCTTTAGGAATCAAATCCCCTTATGGTGTGATCAATAATATGCTAGCTCTATGTCTATGAGATGTGAAGGATCCATCAAAATAGAGCACCTACTATTTAGTTTCTTGTGGTTCTTGTTTTATTGTCATGATAGGGTCATTTAGAAGGTCAAATTTGAGAGGTTGAGTATATTTAATAGGAGCTTCTACAAGTCGGTCATCAATTACTTGCCCTTTGATTGCCTTTTGATTATGTTACTTAATATCAAGCTCACTTAGGAGCATAACCCATTTAGCCATGTGTTCTTGAATAACTACCTTAGATAAGAGGAACATAAGAGGTTCCACCTTGGTGATGGCAATAGATTTGTTATTTAGCATATAATGTCATAATTTTTGAGTGGTGAATATCATAGCTAAACATGCCTTCTCAATAGGTGTATAATTATGTTCATAAGCCACCAATGTGTGGCTTAAATAATAAACAATGTATTCTTTACCATGATCATCATGTTGGGCTAAAAGTTCCCCCAGTGCATATTATGTGGCTGATATATAAAGAAGTAGTGAATTCCCCATGTTGGTGATCTTAAAACTAGAAGATTGGCCAAGTATGTCTTAATATTTGCAAATGTTAACTAAAAATCTTCATCCCATTGAAATGTTAACCCTTTCTTTAAAATATGAGTAAATGGGTGGCACTTATCTACCAATTGAGAAATGAACATGCATATAGATTGGATCTTTCTTTACAAGCTTTGAAACTATTTAAGATTGTTTAGTGGAAGCATTGCCACAATAGTGTTGAATTTTGCAGGGTTAACTTCAATCCCTCATTATGGTATAATGAACCTTATAAATTTCTTTGATGTGACTCTAAAGACACATTTATTAAGATTCAAGTGGACTTTATATTCATGAAGCCTCTCAAAGATTCTTCATAAAACATCAAGATGTCTAGATATTGTTTGTGATTTTACTAGTATATCATCAATATAATCCTCTACAATGTCATGTATCATGTTATGGAAGATGATAGTCATTGCACATTGATATGTTGTTTCAATGTTCTTCAAGCCAAATGGCATGACTTGGTAATAGAATGTCCCCCAAGGAGTGGTGAATGTAGTCTTGTGTTGATCTTTAGGGGCTATATTGATTTGATTGTAACCAAACAATCATCCATTAAGGATAATATCTCATACCTAGAAGTTGAGTCGATGATCATGTCAATGTTGGGTAGATTAAAATCATCTATGGGGCATGATTTGTTGATATCTTAGAAATCATTACAAAGATGTATACCCAAGGTATTTTTACTCACTAGAACTATGTTGGAAACCTATATAGAATAATCTAGTGCTCTAATAAAACCTTCTTCTAAAAACTTTTCCAAATCAACTTTAACTAATAGGGTACTGCGTGGATGCATCTTTCTCAATTTATACTTGACTAGTTTGGCATAAGGATGGACAACAAGATGATGCAAAACCAAATCCAGGTCCAAGCCTAACATGTTTGAGTACACCCATGAAAATATTTCTATATAATCCTTAAGAATGGATATGCTATGCTCATGTTTTTATTTAGTAAGAGAATCTCCAAGATAAACAATTTTGGTATCTTCATAGGTCCCAAAGTTCACTTCTATCATGTTTTCCATAAGAAGTGTGGATCTATCTTATAGGATTGTAGGTAAAGTATGATCATGATCATCTTCTTCTACTATATTTTCTTTTTGTTCCTCCTAAAAATCTAGATATTATGAATAATCATAATCTACTTTCTCAGGTAAAGGCTAATTAGCAAATACCTTTGGAAACTCAAGAGCAAGCTACTCAAATATTTGTTGTTGTTCTAAACAAAAGCTTGTACTAGGTATGGAACTTGGACTAGATGGACCTTCTATTGCCTAAGGAGATGAGAAAACTTTCCCACCTAGGAGCACTTGAAATAGGTTTTCACTTGAAGGCTTATCTTTTTATTTACTTTTACCCTGATCGATGGGCACCTCAAAGATGTTTTCACCCAAAGATATCAATGTTTGTTCTTTATTATGACCAAGAAAGTTTGCCTACTATCCAAATTAATTAAATGAATATTATGAAAAATCAAAGCCCTATTTTTGATTTCTAATAGGCAATCCATCTCATAAGCCCATGTATTCCATAATTGATTCTTCATTTTGAAACTCATCAACGCATATGACCAAATTTTGTTGATCCCAATCTATGAGTTTAGGATGACAAAGGCATAGGGAACATTGAGGGTTTGTTTTAGGATAGGAAGATTCAATGGTAAAGATATAATGTCATAATTTAGGAAGGGAAGCACCACTAGGACAAGTTCTTGCTTTAGGATGGGAATCTCCAATAGGTGTTATGGTTAATATGGCATTTGACTTTAATAAATATGAATCAACAAGCTCATTAAAAAGGATATAATGGGACACTATGTCACTACTACGAGTCTCATCATTAGTCACTTTGAAAGAGTCACTATTGAAATTCATGAGGTCATGCTTTGGTGGTTTAAATCTAAGACCATGATTCTAATTGACAACTTCAGTTGATAAAGGCTCCAAGATTCCTTATGCTTGTGGGCCAAGGCCTTTCCTTATATATTCAAAATGATCCATTATCTAGTTAGGGATAAGATACTTCAAATTATAAAAGAAATCAATAAGGCCTTTATAATATAACCAATCTCCATTAATAAAAACATTTTGATCTTTCTTTGGTGTGATTGTAGGTACAAAAACCATAGGTGGTTTTGGTTGTTTCCTCTTTAGCTACTAAATTTGGTTGGGTCCATTAGGAGTCTTGGATGGTTTAAGATTTCCAAATGATTTAGGGGATTCAAGAAATTTGGTAATATGGAGGATGTCCTTCATATGGTACATGGAAATACCCACATATTTAATAACAACTTGCCTTACAAGAGCTATAGGAAAGGATCAGGTGAAGTGGAAGCTACATCACTAGGGTTGATATAATTAGATAGAGATGGATGGGAAATGATGGATTTTTTATTATTCATAATGAACTTAGAACCTAGGCAATAGTTATAATTATGAAATTCTACTTCAATATGTTTACAATACTAATATGGCTACTAATCAATGGGAATAATAACCTCAATCCCATCATGGGGAAACTTAAGGCACTAGTGAAGAGTGGATGGCACTACTTGCACTTCATGAATCTAGGGATGACCAGGAATTATGTTATAAATAACTTTAATATCCATAATATGGAATAATGTATGATGATAAATAGACCCAACCATGATTGGTAACCATATTCTACCTAAAGACTCCCTCTCAATGTTGTTGTAAGCTTTGATTGTAATAAATTTTAGCTAAATATCTTTATCCATGTAGCCCAATCATCATACCAACTTGAGAGATATGATATTCAACCCTAAAATATTATCTATAAGAACCCACTTGATCTTATGATCTGTAATTATTATTTCAATATATAATGGGTTATTGTGGTTTAGGCCAAGAGTGGACATGTCCTTTTGGTCAAATGTGATTTGTCAAAATGAAGACAAATGTCCAACTAGGTTTTATAACTGATCAAGATTAATATCATTAGGCATAATAGATTATTTAAAAAGGTTGTTCATAATATTTATATGGATATCAGATGTGTACAAGAGTTCTAATATATAGATCTATGTAGCGGTTTTATTCAATTGGGCATTATGATCTTGATTATGCTCATTACAATTTGACCTTGATGTTGGTTTTGACTCTGCCTCCATCCTTGATTCTAACTTTAGTTTAGATTATTTCTTGGTGGTAGTGGATTATGTTGAGGAAATGGGTATTTATAAATTCCCATATCCTAATTTGTGTCTTGATTAGGAGCCAAGTTAAGTTCCAATTCACCACTTTCAAGAATATCCTCAATAATGTGTCATAATTGGATGCAACAATATGCACCATGACCAACATGATAGAATTTTCACCATTCATTTTCTTTGTACCAATCTAGTTTTGGTTGATCTTGAGGAAATGGATTTGATACTAGCCATACAATCAAATTATCCATTATGAGATTTTGTAACATTATTTTAACTAATTCTCTTAACTTGCTAAAAACCTTGAAATTGTTATGAAATCTCCTTCATGGAGGTTATCTCTACAAAGTAGGTGGTGGAGTTGGGGGAGTTATTTGTACATTTGAGGGAGGCATGGCCTACACCATTTGTACATGCCTTATTTTAGTCACCCCATTTCTAACCATGTTCTTATTTTTTTAATCCCTTAGGTTTATCCTATGTAACCATTTGAACTGGTGATTGGGTCTGATTAGATGTCTGACCTTGCATGAAAATCTTGACAAGGCTTTTATCACTAAGATCCTTCTCAATCTTCACTCCTTTGTCGATAATTTCTTGAAATGAGTTAGCATAAGTTAACCATAGATTATATGCAAATTGATGATGCATTTTCTATGTAAATATATTAGCTAACTATTTATTTGGTAAGTTATGTTGAAATCAGCTTGCCAATGCTCTCCACCTTTGCAAATAGGAAACAAAACTTTCACCATCATAATGTTTAGCTTTGCACAAGTCAAAAGTGGTCAATTCATGATCTATGTTATATGAAAAATGGTTAAAAAACTTTTTTTTATAAGTCCTTCTAATCTATAGCTGATCCCTTTGGGTAGTTTAAGTAGCCAATCTAAAGTTTGTCTCACCAAACTTCACAAAAATAGTCAAAGTACTCACTACTATAAGAAACCTCTTGACTTAAGACAAAGAATGCATATATGTGCTCACATGGATCTCCTTTTCCTTTGTATTTTTAAAATTTGGGTGCCTCAAAATTAGGTGGAAAGGGGTTTCAAAAAATAGATAAATCAAATAGATATGGACATATCTCATTGAATTTATTCTTTTTAATGATATTATTTGTCTCCGATCTCTAAACAATTTCCTTCATAGAATTCCACTCTTGCATGTTTGGTGAATTTTTGGATTGGATAAGATGTTTTTGGGGTGGTATTTACCTCTAGTTTTCATTACTATTAGGGTGGAATGTGCCCCTGGTTTTGTTGTTATTAGGGTGAAATGTGCCCTTGGTTTGTTGCTGTTGGGGTGGAATGTGCCCCTAGTTTTTTTATTGTTGGGGTGGAATTTGCCCCTAGTTTTGTGTGGATCTATAGTGAATGTATACCTTTAGATCTATGATTTGGTTCTAATTCACTCCTTGGGTCAATAAAATAGGCCATTGATTTTTGGATTGTAAAACATTCCCTAAATTTGGTTGTTTAGTACTTTATTGATTTGGGATAGTTATGTGTTTGTTTACCAATCTTTGCATTGGTTATAATGAACTAGCCAAATTATCTTGAGGGATTTATTTAATTTGAACTAAATGTTTAGGTATTTTATTTTTCAAAGTGACAAGAGGTTCTTGATGATTTAATAATGTATGCTCTATGTCAAATGGAACATTTTGTAAGATCTCTTGTGACTTTGACTATTCATTTAGGTTACCTTGACCCACTATGGTTATATTCTCATAAAATGTGTGTTGCATACTTTCATTCACATTTCCATGTTATTTTGAAACATCATTGTGAATTAAAGTTGAAACTAATGAGTCAGTTAAGTTTGTGACAAGTTGATCTACATATCGTTGACTTATTATCTTGATCTTAGCTAAAAGATCTAAATGTGTATGTTTTGACTCTATTTTTATTTATTTTCCTTTGTTAGAATAAGTTATGTCTATTTTTGAAAAATCTTACTCTTTCCATCATTGTTCTCCTTCTCTTAATAAGGAATGCAATTGTCTTATAGGAAATTTTGAAGGTAGTGTAGCACCCAATTCTATCAATCTAAGAAGTGATTCATCTTGATCTCCTTAGGGTTGATATTCATTGTAATCATATTCATATCCTACTATTATAGGGATATCATAAAAAATAATGGGTTTATCTTGACCATCATAAAATTTCTCATCCTCATAGCTAAGGCCATAAGAGCCCCCACTACGAGTGAACCTTTGAGTCATGTCTAAAAAGAGTTGTTCTTTGTGTGTGACTAGATTTGAATCAATGTTTTTCAAAAATTCAAATAAAGTATTACTTGGTTCCTTTCAAACACATAAGTAAGGTACCAAAGAGACTAAAAATGAGGGTTTCTTGGAACCACACACAATTAAAAGATTTGGTTCATGAATTTTCTCAACTTTTGGTGAAGCTGAAATCAGTATAGATTGGAAGAGGGTAAGGTAACTCAAAGATCCAAGGTGAAAACAAGTACACCAAAGCTTAGATATTTGTGATACACCTATACCATAAAATTTAGTACCAACTTTGATGAGTTAACCCTAGAAAATTAGAGGAAAGCTCTCTGGATTACGAAGAAGATAAAATGAACTAAGCAACTCAAGATGTAAAAACATGTGCGAATCAATAAGTATAAATCTAGGTCCAAATAGGCAGCACAACATTGCCACATGGTTCTAATAGGATAAAATATGTTCTAGGACTCAAAGCATGAGTGATACACAAGATGAATTGAGTCCACCAAGATGATAATGTGATTTTGAGTCTAATAAATGGCCCCCAATCCAAATGGAAAACTGAACCCAAGTTAGAATAAGTTTAATGTGCAAATGGCGAACCCAACTTAACACACCGACCCTTAAAACTTAGAATGGTTTAATTTTTAACATGAATTATAAATGAGGGACTTTAAATAAATTTTATAAAATTTCTAGACTTGAGTGGGTAGGATGACTATGCCAAAGTGAATGACATGACATAAAAACTTCTGATAATAATTTGAATAAGGAAAAGATAAATTTTCCAATTGGACAATGTAATGCTTCCCTTTCTCAAGAAAACTGAGGATAATGTGATTTGATTAAGTTCATTGAGTTAAAAAGTACTTTTAGACACAAATCAAGACCAAGTATGCTAATGACAAAAAATAATCATCTTAAATCTAACTGCCAAGGTATGGCAAAGTGGGGTAAACTAAACTACCAAATTTTTGAATGTTTATAGGGGAATTAATTAAATAATGAATTTCATATCACAATGTAAAATAAAATCACATAATTAGGTTTTTGTAGCACTTAGCTTGTTGCAAAAATGTCTTGTCCTTTTTGTAACAATTACAACTTATTTTTTGCTCAATGTAGTACAATGTCCAAAGTGTAGATACGTCTCATGTGCAACTCCATCACTAGAAGGTAGTTTAATCACTCAAACCTTTGATCTTAGTGGGAGTGGATGAATTCAGTGCCAGGAGGTGAAACCCTGGGTCAAATCTTTCCTAAAGAACTTATGGGAGGTAATGAAGTCCCCCTTGTAAGCTAAGTTTTCATAAAAATAAATGACTCATAAAAAGACTTTAGGATCATTTTTAAGATCACCCAAACTATTGTGATTTTTTGGGGAGTGCTTTAGATGACATTATTTCTAAGCCTTGGACTAGGATTTTTACAATAAGGATGGGCACTTTTGATTCCAAGGGTTCCCTAAAGGAGGCAAGTGGAAGAGCATACACATGACATCCCTCTCTTTGCCAAACAAAAACTAGTTCAAACAAATATTGAATGCAAAAACTTGGAAATATGATTTTTAAGCACCAATTTCAAAGATTGAGTGGTGTTATTTTGACCCCTTAGTCTTAAGTTGTAACTTTGAATGAGAATCATAAAACTTGATTTAATAAATCACCCCAAAAGTTTTCATACACATCAAAATAAATATTTTTAGTTGATTTTAAACATCTAAAGAGGTCTAAAAAGCATGATTTAGTAAATCTTTGGTTTGGTCCTGCAATGAAAAAATTTAGTATGTCCCTTAGCTTTGAAGCTATTTTAAGTTTAAAAAAATCAACTTGGGAAAATGAAGTCTTGGGTTCACATAGTACAATCTCTCTACTCCATAGAGCAAGACCACAACTTTGCAAAATCGTGAGTCAAACATGCAATATCACTATTCAAGTTGGATTAACAAGGGATAATAATATCTCTACTTAGGGTCACAATCCCACTACTCAAGGTCATAATACCGCTACTTGGGGTCACAATCCTACTACTAAGGTCACAATACCACTACTTGGGGTCACAATCTTGCTACTTAGGATCACAATCCTGCTACTCAAAGTAAAAATAGGTTTTGTGAAAAAATATGCAACTTCAAGATAAAATAATGGCATATTATGAAAATTCAAGAGAAAACACATGGTTTAAAAACAAATTGTTAAAGATAGAGTCTGAATGACCCCAAACAAAGTTTCATAGAATGGCCTATTTTATATACTACAATACCATGACTCACAGTGTAATCTCACCATTGAGTCAATGGTGGGAATGAAATATCACTACTAACAAGTAGTGGGATTGCAATATCACTACTTTTGATTAACGAGTTTGAAATATCATTATTGAACAAATAACAAGACAAAAATATCTCTACTTGTGAGTATCGAGATTGTAATATCACTATGGGATATGTAGATACAGACAAACATTAAGACAAAAATATAGTTAAAACACAATACCATGATTTGCAATGATAATACCATGACTATGTCGAGATAAAACCACAACTTCCATAAAAACATGTTTTTCTTAATTTTTTCACTCTTTTGGGCCTCCCACTCTAAGATTATACATGACAAAGGTTATTAGGTTACTTTTGAGAGCCTTTAGACCAAATTTATGGGGTGCGGTCCCACTGGGCATAAAACCTAGAGAGTATTACATAACACAATTAGTCAAACATTAGCCCAATAAATCAAAGGAGAAATGCATGAGTAAACCAAAGCAAGCCTATCTATTCATGTAATAATTATAAAGGATATTAAAAAACAAATAAAATAAAGTAACATCATGCTACCTTCCCAAACGGATTCACCATACTAATGTGGCTCAAAAACATGTTCTTCCTTGATCAAGAGCTCTTGTCTTCAACAACAATGGTGGCCAACTCCTCCAATGTCTTAAGAACTCTTTTTAACACCTAGGCTTATGATTTGGAATCACTAAAATAAATTATAAATGAAGATTGAAACTAAAATAAATGGTCAAATGTAAAGGATTATAGAAACAATTCAACATAATAACTTTGCACAAATCAAGCTTAAAAATGATGTCCATGGCCTCTCTATTTATAGATTTTCAAGAATGACCAAAATCAGCTTGAACCATCCATCTTGAGATGAAGATGTGTGGTTGAGGATTAATTTTATATTTGAAATTAAATCCATAATTATCTTCATCATGAATTTGTAATAAGGGACATTGAATAGGCATGGAGGGTCATTAATGAGGCATGGGAGACCCATAATCCTAATATTTGTGGCATTTATGGACTAGGGATGTCTTCCCAAGAAATGATGTCACCTGATGATGCAGTTGATAGAAATCAATTTCCAAATAAAAATATTAAATAAATGTCATGTAAAATCTACTTAATCTCTTGATTTAGATTAATTATCCTTAAACATGTTAATAAACATTTGTGCAATTATTTAGAAATTGGCCCTTAATTAATCAAAATGGTCAGAAAGTCATATTATTGAGTTATAATTTGACTAGAGAAGAATTGGAAAGTGATGTTATATGTGTTGGATCCACCAACCCATTTAGTACATTGTCAACACTAAATAACAAGGTCACATATCTTGTGTAAGAGATTTGATAGAAAAGAGCAATCTAGGGCACCCAGGTATAAAATTGGCATTCTAACTTGAAATGATCTGATCAAAGTTAGCTAGTCCATAAAATACATTACCCTATTTAGGGATAATTTGACATAAATTAACACTTGTAAATGACAAGTTCAAACTATTTAGGGTGTTTTATGGATTTAAGCCTAAAATGTGCATTTGAGTGCAATTCGAGTAAGATTGACAATTTCAACACAAATGGTGTTAAGAATTGGATGTCTATAGTTATTATGTAGTTTTGCTTGATTGGACAATTTAAAACCCTGCCTAGTGATATTATTATGGTAAGAGATATTTTGGCTAGGTTTAGTGGATCCATATTGGTCATGACCCTGATTATCTAATGTATCGCTAATTAGAAGTGTAAGTACAATCTATCTTTTCTGAACAAATATTGATTTGTAGATTTGATGCATTTTCCATTGCATACATTCTCATGAACCTAACATGAATCTAACCCTATTAAGTTTTATTTCACAATCTTAATTTATATCATTCTATCATTTTTCTATATTTATGATATTAGGTCGACCAAACCAATATAGTTCTAACTTATATGTGTAGGTTTAACACATAGTCACATCAAAATGACTATGTTTTTTTTGTTAGGTCATCATCAGATATAGGTTATTGTATAAAACATGTTGAAACAATATTATTCTTCATTTCTAGATAAAAAACTAGGTCAAATAGGTTAACTTAGTCTTACAATTAGTAAAAGTAAGTTGACTAATTTGACTTATTCATCTTAATAGGTTCAACAAATAAGGTTTCATAGAACTAGGTTAACCCCATCAACATAGTTGGTAGAAATTTCAAGAATTATTTAAGGAACTTCAATATAAAATTTTCAATCCTCAAAATCTTCCAATCCACCAAGGTTCCTTTCTTTATCTCTCTTTCAATTTAGTACTTCATTACAATTATGTTTTGTGCAAGTTTATAGTCTTCAAAATTGTAATCCTATATCAAACTAAGTCGACTTGGTCGACTTAGTTTAGTAGCCTATCTTATGTATAATATACTAAGTCAACTTGATCGATTTAGTTCTTAAGGACTCTTAGTTATTCAAAATAGTCATGACTTAGCCAACTCTATTATGTAATGTTTGCATATAGTGTCATCTAAATTAACTCAGTACCATTTTTAATTTGGGAACTAACAACTATATGCTAATAATTAATTCACACTTTTAGTTTATATCTATTTACATGCTTAGAGTATCTCACATAGTATAGTTATGTGATTTTTAAAAAATACCATTTAGTTGCACTATTTTTCTCTATTTTCACACACTACCAAATCACACAATTTTCAAAATGTATTTAACATTTGTCTTCCCAAGGCTTACCTACTTATATTTCATCACCAAGGGGGAAGGTAACTTGGATTTATAGCTAAGTATAAACATGTGGTTAATGGTATATATTGGAAAATCACCCAATACCCTTATCACTATAGGATTGTGAAGTGAGGGGATAGGCCCCAGTACCAAGCTAGTACCATTGCCAACATAGATCCCTTTCATCCTAAACATCCTAAAACCATCCATAGATTGCTTTCTAGTTCCTTATATTTAGCCAACTTCCCTATCACACTTAAAATAACACTTTATAATAATAATTTAACAACACTCATGTTGACCATTTATTTAGAATTTACTTTTTAGTTGACTACTTGCTCTCTGCTCATTGTATGTTGTATTACAAAAACTTGCATTGGACAACATTGGTGCAATATTTTGTGTTGTGTTCCAATTAGATCATTCTCATTGATCCAATTATTTGTATGTTTTGTTTCCATTTATTGATTTAAGTTACATTACAAAAATATTTCTCTATTTTTATCACACTATCATTATGTTCAACATAGTCTCTTATAGACTATCTTTATCCCCAACTTTAATATTAAGTCAACCTGGTTGATCCAATACTCTTTTCTGCCAATCAGGTTACAATATTAAGTTGACCTGGTTGGCTCTTTATCCTTATTAGACTATCTTATTTTCTATCTATAGTACTAAGTTGACTTTTTTGAATATGTAATCTTATGTCTTCTATCTAGAAGTACTAAGTCAACCTAGTCAACTCTGTATCTTTCTTGGCTTAGCTTCATACCCTATTTATAGGACTCAGTTAACTTGGTTGAATTTGTACTCCTATCTATTTTTTATCTCCTTTTTTTACATCATCTTTACATTAATCTCTCTCCTTCATCATGAAATTCTAGTTTGAAGACAACACTAAATTGAATTCAACAAATATGATGAGTCTTACCAACCTTAATAGGTTCTCCCATAAGCAACTTATGGTTCCTACCTTAGATGAAAGTAATGCGCATGTATCCACTCACACTATAAAATATGGGACCCCTCCTTATTCCTCTTCATTTCACAATCCTCTCTTCTCATTTGAAGATAAACCTGAATTAGAGTATTCCCAAAAAATTCTCTTCTTCATCAATGAATTTCCTCAACATTGAGGCAAGAATCCTTCTACTATTTATCATCTCATGATAAGTTCTCAAGTCAAGGAGCCCCATTCACCTTATCCAAAATTGTCACATAGATTTTGATACACTAGATTCTTTTATTCTCAGCCTCTTCCCTCTATTTTGACCCCTTCTCACACCATGACATCTTCTTCTTTAATTTCCTCCACTTCCATAACTAGGATCTCTACTAACATGATAACTTCTACATCTAGTGGGCCTCTTCCAAGACTCACTCTTCTCAATTCTTCCACTAGTGCATAATTTTATACCCATGGTAATCATGCCTATAGTGTCATTTCTTCTCACTCCTTTACTAGTACTGTTTCACTAAATTTTGAATCTATTTGATGTTTAAAGAGAAACATAGATGAATGGTAGGGATTAGAGATTAGAGAGAACTCAAATTGGTTACACATCATATCCAGATGATGTTAAGTACTCCTCTTTGGCTAGGGAGGACTACCTATGAATAAGAAGCACTACCACTAGAAATATTTGTTAGTAGATATATGAGTGGGCTGCCAAGCTACGTGCTTATTCTTGGAAAAGTCAAACTTCTTTAGGGATATGATAGTCCACCTTTTGAAACAAAATGGTAATGAATAAAAAAATGAAAGAGAGAGTAAGAGAGAGATGTTTGTACCATTTTTGTAGTCTGAGTGTAATAAAGAGTGATGCAATGTAGGCAATGTGAGTTATTGGTGTTTTTAGAGGTTATTTGGGTAGGCTCAGGGGGGTTAGTGGAAATACATAGTCACTGATGTTAGTTAGGCTACCAATGTCGATAAGGAGATATGACCAATATTAGTTATGTGAATGATGTCAATAGGGGAAATAGGTTCTCAAGAGGTTATAAAAAAAAAATTTTGAGCTGGAAGGTGGATGTTGGTCAAGTTTATGAGGTTGGGAAGAGTCGTAAGGGAGTGGGTAAGACTCAAGTGGGTCTAGATAGAGGGTTGGTATGTTTGAAGTAGAAGGAAATAGGAAAAGGAGTTTTATAATTCCTCCATAGGGAGAGTCAAGATGTTCATAAAAGATAAATAGTATAATGTAAAGTAATTGTAAAATGACTATTTAATAGAATTACAAAACATAGAGATATACTTAGCTAGTGAAATAGATGAATCACGAGTGCCAAATAGATGGCTCTAATGAGGTATGTTGAAGTAATAGGTGAACAAAAAAGACAATCATGTGCTACTAATTTAGAATAATCCAAGGTCTATGCAATATATCAATTCCTAATCTAGACTGAATTGTGTAGAGTAATAGTAAGCTTGAATGTAGAAAGTTAAATGCTAAATCCTGTATGTGAATGACTAAGTTTTTCTAAATTTTGTTGACCTAAAAATTAGCTTAGAGTTTGGCTTAACTAGTCGATGTTAGTGATCCCACTGATGTCAACTGTGGGTTAATTAACATTGGTGGCATGAAAATAGGTAAAAGGGTTATATCTAACCTATTTTTTGTTCCTTCTCCTGCCAAGTATGGTATCCATAGGGAAATAGTAGAAATGTGAAGTCAAGAAGGATGTAGTTATTTAGTAATTTACGTTTGGGGTGAGAATAAGTCATGGGTATTTAGTATTAGGGGACTAAGTCTTGAGGTGACTCAGAGGGTAAGAATGAGTCTTAGGATGAGGTGGCTAGGTAAGGTGGTATAAGTATTTTTTAATTAACTTAACTAAATATTTTAAATTAATTAAATTTGTAAGGGGTGAAAACATGGGTTAGGAAGGCTAATTATTAAAAGGGGCTCAAGGGGGGTTTCAACACAAAGAGTCACACATGTGTGTGACATAATTTTGGTGTCTACATTTGCCCCTTTTTGTCTTGTAATTTGTACTAATAATTTGCAAGATAAAAATAGGAGTTAGATGCTTCAGTTATGGCATGAAGTATCCCCCATTAAAATAAGAACCAATGGAGGAGAATCTATAATCAGGTACTAGTTTGATAAGGAGTTAATTGTGTAGGTGGATGTTGAGTGAGAATTTGGTACCATTGCTTGCGTGTATATTACTATGAGTTATAGTTGACATAATCAATAATAGGTAAATGTAAGGAGGACTCAAATAGAAATAACCAAATCATAGTTTGTAAATGATAGCTGAGAAGGTTAAAATGATAAAATTTTTAGCTCCAATGGTCTATATGTTCTAGGTATCTGAGGTAGGAAGTGCTCCTAGTAAACACAAAAGGTTATAGGTGATAGGACTAGCTTAGTCATGATTCAAGACACTTGATATACATGTGTGTGTACAATATCCAACTATAGTGAGGTAGCATAAGTGGTCAAGACAAGTAATGCAAGGTTAGTTCAAAAGGGTTAATAGTCGAGGAGATATTCATGATCTCTAGGTAGAGTCATCATGGGTGGACATTTAAGTGATCTCTAAGGTCAATTGTCATGGTCAGGGAGATATATGTGATCTTCAAGGTTGGTTGTCATGGTCAAGGAGATATACATGATCTCCAAGTTGCCTCAAACTAAGGGTGTAGTCTAAAGGGTGGTGGTTGGGGTTAAAAACTCTAATGTTAAGGTTGTCAACATCGATTATACCACTAATGTTGATAGGAAGTATTGATAACATCAACGCCTTAGGTCAAGACTACTGACATTGATGGGAGACCAAATCTGATAAAAATGGTTTTGGTGGCCCACCAAAACTCATTTATGATAATTGATTGGAGAAAAAAAGAGCTCTAAGTGTTGGTGTGGGTAGAGATGACAGAGCTAGGAGGGGACCGAGTTGGAGGCATGCCATCACAAGAGCTAGTTATTCCATCCCAAAGGAGATGGAGAGATGAGGTAAGATCCTCTTTGAGTTGAATTTGAATTTAAGGGAGAGAGGGTAATTAAAGGGGTAGGAAATGGGGTGATGGTAGGTTTAGGTGAATTTTGGAGGGGTTTGGGGTTAGTTTTTAGGAAAAAAACTTAAATTTGAGAGGTAAGTTGTTCAGCCCTAAGGCCGAACCAATTAGCAATATTAGTAGGGATCATCGACATTAGCTGATAAGGTACTGATTTGATTGATATCCAACACTGATGTCAACAACCTTAATCGATATCAGTCATAGAAAAACCCTAAAAAGGAAGAAAAATGTCCATTTTGGATCCCTAGTTGAGTTAGTCATCAAGCCTAATGGTTAAGCTAGCCTTAAAAGACCTTGTGTTGACTGAGTGTTACCTATATAACCTAGTTAAGGGCTTCAAGCCAATGTAGTTCTCCTAGTGCTTAGGGAAAAAGTGTGAGGTATGGTTAAAAAATATTTAAGGGAAGTGGTTAGGAAAAGGTAGGTTGAAATAGGTCATATGACCTAGGGCTTAAAAGATAGGTCATGGGGTTGAGGGTGTGAGATATAGGTTTTGGGGCTTAGAGTTTAAAATATAGGTCATGGGGCCTAGAGTTTAGAGATAGGTAGTTAGGCCTAGTGTGAAAAGACAGACAGTGAGGCCTAGGGTTGAGAGATAAGCAATTGGGCTTAGGGTTTAGAGATAGGTAGTTAGGATTACGTTTTAGGTGGGTTAACATGTTAGATAGTTAGTGGGTATACATATGAACTAACCTCAAAATACCCCATGCAACTGAGTACTACCTACATAGCTCGTATGTAGTAGATCCTAGAGTCATAGAAGCTTATCTTGCTTGGTGGATAGGTTTACATCTAGTGGTTTAGGTCAAGAGGCCACCACTAGATGTATAAGGAGTGATGAGAGAGAGATGCAATCGTATAGGCTCAAATGTAGTGTTATAGGCATAAGAGGTAGTATAGGCCCAAGATGTAGTATTATAGGCTGAAGATGTAGCATAGGCATAGGTGTTGGTCTTATAGGGGTAGGTTATGACATTATAGGGATAGTTCAGGGAATTACAGTGCCAAGTTATTACACTGATAGTAGAGAGAGATAGTTTGAGAGTAGCAAGATAGGCTACTCCTCCTCCACCATAGGGACTAGTACAGGGGTCTATAGTAGATTTGATGGGTCTATCATAGACTGTATCTCTAGTGGGGTACAACACTAATTCAAATGAGATTACATACTATGAGAGGGAAATTAGGGAGTTCCCATAGATTTAGAGGTATTCTAAGTTTAGAGAGTTAGAGAGATCAGTGACACATGCCATAGCTTCTATCTCATGTAGATGTAGATAGGCTAAGAGTGGTGATGATACTGCTTCTTCATGACCACACTATAGCCTTGAGTATTTTGAGTGCTAGATATTGTTATTGATGTTGTTATATATGTTATATACACACTGACCTATGAATCAAAGATGAGAGATGTACTTTTTGAGAAAGAGATGATACTGATGTGATCCATTGATGTACATTCATATTCAACATGTGTGTGTATACATATACATATATACATATACATATACTATATATATATATATATATATATATATATATATATATATATATATATGAGAGTTTGTTATTTTGAGATGTGTTTATATGATGGTGATGATGTTGAAGTTATTACAATGATGTAGATGTTTATTTTATGTTAATGTTGAGCATGTTAGTTGAGTTAGACTATCATTTCCCATATGTGATGGTATATGCATAGTTGATTGATTAGCTTCATCTTAGCATTTTTTCCATATTTGTGATGGTGTATGCTTAATATAAATGATGTAGGTTTGATAGTTTTTCTATTTATTATTTTTATAGAAACTATGGTTGTATGTTTTGTAGATTTCTCATGAGCAATGATTTGTTAGTTTTATTATGGTTGTGGGGAATTATTTGAGTATCCTTGCTTGAGATGGATATGTGTTAAACACATAAATCTAAGAATCAAGAAAAATTGCTATAAAGGTGAGAAGGTGATTGAATCTCGTTGTGAGATGTGATCTCAAAAGAGAAATCGATATGTGATTAGAAGGGAAATAAAGAGGCACAATGCTCACATATTGGCAAAGACCATAATCATAACATAAATAGGCTTAGGAGTATGAGCCTCTTTCATGCTTTTCATCATTTGACCATTTGTTTGTTAGAGAATCATCATACTCACCTTGTTTTAAGTGAGTTCAAAGTCCCTTGAAAGAGTATGAGGGGAAAAAGGTAAAAGGAATGAGAGTGTTTCGGTAGTGTAACCTTCTTATTGGGGATGGGATGCCCCTTATGTGGGTGACCCAAGAACAACTATAGGAAATTCCATGACTTAATATTTTTTTGACTTGTGTAAGCTGATCAATGTGGGAAGCCTATAATGGGAATTTGTTTGTGTTGAGGTCATATGAAGTTGATTAGTACGAGAAGATTCTAAGTCATTATTTCCCGTGATAAAAACTCTTAGCGTAGCCATCCTTCAAGGAAGTGGTCTGATATTTTTTTTTTTGAGTTTTAATAGTTGTCCTTCAAAGGAGCAATCTATTTATAGTAATAAAGAGAAGTTACATAGTTTTCCTTCAAGGGAGTAGTGTATGTTGAGAATCATGACCTAAGAGATTATAACTTATCTATGTATCCCATATTTATTTATTTATTTTATTTTTTTGACTTTAGTCATGGATAGGACTATAGAGGCTTAGGGGTTTTCCACTTTGAGGTAAAAACCATAGCACTTCGTAGGTTAACTAAGTGTGTAGGAATAAGGGTTAAGAGGAAGGGAGATGAATGTAATAGAGTTGCTCAAGGGATGAGCTCAAGTTAAACACAAGGTAAAACATCACTTGATAAACAAAATAATGATCATAGGTGCAAAGCATTTAAAGGCTCAGGTTCTAGCCTTCCTTCGAGAGAAGACAAGTAATAATTTTTTGAGCCATACTTGTGAGTTATGATGTAGGGTCCAATCCAATTCCATATGTTTTTCTTGATGTTCATCACATGTTGATTTTCCTTTAAGACAAGATCTCTGATATCAAAATATCATTCCTTCAAGTTTTTGTTGTAAGTACATTTGATACGCTCTTGATAGATTTGGAGGTGGCTAAGGGATATGAGATGACATTCATCAAACAACCAAGTTGAGCCAAACAATCTTGGTAAAATTCATTTTTAGTATGTCTTGTAGAGAAATGTGAAAGAGAAGGAATATAAACCTCAAGAGGCAAAATAAATTCCATTCCATAGACCAAGGAAAAATGTGTAGCACCTATAAGGGTTTGACTACTAGTAAGGTAAGCCCATAAAGCAAAGGGAATATGCATGTGCCAATCCTTGCCAATATCATTGACTACCTTTATGAGGGTTTTAGTTAAGGTTTTGTTATAAACTTCTACCTATCCATTTGCTTGTGGATAGTATGATGATGAGAAGCTTAATTTGATTCTAAAAGCATCACAAAGATTTTGGATAGTCTTATTTTTGAAAGATTTGCCGTTGTCTATTATAATTTTATGGGGGACACCAAAATGATAGATGATGTGATGGTTGATAAAGTCAATAATTTTTTTAGCCTTAGTGGAGATGAGAGGAATGGCCTCAACCCACATGGTGAAGTATTTAGTAGCAGTAATGATGGAATGGTGATAGAAAGATGAATGAGGGATCTCATTGATTAGATCCAAACCCCATTGGGAGAAGGGATATAAGTCTTTGGTGTCTCATAGGGCAAGGATTGGAATGTGAAGGAGGTTAGCATGTTGTTGACATTTGGCACAACACTGAACATAATCACTACAGTCTTGATGGAGAATTGGCCAATAGTAGCCAAGTCAAAGGATACATTTGGCAACTATGTTACCATTGAAATGTCCACCATAAATCCTATCATGAACTTCCTTAATGGTGAAGTGGATCTCAGTACTAGTGAGGTATCTAAGGAGGAGACCATCAAAACCTTGCTTGTAGAGAAGTCCCCCTATCATAGTGTAATGAGTGGCACATTTCATGAAAGCACATCTCCTATTATTAGAGAGGTCAAGAGGGGTAATAGAAAAGGAGAGCTAATCCATGAGTTTCTTGTACCATAAGTCATATGGGTTATGTGTTACATTGTGTGTAAAAAGGATGTTAGTTGATATATAGGAGGATAATGTTAAATAATGTATAGTGCCATATTTTTGAGGAAGAGGGTGAAGAGGGTATGTGTGAAGCAAGAGAATCCATTATGTCAGCAAACTTATTTGTAGATTGAGGAATAAATTGCAAGAGGTAGGAGTTGAATAGCGTATCTATAAGATGTTTATATCATTTTAGAATTTCATTTTTACATAAGTAGGAAACATTAACCTAATTCACCACTAGCTGAGAGTCACCAAAAATGATTATTGATTTGACACCCAAGAAAATAGTCATTTGAAGCCCTAAGATCAAAGCTTCATATTCAACCATATTGTTAGTACATTTAAAATCTAGTTAAATGACAAAGGCATAGGTTCACCAACAAGAAGGATGAAGATGACCCCCACACCCCCACCATGTTGACATTTAGACCTGTCAAAGAACATCATTATTTGAGAGGAGATGTCATTGATGGAGAGAATTATGATGGAATCATCAAGGAATTTGAGGTTTTAAGGTTGGTTATCAGGTAAAAGAGTGGCATCTAACTGGTCAGTGATCATTTCCCCATGATAGACTTTTGTTGAATAAATTCCAAGTCAAATTTAGCAAGGAACATGAGCCATAAAGCTACATGTTGGTTTTGATATGGCTTAAAATGTATGTATTTGAGGGGATCAGTATGGGTGACGATGTAGGTTTTGTTATTTAAGAGGTAATGATAGAGCTTAGAAGCTGCAAAGACCAACATGAGACAAAGCTTTTTGGTATGGGTATATCGAGTTTCATAATCAATAAGTGTGTGGCTTATATAGTAAACCACTTGTTCTTTATGGTAATCATCCTGATGTCCAATCATAACAACTAGAGAATGGTCCGTTGTAGAGATGTAAAGGTAGAAAGGCTAGTTTTCCTTAGGTAGAATAAGAACTAGTGGGGAAAAGAGATACCATTTGAGTGCATCAAAGGCTTCTTGATAATTTATATTCCAATGGAAGGATACATATTTTTTGAGGAGATGGTGAAAGCTTTGGCAATGATTCAATAATTGGGAGATGAAGCGATGGATTAACTAAAGCTTACCTTGCAAGCTAAGGAGTTGTTTGATATTAGTAGGTGGAGGCATGTCTAGTGTTACTCAAAATTTAATAGGATCAACTTCAATACCATAGAGAGAAATGATAAATCCTAAGAGCTTACTAGAAAGGACATCAAAGACACATTTATTTGGGTTTAGTCAAACATTATATTGGAGGAGAAGAGTGAATATGATTTTAAGAATTATCAAGTGATCTTGGAAAAGTTTAGACTTTTTGAATAAGTCATCCACGTAGTCTTTCATATTTTTGTGTAGGAGATCATGGAAGATGTAAGTCATGGTGCATTGGTAGGTGGCATCATCATTATTCAAACCAAAGGGCATGACCCGATAATATAAAGTCCCCCATGGGTTAATGAAAGCTACCTTATATTGATCCTTGAAAGTAAATAGGATTTGATTGTAACCTGAGAACCCATTCATAAGTGATAGCATCTCATGGCTAGTTGTTAGACCAACAAATTTATCAATACTTGGCAAAGGGAAGTCATCCTTTAGACAATCAAGGTTTAGGTCACGGTAGTTAATGCACATGCAAATTCCCCCTGTCACTTTTGTGATAAGAAAAGTATTGGAAACCCATTATGGGTAGTTGATGGGTTGGATAAAGTTAATAGAAAGGAGGTGTTGGAGCTCTTCTTTGACAAGGAGAGCAATACGAGGATGCATTTTGTGAATCTTTTACTTAATAGGTTTAGCATCTTGATTAGTGACAATGTTGTGGGTGATGATAGAGGGGTTGATACCAAACATGTCATTATAAGACCAAGTGAAGGCTTTGCTTTGATAATTAAGAAATATGGCATAATTAGCTTTCTCAGAGGAATCTACAGATTGGCCAATCTTGAAGACATGGGGGTTATTGTGAGAAGGCAAATTAATGTCAATGTTTGATTCATTTAACATAACTTGTGTTTTATATGGGAGTGATCATTGGATATAGGAATCATCTAAACCCATGTATGTGAGAATAACATCATCATCTTGACATTGGATAATGTCGATAGTGGGAGAGTCTTCATCAATCATTTTAGGATGAATGAGACGAAGGGAGCTTGTTTCCTTACCCTGGTGATAGGTGTGGGGCCCCAAATTAATGGAATTTATTAAAAAAACAATTGAGAGATATGGATACCTCCATTTTGGTAGGTGATGGTGGAGGAGAGGATGGAGAAGGAGAGACTAGCTCTTTGATAATTGGTATATAAAAAGTTTTTGTGAGTTTAGTTGGTTCATCAAAACCTACTCCATGATATTTTTTGGTATTTTCAATGGTTTTGTTGGTGGGATATTCAACGGATGTATGAACACCCTGCTCGTAATGACCTGAAATAAATCCTTTCTAGGCACACCTATAAATATAGGTGTGAGCAAATCTAGGCTTACCCAGGAAAGAGAAGTCACTTGTAAATGGTTATGGTGAAGAGGATGGATTGCTGACAGTGGGAGCTCAATCAATTCCCCCATATGTGAAATTAATTTGAAGGTTAGGGGGACCATACATGATGACCATCCCAATATTTGGATCATAATTGGGGTGCATGTGAAGCTTTCCATATTTTTGTGGAGTATGGAATATGTCAAGTGTCAACAAATGATATTCTCTGAGTGACATATGCTTGAAAGTTTCCTCTATGGTGTCTTTGTTGAGAATTTGTGTTGCTGGTATCTATGTAATTGGGGTAGTGGAGCTTGTAGAAGCTTCAGAAGTATAGTGTGGAGGAGATGATGTCTTTAATATAATGAGAACATCATTGGGGATATAATTCATGTTGCATGTTTTGAAAGGAGGTGGGTCAGTAGGAATAACATGCACTAGCCCATTGTGTTCAAACTTGATGCAGTGGTGCAAAGTCAAGGGCACACATACCATAACACATATCTAAGGTCATCCAAGTAGTATGTTGTATTGGAACTCTCCTTCTACAACATATAAAAGCTCAATAATTGTGTGGGGACCCACATGGATATGTAATAAAATAGTACCCATCATAGTAGTTATGGTATCATTAAACAAGCAAAGCATAACATCAGTTTGAGACATGTAATTATCAAGAAGGGCTAGCTATTTGTAAGCATGGGTAGAGATAATATTAATACTAGATCCTCCATTAATCATGACTCTTTTAACATGAGTTTGATTGATATATGTGGTGATAAAAAGGGCAAAATCTTGATCTTCAAGGTGTTGAAGTGGAATTTATGAATCACTAAAATAAATCAGGGAGATGGTGTTAAGAGAGTTAACCAAATTTACAAGAGGTTGGGGATCATCAGGTTGTACCTCAACCACTTGCAAGGAACTAATCAAAGCTTGAAATTGTTGGGGTGAGTTTTGGATTAACTCATATAAGGACATTTTTAGAGGGGTTTGGTGAAGTTGTTTCACTATCAAGTTTTGAATAACTTTTGAAGATGTTGGTTTCAGAACACCCAAGATGGAAATATTGGGATTCAGAGGAGGAGTGTCTTTTGAGAATAGATGAGCCTAAGGGGTAATGAACTTTTCCTTTCCTTTATCATTTTGATTTTGTGATCACATGGCCATATTAACCATGCTGATCTAAAACATAAGTGAAGGAAGTGGCAAAGGGGGTAAGACATCTTTGGGTTTGAATTCATGTAGAATAGCATGATTCATTATGGATGATAGGGGTAAAATATCAAGAAGGTTAATGGGAGTATCAAAAAAGAGAGTGTTGATATCAAAGTGTTGCTAAATGACTGATATGAGAGATTTATAACTCTTAGTATTATGTCTAGGTATATGATGATGTAGTCACACTTGTGTATCATCAAACCAAGATGGCTTCAGTCCAAGAGGGTTATAAAACTTAATGGAAGGAAGGGTTATTGTAGAGGATTTTAAAAACTAGAATAGGAAAAAGATCTTAGAGCTTGTGAGTGGGCTAGCACTTATGTTATAATAGAAGTGGACACCTTCTTTAGTTTAGGAGTTACGAGGGTGATTTGGCATGGCACCTTTTTAGGTGGTGGTGGAACCACATGTTTTGTTGACACTTTCTTGGTGTTATGTATCATGGTATCAAATTTGAAAGGCCTACTAGGTGGCAAAGGCATTCGTGGAGGTAACTTAGCCTTTTGTTTTGCTTGGATTGACAATACTCCAACTAAAGTAGAGGGATGTAGTCCCAAAATTAGTGGAAAAGTTGAGGGTGGTAGAGGGAAGGATCAGTGAGATCTAGGAATCTTAACATTATTCCTTAGTTTAGGCCATGAAAATCTAACTTGTGTGTAGAGAGTCAAATCTAATTTTACCTATGGATGAATTAGATTAGAGACTAGGTGAATGCCTAAAGCCTAATCTACTTTAATGTGGTAGATGCCTATGAGGATGAGGGTTATGACATAAAAACATGAGCTTATGGTGTTTTCTATGAAGAAGACATTACTTTATCAAAGACCTTGGGGTAAAGGGTAGTGAGAGGATTAGTGGTAGAGGAGGAAATTTTTTGAGTAGGATAAGGAGTTTTAAGTTAGTCCCAAAATACTGCATGATATAGCTTCGTGGAGTTAATAAATTATAGACTTTCCACTAACTATGTAAAAGGTTTAGATGGAATCAATGTAGGCCTTATGGTTGCTTCTTTAGAAGGCTTAGGTGATTGAGAAAGAGGGATATTATTGGCCTCTGCTACCTCAAGTCAAAGATGTGAAAGTGCTGTAATAGGGTCTTCTTCAATATATATGGGAGAAGAGGCATGGTCTTCCATGGGTGGGAGAGAGGTAGACAAAGAAGGATCCTTAAGGGGGTAGAGCATAGATATAATTTCTCCCTCCACATGTGGGGGAAAAATAGGTAAATTATGATCTTCCAAAAGTAAAATAAGTGGTAAAATTGGTTGCATTGGAGTAGGCACAATAGGTCTCTCATTTAATGTAGAGGTGGATAACATTGGATCCTCTAGGTGCAAAGGAGGAGTGGATGGGGTACTACCTTCCAATGATGGATTAGAGGCAGGTGATAAGGTTCCTAAAGAGGATATAACATAGGAATGATGTTCCCTTTAACATTTAGTTGAGGAATGGGTAAGGCATGGTCCTCAAGTGGTAAGAGGATAAGTAAAATGGGTATAAAAGGAACTAGCAATATAGGCTCCTCTTGTGGAAAAAGGAGGGGTAAAGGAGACTCTTCCTCACATGGGAGTAGAATGGGTGAAGTAGGCCCTTCTACCTAAGGAAGGATGGGAAAAATAAACTCCACTGATTGTGGGGGAGGAGTAGGTAAAATGGGTTCCTCCTATTGTGGGATAGGTTGGACTAGAGATAAAAGAAAGACTATATTGATCATATGGATATTATGATCAAATGATTTATTAGTCATAGTTTGAACAATATTTTGATTAGGTGAATGGTTAGGAAAAGGGTATTTGAACACATCCATATTTTGATTAGCAGGTGCATTAGGGTTATCCAAGATGAGATCACCTCGGTCAAGCATGTCTTGAACAATGTTCTTGAATGTTTTATAGTTATTATAATTATAGCCTTTTACATGATGGTAGCCACAAAACTCATCCTCCTTGTACCAAGTAGGAATAGGATAGGAGGGATCAAACTGTATAGGAGGCTTGATTTGAGGAAGGGTTATGGCTCTGTGTTGTAATAGTTTTTCCAAAATAGAAGTGTATGACTCCCCAATGAGAGTGTATTGTCTTTATTCATATCATTGTTGCAATTTCTTGGTCGAATTTTGTGAGATCAAGGAATTCGGTTGGTTTGTGGTTATGGAAGAAGCTGATTTAATGACCACTACATTGGTGAAACCTTTAGGATTTTGGTTAGAAGGAGAAGTTTTAGAAGAGGAATCATTTGATTTAGAATTGGCATTCTTACTTCATAACTTGACTCTATCTTCATCTATAGCCCAAATTTTGAGTTTTTGTGCCATTATAAAGGCTTCATCAAATGTGTAGAAAGCTTATACTCAGAGTGTGGATGAAATGTGCTTAGCACCTACCCTAAAAAAGAGATCAATAAGCTCATGTTGGGGTAAATATAAGGAGAGTTGATTGATTAAGCCTCTCCAATGAGTGACAAAATTTGTGATAGACTCATCAACAAATTGGTTAATAGAATAAAGGTCCATAATAGAAACCTTTTTAGAAATGTTGAAAGAGAAATGGTCTAGGAATAATTATGTGAGTTGGGTAAATGAGAAAATGGAGTGATGAGTTATAGATCTATACCAATCCAGGGTAGCACTTGAAAGATACATAGGGAAGGTATGGAGTAGTAATGCATCATCGTGCCCTATTAAATAATAAACATGTCTAAATGCTCACAAATGTTGTTGTGGGTCCTTTTTACTCTGGAAACAAGTAAATTTTGGGAGTTCCCATTAACTTGGATAAGGGTGAATAGGCATATATGGATGGATGGGCTCATTGCATATTTGATCATAAGATAACACATTCTTTGAACCTGATATAGATGTCTCTAGATTAGACATCTTGTCCATTGACATCTTAATGAGGTTTGGAGGAGGATTGGTTTGGGAGATACCCCTTAAGTTATAGGGAACCTGATAAGAGGTAGAGGAAGTGTATGACATTTCTTGTTGCAATTGTGTTGACATAATATTGGGGTGATGAGTCATAGGCTAGGGGGAAAAAATGAAAGGGGCTTGTCTCATTGGTTAGAAACAATGTTTTGGTTAGATGTTGTTATTATAGGTTGGGTTGTTGGCATGGTTACACTAGGTGAAGGGTGAGTTTTAACTCATGTAATTATAGGTGTGAGAGTAGATGGGATGGGTACCACCAAATTTTGAAATGGGGTTAAACTTCACTGAACTACTTGTGGTTGCAAAAATAGGGAAGTCATAATAGGGTTTAGGTGGGATTGGGTAGTTGGCAAGGTTGAACTTTGGAAATTGTTTATGGTTGGGTTACTTAACGAAGTGGTGGTTTGAGTAACCATGGGGAACATAGTGGAGATAGTTGAAACTAAAGTTGTCTCCATCAGAGAAGTTGGCATGCGATATAGTGGGTCACTTGAAGAATTATAGGTTCGGCTCATGGCAAGGTAATGCTAAAGGGTTACCACATTATGATTAAATTTTTTAGCAAAATCTTGATCTCCTTCAAGCATAATGGGAATTCAGTTTGGGCTAGGAGTATGATTTATATTTTATGTATGCTTCATGATAGAATGAGCAACAAGAGGGGAAGGTGGAAGTGCTTGTCAGCTTATGTAATTAGTAAGAATTTTGGCTTTGCTTCACATCAATATCATGAAAGAAGTATAAACAATCTTAGAACTCTATATTAGTGATAGAGTGAGGAAAAACTAGGTTTGGGTGTAGGTAAGTAGGTTGTTTTAGCTTTCTATTTTGAGCAAATTAAAATTACACAGTCATTGATGTTGGTCACTTGACTGATGTTGGTAGGTTAAAGTCTATTGACATTGGTGGGTTTAACTGATATCAGTCACTGTGGAGTCATGAGAGATGAAAAATCCAACATTTTAAAAACCTAGAGACAAAATCTAGGTAAAAAAGGATGTAAGAGGTCTGTATAAGGAGGATGAACACTCAAAAACATGATATAACAGGGTATACAACCTGAGTATTATGAATGGTGTTGATTTTGTAAATCAATAGAAAAATGTCCTTACCAACTCAAAAAATATAGAAGGCAAAAGAAAAGAAAAAAAAGAACATACAACCACTAATTATTAACTCTTAGAGATTAATTTTTAGTCTCATGTTGGCTTATGCCTTAATTAGATAGTGAGATGAGAGTTTGGTTATTGAAGGTACTAGAAAGCAATTTAGAGCTACTTTCAGGTTAGTTTTGGTGCTCAAGAGGAAATTTAGGTTAGACTAGATATGTGGCTTGTTATAGAAGCTTGCTCCCCACACTTCACAGACCTGAAACCAAGCCAGGCTACTTATATAGAATATATCTTCTATCTAGAGTTTATAATCCACCAAATAATGGAGTGGATTCTCCCCTTGGTGGTGAAATCCAAGTAAGATAGCCAGGTAGGGTAAGGTGATCCACCAAGTGATGAAATATTGATGGGCCTTGTCTCAGGTGAGTTTAGATTTTTTTTTGTGAGTGTGATCTGGTAGTGTAACATTGGTGTACTATGATTCATTCATAATGCTTGTAATTAACTAGGTGAGTTAATATACAACAAGCAAATAATGAATTGTAGTAAGTTTTAAACCCAAATTTGAAGTGTTTTGATTTGAATGAAAATAATGATGAAATAGGAGAAGAGAATGAATTTCACTATCCTAATGTGCATGCAAGAAAGAGATAAAGAAGATAATATTTTTAACTTATAAGAAAAATGATAAATTTCTTTTAGAGGTGAAAGGAAGAGAAGAATGGCAAAGAAGAAGAAATTTTAGTTTATTGCCTTTAAACAAAAAATAAAATGTTGAATATTTCATTTTTAGGAAAAATAGAGGGAAAAAGTGCAAGGAATGAATTTTTTACTATGAAGCACCTATATGAACATTTAAAACAAGCAATAAACCCAAGGAAAACTCCAGGGTCCCACCAGGCATTCCAAAAATGTTTCATTAAAATTTGAATCTATTTAACGTTTAAGGAGAAATAGAGATGAAGGGTAGGGATTAGATATTAGAGAGAACCCAGATTGGTTATACACCATATACAAACAATGTTGAGCACTCCTCTTTGGCTAGGGAGGACTACCTACAAATAAGAAATCACTACCACCAAAAATATTTGTTAGTAGATATATGAGTGGGCTGCCAAGCTATGTGCTTGTTCTTGGAAGTGTCAAACTTCCTTAGGGATGATAGTCCACCTTTTGAAAAAAAATGGTAATGAATAACAAAATTAAAGAGAGAGTAAGAGAGAGATGTTCATATCGTTCTTGTAGTCTGAGTGCAGTAGAGAGTGATGTAGTGTAGATAATGTGAGTTATTGGTGTTTTTAGAGGTTATTTGGGTAGTATTAGGGGGGTTTAGTGGAAATACATAGTCACTGACATCAGTTAGGCTACCAATGTTGGTAAGGAGATATGACCGATATTGGTTATATGACCAATGTCATTAGGGGTAATAGGTTCTCAAGAGGTTGCAAGAGACTTTTATGAGCCAAGAGGTGGATGTTAGTCAGGTTAATGAGGTTGGGAAGAGTCATAAGGGAGTGGGTAAGACTCAAGTGGGTCTAGATAGAGGGTTGGTATGTTTGAATAAAGGGAAATAGGTGAAGGAGTTTTAAAAATCCTCCACAGGGAGAGTCAAGACATTCATAAAATGATAAATAGTATAATGTAAAGTAATTATAAAATGATTGCCTAAAGGAATTTAAAACATAGAGATATACTTAGCTAGTGAAATAGATGAACCATGAGTGTTGAATAGATGGATTTGATGAGTGTTGATGCAATAGGTGAACAAAAAATACAAGAATGTGTTGTTGGTTTAGAAGAATCCAAGCTTTGTGCAGTATATCAATTCCTAATCTGGATTGATTTGTGCAGAGTAACGATAATCTTCGATGTAGAAAGTTGAATGCTAAATTTTGTATGTGAATGACTAAGTTTTTTTAATTTTTGATGACCTAAATATTAGCTTGGAATTTGGCTTAAGTAATCGACATTAGTGATCCCATCGACATCACTTGTGGGTTGACTAATGTCAGTGGCATGAGAATAGGTAAAAGGGATATATTTAACCTATTTTCTATTCCTTCTCCTACCAAGTGTGGTATCCATTAGAAAATAGTAGAAATATGAGGTTAAAAAGGGCATAGTTAGTTATGAATTTAGGTTTGGGGTGAGAATAAGTCATGGGTAGTTAGGATTAGGGGACTAAGTCTTGAGGTAACTCAAAGGGTAAGAATTAGTCTTAGGATGAGGTGTCCAAGTAAGGTGGCATAAGTAGTTTTTAATTAACTTAACTAAATATTTTAAATTAATTAAATGTGTAAGGGGTGAAAACATGGGTTAAGAAGGATAATTATTAAAAGGGGCTCAAGGGATGTTTCAACACAAAGAGTTATGCACATGTGTGACGTAATTTTGGTGTCTAAAAGGACATCTTATGCCACACAAGTAAATCATGCTACTAGTGCCTCACTTACCAACAATTCTTCTCAAGCTATTATTAACACCCATAGTGGTACGTAGGCCACTATTACCAATTCTAGTGCTTCACACAATGCCAATAATACCAATTAAACCCATCAAATTCTATTACAAACTCTTAATAAAATGAATGCTTTCTAAGCTAAAAAATGCAAATCAAATGATTTAAATGCAAAATCATCTTATGCATCTTCAAACCCACCCTCCATAGATTCCATGGGGCATGCATAACCAAAATGTTCCTCCACCTCCTCTTCAAGATTCCCATGGTAATATTATTCCTCAACCTCATCTTATTATTAAAATGATCAAGGACCTTAAAAATGAGCCTCTTACATCTCAAGTTTCTAATATTTACATAGGATGTATCACCTCTAACATTACTTATAATGGGTCAACCAATCTTACTCCACTTATAAACATTTAGAAATCTATATAAAATTGGGTCAATTTAAATACCTCTACTGCTACCAAGCTATTAGAAAACAATATCATGGGTGATTATTTATATTGGTACAACCAATTCAAATCTCATTCCATCACTAGTTTGGAAGACTTAGTTAATGCTCTAGTCCAATAGTTCCAAACTAGTGATCTCCTTGAAAATACCTTTACCCATTTTATCAATTATAAGTAAATTGAGACCAAAACCACAAAAGCTTTGATCAATGGAAGGCCTTGTCTAAAAAATGTGAACATAATATGGCATAATATAATCTCTTTCATCTATTTACCAATGCTCTTTTTCTCAAGTTATAATCTCAGGTCTAGACTCTCTCTCCACGTACTTTGGAAGATGCCATTGACCAAGCCAAGCATTAAGATTTCCTCATGTGTAAATTTATGCCATCCCAACCTTCTATGGGTACTCACATGTTAATTAAGAATAATAATTATCATGCTACGAATGATGGTGTAACTGACTCTTATGATACCATTCATACTATTGCAGTTATTATTCCCAACTAAACTCTAGAACAAGCTTCCCCTCCCAACCACATCACTAATCCTCATATATCTTTGGAAAATAACCTCAATATTCATAAAAATTTATCCTTAATAGAATTACAAAAGCATCTACCAATGCCTCTTCTGTGAGAACTTGATCTACTCATCCCATGAAATATTGGTATGATCCCAATAATTTGTTTTGGTTTCATGCTAGTTGGGGTCATTCTCATAAAAATTGTAGGCAACTTCATAATTTGGATATGTATTTCCTTCTCAGTTCCAATTTTGACCATGATTCTATCATTTATAAATGTCAACAATCCTATGACATTACCTTAAAATCCCATGAAACACAAACTAAATATCAAGCTTTGAACCAAGCTAATGCTTATTTGGCCATCTATAAATATCCTGTTCCAAATCACCAAGATAACGAAGAAAAATCCCTTTTACCAATAATGTTGATAGTCTTCTTGACCCAACTCCTGAAGAGAATGTGGTCAATATGAATAATATGTGAAGGGTGGTTTCTTTCACTAGTCCTCATCCCATCCACACCCTTCAATTGCCTTGCACATTTCATGCTATCCAAGACTCTTCTCCAACTCACTTAATAGAGTTGGGGAAAAAATACCTTATAAATTTTGATGAACCAATTCCAACACCTCCCTTTTATAACACTTCTCATACCATTTCTACAATTCCTCCAAATTTGTTACCCATCACCATTGATACTGTAAATTCAATAAACACTTATTTTAAAACCAAACCTACATCAACCAACCCATCTTCTCAAGAAAATCAAAAAAATTGTCCTTGAATTAAACCTTCCACCTCTTATCAACATAAATTCACATACATTTTAGCTCCTCCTTTCGAGGACCTCCTTCAACACTAAGCACCCATTTCCAAAAGTCCTCTCGTGGGTTATGATGAATGAGATCCTATCATAGAGATTACTAATCTCCCATCTCAAATCCCATTTCTCAAGCTTATAAAAACCTCTCCACATCATTGTAATCATCTTATGTTGCTTTTCCTTAAAATTAACATCCCTCATCCTCCCTCAGTAGGATGTGAAGCCACCTTATCCAGATTAGAAGATAACATTTTAAAATAGTGCAAAGACATGTCCATACATGTTGATGAAATAATGGACATTTCTCTTTCCCTCAAATTCCCTATTTATTATATGATCCTTGATGAGATTATACTTCATGCAGATGGTCCTCCTATTTCTATCAGTGTCCAAATTGGTGATATTCAAGTTAAGCATGACTCGATTGATGAGGGTTCCAAAACTTGTGTTGCCTCTCTTGAGTTTATCAAAATACTTAGATATTTTGAATGTAATATTAATTCCACACATAACACATGTCAAGGTTATGATTAAATACAAATGCTTCCTTTAGGCTATTGTGTCTCCCCATTGCCATCCCACCTATCATTATTCATATGAAGGTGATGATCTTAAACTTTCCTCTATCCTATAACATTTTTCTTAGTAGTCCATGGAATCATTGTATGAGATCCATTGCCTCTTTTGGTTGCTAATGTGTCAAATTTTATCACAATGGAGCCATCTATAGGATTTAAGGTGATACTAGTCCTTGGAATTTCAAATAATTTTAAGACTGTGGTGTATTCAAGACTCATACCCTTGAACCCTTGCCAAGCATTCCATTTCATGAATCTCAATAGTTTAAATTTCATGTCAATTCCACTTGAGGTTACAATGGTCACCCTAAACTCATTGGGAATATACCCCCAACCTCCTAGATTTAGATGATGATGAGCCTGACGAGATCAATCTAAATATTAAAACCTTATATCTCTCACCTCATCTCATTTCTCAGCTTCCCCCTTCTTTGTAACCTCATTCCCATTAACTAAATTATGATGATATACCTATTATCTTAACTAAGACTCAACATTCCATTCATCACACCACATCAGATGATCAATTTATCCCTACCTATGTCATTGATATTCATACACCTAATTATGATGATGGCTATACCTTAGATGATCCACTCTTAAGAGGTCTTGTTCAGCCCTGAGATGCTAAAATTATTCATTATCATTCCTCTTTACTTTAGTATTTTTGAATATCCTCTAGCATTATATCCTCTATCATTCCTTATTTTATAAATTTCCTCTTGGTTTTAGGGTGTATATGGTGCACACACCCCCAATTTTTAAAAAACCTCATAGGAGTATGCTTATAGATCATGTTATGACTGGTCCCTATCACTTTGCCAGATATCAAGACCCATATAAACAACTAATCCTTGAAATGTTTACAACTATCCTTCAAATTTTTTTACATCTCACCCCTCCCTCAGCTGAGCCCAATTTGGATATTATTCCCATTCCCTCTCTATTAGAGTCTCTTCTTATTTCTAATCCTATTTATCCTTCAATCAAACCTTGCCCAATCTATCCACTAGCCTCAACCTATCTTGGTGATGATTTGTTACCTTTACCACATATTTATCCATTGTCCACTAAAAGGGTCAATTAGCCATATTATGATATTCATAAATTTTTTATCATTAGACTAGAGACTATTCACTATACCAATCTCCCTTAGCTTCTATTTTCACTCCTCCTATTAGTACACTTGAAAAGTCTATTAAGCATGGGATATAATGAGAGGGGGGGTGAATCAGTATATCATATATCTTATAAAACTTTCCCTTAACCAAATTCCACTTAATCAAACATTAAAGATATGCAATAAAAGTCAAATAATAAACACCACACAAGATAGAGAGAGACTCCAAGTATAACGTGGAAACCCAATGTGGGAAAAGCCACAGAGAACAATCTCAAGTATATGAATGAGCACCAAACCAAACAATATTCAAAAGAACAAACTTGCAAGAGCACCAACCCCTTTGCTGAGCACTAACCCCTTTGCCAAGCACCAACCCACAGGAGTACCAACCCCTTTACTGAGCACCAACCCATAGGAGCACCAACCCAACAAAAATTCGTGAGCACCAACCTACAAGAGCACCAACCCCTTTGTGTATACCACACACCTATCTTTCAATGTTTCTATCTCAACAAAAGATAGTTCATTACAACATCTTTTTCCTCTCTATCACCTTTGCTCTTCTAAGCTAGATATAACAAATACAAATCATATTCATCTCTCATAATTGCTCTTCTAAGCTAGATATTACAAAATCAAATCAACCTCTATATCCAATATTACAAATGGCTTCTCAAACCTTTATTTATAGCTTTCCAAATGACCTTTGGCCTTCCCCCTTTGTGACCCTTCAATACTCATGGAAAATGGCACCAAACTTATATGACCCTTCATATCCTTGCCTTTGAAAAGTCATGTGGTGATCCTTCATGATCAAAAACATCTTTCCCACTTTTGTCCTTATCTTGGTGACTTTTCATATTCTTCAAAGTGTCCCTTCATGAGAAATTGTGCCCTTCCTCTTTTGTCTTCACTTGGTGGCTCTTAGAATTCCCCAAGATGACTCTTCATGGGAAAATGTGTCCCATCCTTCTTTTCTCTTTACCCCATGGCTCTTTGACTTCTCCATGGGCCCTTCTTTTGTCTCATATGCAACCAAAAATATATTCGTTAATATTAAATAAATATTAACTCACATTAGCCAAGATATATCTATTACAAACAACATTAAATGCAATGGGGCCTTTATCACCAATAATGCTAGACCTTTGACATCAATGACAATATTTCCAACAAAGCCTACTAACAAGCATACCTATTTCTTCCATAGCATAGCTAATCATTCATCCACACATTATCATAAGCTAAAAATATATATTGACACCTTACATCCCACCACTCTTTTTGCCATAGATAAGGCTATACCTACCCTAAAAGTATTACTTCAATATCTTCCCAAATATGAAGAGATATATTGTCTCTAGCATTAATATGATACACATCACACTAATTGATGCCACATCCTTCAACATCATCTCAAGGATCTCATAACCATTCATGTGCCTACTACCCTTCCTCCCATAGGTCACCCTCATAATAAGGATCCCCCTTCTTCCCCCATGGCTCCACCACTTATGATCCCTTCTCCACATTCTCCACCCATGAGTCCCTCACCCATTAATCCTCCCTTCCTGGTGTCCCCTTATCCATCAGTGACCCCTTCATCTCCCATAGAGTCCACTTCCAATCCTTATCCTAAGCATCCCCTGCACTATAGCCTTCATCAACACAATCCTTCAATAATTCCTACATTTTCTATGGAGGATATTTGATGTGAAATATTTTCTTAACTTTCCCTAAAGATCGATGAGACTTTGGATATAATATAAGTTTAGATTCATAAAGACTTATTAGATGTTATGGATGTTATGTACCTAGGGATATGATATATGGGTTGATGGAGATGTCGACATGTGGCACACATCCCCTTAGTTAGTTATATGGGTACAATATATTAGGATAATAGAGAAACTTGTGGAAGTAGTACATTGGGTAATGGTTAGCCTACATTAGATTAGGAGGTTACCCATACATGGGTTAGATAGAAGTATATATATAGGAGATGGATATCTTGGTAAATATATCAAGTAAGCATTGAGTCTTCTATTGTAAGAGGATATTGGAGGTTGTCCCCTCAAAGAGACATTGTGGAGTTATTCCTTACTAAAGGATTATTATATGGTGTTTCCCTACCTTAAAGGTATTTTTGCATATATTGAATATCAATATCAATATTAATACAAGTAGTATCAAAGCTTCGATTTGGGCAATTTGTGGAGTGAAACCCTAGTTTTTTTAATCATCAATAAATTTTGATTGGTTGTAAATTTTTTACTGGATATGGATAATATTTCAAATAAGTCATAGTAAAAAAATTGAGATTTTTTAATTCATTTTGAGGGAGTTATTTCTATTTTAGGTTTTATAATGATTTCAATATATCTTTTGAAATATAGGGAATTTTTATTCAAAAATTTTATTGGAGATGTAAGAAGATATAAGAGAAGCACAGTCAAAAATTCAAAAATTTTTGAGTTGTTTGAAGTGATTTTTTGTGATTTTATGGATCAATTTTGACATTTTAGGGTTTCATGAACCTTAATTTTTTTTGTGGATCATGGAGTTGCAAAAAATTTTAGGAGAAGATGATGTTGATGCTAGAGAATGGTGGCTCAATTTTAAGGAGAATAATACTAATTTTTTTTATGGAAAATAGAATTATGTTTTTCTTTGTATGGGCTTGCAAAACATTGGTGGACTAATGAATTGAGCTTTACACAATAGTATTCTTCATGGGAAGAAGTGGAGAAAACCTTCCTAGATTGATGGAATATAAATTAAAAAGAAGATGTAGAAGAGGAAGAAAATCATGATGATAAAGAAGTAGAAGTAATTGAAGAAGAAGAAGAAGATAAGGGTTTTAATAATTTGGCTCTAAAGAAATCTGAGTTAATTTTTCAATTTCATTGATGCATTCAAAATAAGAAGGTGGTTGTGTCCATAAACCCTACCAGCAAGTATAACTTCATTAACATGAATGTGGCCAAGCATCTACATGTTCAAACAAATAATATCAAGGAGGTCTAAGTAGATGGTAATAATATTTCACTGTTTAAAGATTTGAAGCTCATTATGGAAAAATATGTTTTGAATTCATATTTTTATGCTTTGGATATGGATATAGTTCTTGGATATCCATGGTTAGAGACTTTGGGAACAATTAATATTAATGTTCAAAAAAGTTCATGAAGTTTTGGTATAGGAAAAGGAAGATTGTGTTACAAGATATCATAGTGAAAAAGGCACCAATAACAATCCAGGTAGATCATGAGGATAAGATGGAAACAAGTGACGAAGAACATGATGAAGATAAAGACACACTACAAATGAGCACTTCATCTACTCAAGAGACAAAGAAGGAAAAGGTGGAAGAGGTAGAAGCAAAGGTGGATAAGGTCAAAGTATTGGAAAATGTTGAGGTATACAGACACCCACATCATTATGAGAGGAAACAATCATGGAACCAGGTGAGGAAGTGTCATAAAAACAATCATTTTATCTATACAAGAAATAAAGTTTCCAATCATTATGGATATGCATGGAATCCAAATAAAAAATGCTATGGCACATGGAATGAATGGGGAAATCATTATGACTATGCATGGAAGAATACCTACTATGGTCATGGTTGGAATCAGAGAAGCGTAGTGGAATATGGTACATGGAATAAAAAGAAGAATAATTATGCTTGGACACCAAAATAGTATAATTATGATTATGAATGAAATCATAGGAGCACAATAGATTTTGGACACAAGCTTGGAGAGATATCACCTGCCAAGATCACATATGGATAGTTAGATGATCGAGATTGGAGACAAGTGTGTAATGATTTGAAGCACACTCATTATTTGGTTTCTTCCTATGTTTCGAGGATGAAACATGTCAAAGAGGGAAGTAATGTTATGTACCTAGGGATATGATATATGGGTTGATGGAGATGCCGACATGTGGCACACATCCCCTTAGTTAGTTAAATGGGTAAAATATATTAGGATAATAGAGTAACTTGTGGAAGTAGTACATTGGGTAATGGTCAGCCTACATTAGATTAAGAGGTTACCCATACATGGGTTAGATAGATGTATATATATATAGGAGATGAATATCATGGTAAATATATCAAGTTAGCATTGAGTCTTCTATTGTAAGAAGATATTGGAGGTTGTCCCCTCAAAGAGAAATTGTGGAGTTATTCCTTCCTAAAGGATTATTATATGGTGTTTCCCTACCTTAAAGGTATTTATGCATATATTGAATATCAAGATCATTACAATGGATAATGTGTTTGGACAAATATATTAGTACTTATGAACACAAACATGGTGTTCTTACATTTATTTCTTCATTTAGATTGGACGTGTTCTCCAACTTTACATTCATCTATTTTATATCATTTGACATTGTGTTAAATTCTTATCTATCTTACAACATGATTTTTTTTCTACATTATATATTATTTATGATATCATTATTATTCTTATGTTATCTTATGAATTCATTTTCATAATTACATACTCATTTTTATTGAGTTACTTTTGTTTGATTTAGTTGTTCTTTTTTATGATTTTTTTCTATCTTATCTCTATAAACATGGATAATTGTTATTGTGACTTAATTATACAAACCTTGCTCCCTTTAGTCATTCCTTATTTACCATGTAATAAAATATAAAATAATTCATCTCATTACAATCACCTTTTACTGGTCCAATTTGAATCTCACCTTATTTCCATTTATTCCTTTTCACAAACTAAGCATACACATGGTTGAGACTTGAGATAACATGTTGGTTCTTGGTTAAGTCTAAGTGTTCTAGTCAATCATATCTTTGGATACTTAGCTTCTATTAGCCTAATCCTAAATCTCATTCATGTGTATCACTTTATCTCTCATGATTTGTCATTCTAAGTCTGTATGGAGGAGGAATCTTAAAAGACATAAACCATTCAAAATCCAAATCTTTTAACAAAAGGCAATGATCTAAAAGGCAACATCTAAAATATTCAAAATTTAAAGCACACTAAAAGATGTGATTCTAAGCACATCTTCTCTTTCTAATAAAAACTCAAACTCCACAGTTGGTCTCATGATAGAGCTGAGGTTCATTGGGGTGTGGTAGGGAAGTATATTAGAAAAAGGAGAATACAAAATCTTCTAGTGTTACCTACTTTATCACACAAGTACCTTATATTTTCAATAAAATAAAATATCTATAAGGGGTCTTGAGGAATGGGGAACATGTTATAGGAACATGGTCAATTTTACTTTTATCATTTAAAACAACCAACATGAGTTAATCTTAGTACCACACTTATATTGCCTACCTAGCTTTGTGCCTATAGTGAATAAGTATCCTTTATATATTCATGGTCACTAGTCACTTAGTGTCTTCTCATGTCCTTAGTGTGCCTCATGTCTCCTAAGGTCTTCTCATAATATGCCTACATTATAATTCTTAAATTGTCTTTTTCACTCCTTATAATCCTAATATTTCCCTTTGAGAAATATTATTTTATTCACTAATCACTCCTCCTAGGGATCTTATTTATGAGTTGTAGTGTAAGACCATGGATAGGAAATGACATTCCTCATAAATTACCAAAATTTTCCCGTTACCATTTCAAACATCCCCTTTTACCATATTTTCATATTATTTCCACCTCATTGGTGCTCCCTTTGTGAGTTGCAATGTAAGACCATAGATATGACCTAGCTTTCCTCACAAAATTTTCCAATACTCAAGTCACAATGAAATTACGTGTCAAATATGAGATACGATGTGATTGATTATAAGTTACATGCCATTGACATACTTTCCATCTTGATTTAGTATGTTTTATGCTTACTTCATTAATCTTTCACTTTTATCTTCTTATATTCCAATTGCATGTAAGAATCCAATCACTTTTATTAAGTTTTTTGTACTTCCCAACTTGAATTAGTGTGATTAATTTAGGACCATTTTACCAATTTTTTTCTCTTTTATACTTCCCAACATGATTTATTATGATTTATTGACTTATTTTTATACCACTAGTCTTTCACATTCTTTCCATTTTATTAAATTATTTTTATACTTCCGAACATGATTTAGTATCATTTTACTTGTTTTAATTTGGTGCCAAATCTTTTTCATGGTTTAAAAACCTTTTGCCCTCTTGTTTACCACTTTTTGGTTTATTATACTTAGTCATATTTTGTTATTACACATTTTCCATCATGACATAGTGTGTAGTACATTTGTTTTTGATTAATTATACTTTTCCAAGTCCTTTTTCATTTGTTTCTTTTTAATCATGCATGTGTAATACATAATGATAGAAAATAAAATACCACAAATATATTTCCTATAAAATATACAACAAAAAAAACATGTGCTAGAAAGATATATTTCCATACATCCAAAACCAAAATCAAAATATAACCCATAAGATCAACATCCAACTATCAAAATAGAATATATCTATATATATCATGTGTTTTAATACAAATAGTAAAAAATACACAAATACATCACTCTAGCTATATGGTCGGGCCCTAATATGTATATCTCATGTCCTAGTCATGCTACCCATTGATGCTTTAAACTATCCCCTCTGCATAGTATGTTGTAATGAGGTTGTCCAACATCTCAACCCTGCTACCTATCCCTGTAGGTTGTCTACCTAGGCTTGTACTTATCCCAATTAGATGGTGGTATCCATGTGTATGGCTCTCTCTTGAGCCAAGGCCTATCAAGCATGTACCTCTCCTACTCCCACCTTCATTGGTGTCTAAAATCCATTTTTACATGCCTGTAGCTAACTCTTAGACTCCCTCACTAATCTAAACTAGCCTATCTGAGCTAGGGTAGATGGTACCACAAGATCATCCATCATGGTGGGGTTATATGGTGTTAGCACCCTATCCATAATATGATGGTGTGATGCCATGACCAAGGATCCTCATCTAATTTTCTTGATCATAGGATTTGCATAATTCAAACCAAATAGATATTAGATCCCATATATATATATATATATATATATATATATATATAATCATATAAAACTAGTATTATATGACAAAAATTATAGATTATAAACATTTATTACTTGTCCTAGTGTTACCAATCATTATATTTCTATCTACTCATCCACTGAGCATGGTCTCTCCATCTACCCATCCCCCAAGTACCTTATCTATGGGATGCCTCTCAATCAAATCAAAACCTAAAGTCACCACCCATGCACATCGCAGGCCTCTCCTTAGTGATGCCTCTATAGACTAGCATTACCCTAGGCTGACTAACGAGTCATCCTAGATCACCATCCTCTATTCCTAATCTCACTTTAGGCATCTCTATTAGTAGTGCAACTAAGATGGTCATTTCTCCTCCTACTATGGTACTGGTTGTGGTACCTATTGTAACCCTACATCCACATCCATACTCTATCCTCATATAAATTATAGTTGTCATGATTGACTAATCCATGAACCCACACACTATAGTCTGATCTCCAATATCTTGATTGGAGATCCTCTTCCTCATCTCCCCCTCAGCTCTCTCACTATTGGGATTAGTTTTCACATTGTGTAAGTTTGAGAATTTACAAGTTGATATTTATCAAGAGGTAAATATATTTAGTTAGTTTGTATATCAGAATATTATTAGCTAACAATACTATGATAATAGATATTATACTAGTTTATTATATATATTGTTGGTAACAAGAATATAATATCTATGAATTATTATAAGAGTTTTGGGTACTTTTTAAGAGAGATTTTGTAGGGATTTGGGAATCTCTTATTATAGGAATTAGAAGTCCTATATATTTGTAAGTGTGTTCAAATGAATGAGAGTTTGAAGAAATAATAGGAAAATAAAGAGTATGTAATAGAAGAATATTATTGAGTGTAATAATATATTATATTTGAATATTCTTGTGTGTGTTTGGCTTCAAATATCTTCTCATGTGTTAGTTATCTACATAAAGATCCTACAATAGCTTCACTCACATGTCATGACCAAAATGTGGGCACTAATATAAGATCTACTAGATGTGAGAGTTCAAACTATCTTGACAAATGTGCCATTTGATATGGCTCTACTCACCAAGTATAATGGCCTGTGATCCACACTTGTTCTAGCCCTAACACTATAGTTGCCTAACTCGCCAAATAATCCAAATATGTGTATAGGGCTGCCACATAATATCTCTTCATGTGATTGTCTATAGTGATAGAAAATGGGGTATGACCCATAATACCTAATATTATTTCCATCTCATAACCCAAAGTGATTGATCATCAACCACATGAGGCAATCTAATCGGATGATACATTGGGAACCTCTCATATATCTAGGTGCTTAGTAATACCACTAGTCCCATAGTATTCTACCTCTAGATACCATCTCATACATATCATGCATGAGTTGAACCTAGATGATAGATCCTAAGTCATAAAATGTCCCCTAATTTAATATGGATTGACACAAGGCTATCACATACAGTGGTAACTTGTCATTTGACTTGTGACACAATACTCATGCTATCACAAGTCCTATCATAGCCTTTTAGATATCCAAAATTTGTGTAACATATACATCAAATAAGCTCACCCTCAATCTTGGGTAGATCTTATCTGAGCATGTTACACACTGGGCTAGTGCTCATCTCTCCTCCTAATCGTTTGATGTCTGTGTGATCATCGATGTCCCCTATCAATAGTCCAAGTAATGCATGTCATCCTCCAAAGTGATATGTACTTCCATGGTATTTCCATCCACCACCCATCTAAATGTGTTGGTCAAATGCTCCCTTGATCCAAGGAACATGACCATGAGATCAACAATTAGTGGGATATGCCTCATATCCATGATGCCTCCCAAGCCCAATGTGACTAATATAAATCTATATACATCCATCAAGTGCTTGAGTAAATTTGGTAACCATGAAGCATCAACCAATCACCAAAATCTCCAGTGTCTCTAAAAAATACCAAACAATAAAGGATGTGTTAGACCTCTATGTCATTCATAATCAAAATACATTCCTACAAATTTCATAAAATAAAATAAATTTTCTTTAATTTCTTTATTTTATACTAAATTAACCTATTTTAAATTACATTTTCCCTTTCAGTACTAAGTTAGCCACCATGTGGCTTAAAAGTACTATATCAGACCCTTTTTACCTAACATCACTATATCATCCACTCAGGAAACAACTAAGTCGGTCATATAGTACTAATCTAGCCACCCTTTGACATACAATACCAAGTAAATCTTCTTTGTACCTAGTACTATATCAGTCACTTACTTAAAAACTAATTTGACCATGTAGTATTATGGCATCCCCTTTATAAACAAACTAAGTTGGCCATGTACTACTAAGTTGGCCCACTAATTTTTTGTCTTCTACAAACTAAGTCAACTTGGTTGACCTTATTCATTCACTATGATAACTTTTTTATGAATTTTTATAAATGCCTTAGGCATTTATTTCTATAACTCCTTCCTACCAAATACCCCATTTGACCCCTAACGTCCCTAAAAATTTCCTAGGGTTCATTCTAGTATCTAGGTTTTTCCTAATTATCAAATTCTATTAAAAACTTAGTTTCAAAAAAAAATGCTCACAAATTTGAAATTTTCAATTACTTACCTATGTTACACTCACCATGATTGCTATATGTCCTCCCCATCTTAGCTATCATATCCTCATGATCTTGGCTCTCTAGGATGTCACTAGGTCTCTCAAAGCTCTATTTTTCTCATAATAGCAAATAATAGCAAATGAATTTTTTTCACCCTATTTATATTTACTATTCAAAATTATTTACCCTTTAAATATTTACCATTGATTTATTATTTTTTATAATATTTTTCACATTATTAATATTGTGTAAGTAATATTTATCAAGAGGTAAATAGTTAGTGGTAAAAAGTAAATAGTAGTTTGTTAGTAGTTAGTAATCGTATGATTAATATGGTGAGTTAGAATATTATTATGGTTGAGATATATTATTATTTGATATAAAAATATATCATAGTTAGGATTGCTTAGTTATAAGAAGTTTCATAGGAGATATTGTAGGGATTTGGGAATCCCTAAATATAGGATATATGCTCCTATATATTTGTGTGTATTGTCCTAAACAAGAATGTATTATGAAATCAGAGAGTGGAATATATTTTTTATATTGAAATAATTCTTTTGTGTATCTTTGGCTCCCTTATTGCATGGTTTTCATGTACTAATTCTCTATATAAATATCCTGCAACCACTTCATTTTGGTATCAGAGTATTATGGGTCTTTGAGAGCTTGTGAGTGGTAATTTTTTTGTGCTTCACCCTAGAAATGAAAAAAAATGTTTTATTGAAAAAGTCTATAGTTTTAGTTCAAGAAATTAGATAGTAGTGTTCCAATTTTCTATGTTTCTTCCATCTTGGAGTTTGAAATATAAATCTTATTCAGGAACTTAAAAAAATATCATAGTGTCAATAGCCAACAAAGCCTTCATTTGAACTACAACGTGATTTTGACATCATGAAAACATGAAATCAACTATCACGGTTTAGAGAATCTATCAACACTTTAAAGGAGTTCATGCAAAACATGATTTTTAGTATTGAATGCATTCCATCCATATCTGATTACTTGCATTGACATTCATTTTAGCCATCTCCATGCATTCATCTTTTGCATAAGTCTACTCAAATTTCATGCCAATATGTCACCCACCATCTTCTTGTACTTGATGTTTGTATCTTGGTTATGTCTTGGGTATTACATCAATTTGTTATGTCATCATACATTTAGTATTTTAAGTCTTGTATTTTTATAATGGTCTTTAAGTCAAAAGCTCTAAAGGATTAGCTTGTTATTACATCAATTTTATAAGTCTAGGTTAATAATTATTTTTTTAATGTTAGTATGATCCACTATAAGTTACATTGAAGTCATAATAAGTTTTTAGAAAATTTATAGTGTTATTTATGTCCTTTTAAGTAATTTTTTTATAATCTAGTGTCACACATTAAAAAAATCTCTTTATTTTGTTAAAATTTTCAAAAACATAAAAGTGTCCCATAAAATGGTCATTTTAATTAGTCATTTATTGGTTATTTTTTTATAGGGTGTCATTTGGTAAAATTTTAAAATTTAATGATTTGTAAAATAAATGAGTCCATAGACATAGTTTAATAATTATTGTGTCGTTAAAAGAGTCAAAAAAATTTTAAAAAAATTGTCTTACAGATGCATTTTCAGTGTAATCCGATGTCCTAAAAATCATTAAACTTCATCGATACATTTTATAAGTGGAAAAATACTAGAGGCTAGAGGCTATACAGAGGATGGGATCATTTAGTGACCTCTCATCAGGCACCATCGACAAGGCTACATATTGATTTGGTGGCCATGTGTTTTTTATTGTGTGGTGTGGTTTTCAGTGTGGTAGATACATTTAATTTTTAAGCTATGTGGTGTGGAAATGTTCACATTATGGAATAGGAACATAAAACTATGTTTCATTTTCCATTCAAAATTAAATAGACTAAAGTCAAGGAATACTACCAGTGGTAGTGGGAGTCTTTTGTATTGTGTGAGATCGAGTAGTATGATCATTCATGATGGCTACAAGTAAGAAGTTGATTTCTTACAGGGTAAAATGTGACATTCAGTGTGTATTTTTCATTCCCCTACTTATTTGAAACACCTCTACTATTTTGAGACAAGGGAGAGTGTGGATATAATAGAATGTGGTCAATATTTGTATAGGAGGGCAACTAACTATAGAAATCCTTTGACTATAAAGATCCTATGACTACCTTACTTCTTATACAGATGATTGGCCAGTGACATATCTAGTGTGATTCAGTGGCATATATATAGGAAGCATTCTAGTGATCATGTGCATCAAGATCTAGATATCAAGATTTAGATAGTAGTATGAAAACCTAAAAATATGCGTTGACATATGATTCTATTCAGGCCAATTCTTGAAGATAAATGTTTTCCCCATGCTCACATTAAGGGGGTGTAGATAGGATTAATAATATTCACAAGTGGTGAATGTTAGAATATTGTTCACATTATTAATATTTTGTAAGTAATATCTATTGAGAGGTAAATAGTTAGTGGTAAAAAGTAAATAGTAGTTTGTTAGTAGTTAGTAACTGTATGATTCATATGGTGAGTTAGAATATTATTATGGTTGAGATATATTATTATTTGATATAACAATATATCCTAGTTAGGATTGCTTAGCTATAGAAAGTTTTAGAGGAGATATTGTAAGGATTTAGGAATCCCTATATATAGTATATATGCTCATATATATTTGTGTGTATTGTCCTAATAAATGAGAATGTATTATGAAATCAGAGAGTGGAATATATTTTTTGTATTGAAATAATTCTTTTGTGTATCTTCAATTCCTTTGTTGCATGGTTTGCATGTACTAATCATCTGTGTAAAGATCTTCCAACCACTTCATTTTGGTATTAGAGAAACTATGGGTCCTTGAGAGCCTATGAGGGGTAGTTGTTTTGTACTTCACCCCAAAAATGAAAAAAAATGTTTTATTGAAAAAATTTGTAGTTTTAGTTCAAGCATTTAGATAGTAGCATTCTAGTTTTCTACGTTTATGCCAACTTGGAGTTTGAAATATAACTCTCAGTCAAGAACTTGAAAAAAAATTCATGATTTCAATAGCCAACAAAGCCTTCATTTGAGCTACAATGTGATTTTGGCATCATGCAAACATGAAAGCAATTATCACGATTTAGAGAAGATATCAACACTATAAAGGAGTTCATGCAAGACATGATTCTCAATATTTAATATAATACATGCCATCCAGATCTAATTACCTACATTGACATTCATTTTATCCATCTCTATAAATACATATTTTGCACAAATTTGCTCAAGTTTCATGTCATTTTGTCACCCACCATCTTCTTGTACTTGGTGTTTGTATCTGGGTTATGTGTTAAATATTCTATCAATTTGTTATGTCATCATCCATTCAGTATTTTAAGTCTTGGATTTTTATAATGGTCTTTAAGTCAACATATCTAAAGGACTAGCTTGTTATTACATTAAGTTTATAAGTCTAGGTTAATAAAAAAAATTTAATGTTAGTATGATCCACTATAAGTTACATTGAAGTCATATTGAGTTTATTAAAAAATTTATGGTGTTCTTTATGCCCTTTTAAGTATTTGTTTTATAATCTAGTGTCACACATTAAAAAAATCTCTTTATTTTATTAAAATTGTCAAAAACATAAAAGTGCCCCATAAAGTGGTCATTTTAATTAGTCATTTATTGGTTATTTTTTGTATAGGGTGTCATTTGGTAAAAGTCAAAAATGTAATGATGTGTCAAATGAATCAGTCCATAGACATAGTTTAAGAATTATTGTGTCATCAAAAGAGTCAAAAAGTTGTATTAAAAAATGTCTTACCAATGCATTTTTGGTGTAATTCAACATCTTATAAATTATTGAACTTCATCGATACATTTGCTAAGTAACAAAATATTAGAGGCTAGAGGCTACATGAAGGTTGGAGGTCATTCAATGACCTCTCGTCACACACCATTGATGAAGCCACATACTAATTTGGTGGCCACATGTTTTTTGTTGTATGGTATGGTTTTTAGTGTGGTAGATACATTTAATTTTAAAGTTGTGTGGTGTGGAAATGTTCACATTGTGTAATAGGAACATAAAGCTATGTTTCATTTTCCATTTAGAACTAAATAGACTAAAGTCAAGGAATACTACTAGTGGTAGTGGGAGTCTTCTTTAATGTGTGAGATTGAGTGGCACGATCGTTCATAGTGGCTACAAGTAAGAATTTGATTTCTTACAAGGTAAAATGTGACATTTAGTGTGTTTTTTTCATTTCCCTACTTGTTTGTAACACCTCTACTATTTGGAGACAAGGGAGAGTGTGGATATAATGGAATGTGGTCAATAGTTGTATAGGAGGGTAGCTAATTACAAAAATCCTCTAACTATAGAGATCCTTTGACTACCTTACTTCTTTATGGAGATGATTAGCTAGTGACACGTTTAGTGTGGTTAAATGGCATATATGGGGGAAACATTCTAGTGATCATATGCATCAAGATCTAGACAACAATAGTTAAATAGTAGTATGCAAACCTAAAAGTATGCATTAGCATACAATTCTATTTAGGTCAATTCTTGAAGATATATGTTTTACCAATGCTCACATTAAGGGGGTGTAAAGAGGATTAATATTATTCACAAGTGGGTGAATGTTAGAATATTTTTCAAATTATTAATATTGTGTAAGTAATATTTATCAAGAGGTAAATAGTCAGTGGTAAAAAGTAAATAGTAGTTTGTTAGTAGTTAGTAATCATATGATTAATATGGTGAGTTAGAATATTATTATGATTGAGATACATTGGTATTTGATATAAAAATATATCATAGTTAAGATTGCTTATTTATATGAAGTTTCATTAGAGATATTGTAGGGATTTGGGAATCCATAGATATAGGATATATTCTCTTATATATTTGTGTGTATTGTCCTGAATGAGAATGTATTATGAAATCAAAGAGTGGAATATATATTTTGTATTGAAATAATTGTTATGTGTATCTTTGGCTCCTTTGTTGCATGGTTTTCATGAACTAATTCTTTGTATAAATATTATACAACCACTTCATTTTTTTTATCATATTTTTGTCTCTACTAATTCTTTTTCCAAATCATTAACTATTCTGGAATCCTAATGTCATAGAGAACCTTTCTAAATATTATATGCCTATGTTACAAAAAATTCAATTTTCACTATTTTTTATAATCTCTATAGGTTTGCCTAATGTTCTTCACATTGGACACCTTCACATTTCCCACATCTCCTTTATCTACAACACTAAGGTAAATAAAGGTATGTGCTTTTCACTTCTATCCTTTCATTTATCTTTTTTGTTCCTTACTACATTTTATTTAGCATCAACATTATGTGTCATCATGTTCTTTTCCCAAAGCATCATCTCCTATTTCACCTATGTGACATGTGATGATCTTCGAGTGGGGAATATGTATACACATAATATTTTCAAACTTTTATCAATTACTGATGCTCTTTGTCTTGTAGAAACCCATTTAATCTCAATATCTCTAAGTGCACACCCTAAGGGGTACACTAGAAAAGGGGTTGGTAAACCATTGGTGTTTTTCAAGATTGTTGTCCCTTTTACCACTTTATATCTACACATTTGTCTCCTAAAAATCATTCCCATAAGTTTTACCTCCCATTTAACACACTCATCTAATCTGCTACCACATCCATTAACCCTTTCCCTAACCTAAACCCATTTTTTATAGTTTAAATGACTATGTCATCTATATAAACTTTGTATTATTATTGACAAAACTTATTAGGGACTAGGTTGGCCCATGGCTAACCTAGTCCATGACCTAGTTAGTTTTTTCCAATTAAAAAACTAGGTCAACCTTATCAGTGGAAATTTTTAAAAGGGTTTAGGGTTAGATCTTCCTATATAAACATAATAATTTTTCCATTTCTAAGAGAAGATAATAATAAGTAAGATATATTATTCATTTGCTTATCCACCATTCTACTTGAGGAGCAAGCTTAGGGTTTCATACTTTATTTAGAAATACAGATCTTTTCTTATGGAGAAGTGTTTTGAATGCATTGATAGGTTGTGTAGCATATATTTTATTTATCTTTATCATCCTTATATACCATAATAACCTCTTACAAATCACCTTGGCCAAGGGAGAGATTAAGGATTGATGGGTTCATCTTCAATGGTAAGTATTCCTAACTTTGTTCCTCCTTTGTAAGAGTAGATAGATATGCAGTTTCACTTCTCTTTCATGCATTATGATTTCATATACATTGAGGTGAGTATATGTATTTTATTCATGCTTAATTTTTATGCTTATTACCCCCACTTTGTGCCAAAATCTTTGGTTATCACTAGGTTAGATTTTACTTTACTTGTTATTAGTATAGTGAATATGAAAACATAGGACCTAGTTAGGGTTATTGCATAGTTTTTCTTGACTGGAGACTTTAAAACCCTCCCTAATGATATTATTATGGTAATATATCCCTTGGCTAGGTATAATAGATCCATATTGATCATGACCCTGATTATCTAATGTATCCCCAATTGAAAGTTTAAGTAGGATCTATCTTCTTTGATCTAGGATTGATTTGTAAATTTGATGCATTTTCCATTACATACAAAAGCCAAATATTTGGCTCACTATGAGTAATGGAAATACCATTGATAATCTCAAAATATCAGTCACATTACCTAAATAAACATGAATCAAATGTTGTAAATAGACTTATATATTCAAGGGTGCTAACTTTTAGGTACCATCAAATGTTTTTACAAACTATAAAATTGTAATAGTGTATATGTGTTTGAATTAGTTTCATTCCCCATAATATGAATCAATAAATTCCAATATGACATAAAATTTTATGTATATATTCTATCTATGTTTAATCTGATAACATTTATCTAATGATGTTTAGAAAAATTAGTGCATATGCATTACATAAGCCCCCAAATGTATCTAAATATGTGAATATTTGAAAACTTGAAACTTTTATTTTTATAAATTTGTGTGTACCTACATGGAATATGCACTCAAGTGTATGTAATCTAAAAATATTACTCATGTTTGTATAAAATGAGTGCATATGTATATCATATTCCCCCATAATCTATCAAATGTATAAATATTTGTCTCGTATCTAAATCAAACTAATATCTAAACCACTCCAAAATATCTAAATCCTATATTTTATTCTAAAATTTAAATTTTATACTCATGGAGGATTCAGTCTCTATGAAAATCCCATTAATATGCCCCCTTTTGACGTGAGGGATGTAGACTATGAGTTACACATCTTAGAATAAAGAGTTAACTATATTATGTTATGTATAAATATGTAATCATGTAGAATTTTATCAACATGTGGGTAATATATCATCATACTAATGTATATGTCATCAATGCATGTATGAAACATATGTAATGCAAGGCATACAAGTGTCATGCTAAGATAGACATATAAATTAGATATACAATAGTGACCATAATTGAGATAAACATTAAATAATACTAAATATAAAATAGGTGCATGATGTGAATCATGGAATCACACATAAATTTTTAGGTGTATGATGTGGATCAAAATATATGTAAAATCAACAAGCTGACCAAAAAATCCTAGATTAATCGACTCATAATCATGCAATGTCATGGCCATGATGCACATAATAAGACCCACATAATAATAATCAATGTCACATATAAGGTTAAGGGCCATATTCATAGGACATGAATATTTCAAAATAAATAAGGACAAGGGTGGTAAACAAGGGATATGAAGATGTTGTAGTAAACAAGTCCAAAGGTTGCATACAAAGAACAATAAATGTTACAACAAAAAAGCTAGTGTCCAAATACAAGGAACAATTAGCGTATATTAAAGTCATAATATTAATGAAGCATATAACATGTAACTAGTCTACACCATCTAGGTATGTCAATGTCACATCATATTAAAGTAACATATCCATGTAGAACTCTATAAAATATGAGTAATACCAATAAATGTAGTTAAACATGGTAATAGAAAGGTCATAAAAATATATAAAATGTAATAATGTGAAATGTGGAATAAGATGCCCCTAACATTAACATGATCCATGGGTATAGATAATTTCAACATTTGTTCATCCATGTAGAATATGTATGTCTTGCATGTCACTCATATATACCATGAAATGATTGTGCATATGAAAACAATCTACCAAACATGTGATGAATAACATATATGAAAAATATAACTAGACATCATGTCATTCTTAGGTCCTAAATTTTTATTTTTTAAAATATTTGAATGTTTTTAATTTTTTAAAATTTATAATTTATTATGAAAATGTAAAAAGTGCTAACCAATTATCTTATCAATGAAATAATTATGTGCAATGCTTGAATCATATAATGCAATGTTCAAATTTTGTGAGCAAAAAGTGCCATGTGTAGGTGTATCTAAATCTAAATCTAAAATATGATCATGTGCTGTAAATAAAACCTCATCATCACTCATAGGATTTTTTTTTATGAATAATGACTCTATAAATCCTAGGAAATTATAGAATCTATTGTTTAGTAGGATGATGTATCAGTCCTATGTTTACTATGTAACATGTTGAATAGTCTATGCTATTATTTTAGTGTGTTCTATAATAGATAATGGAATTTGTGTGACATGCATGACTCTATGATAAAGTGGATGTTGGAGAACCCATTATCTAGGAGATTCAACTACTATCCTTTAAATTGGGTGTATAGAATGATACTAAATATGTATAACCACTGAGTCTATATAATGATCTTGAATAAGTGTAACAACCAACTATAGTGGTGATGGATGAGGAGATTCCATTGGATGAAGAGGGTACTCATATCAAATGCATAAAACTATAATGACCTTCCAGTGTGTATAGAACATTTAGCTTATTTTTATATGTTATCTTAAGGAAATAACCTAGAACCTATGAGGATATACCCTTGGAGGCAACCACTGAACACAGACTATATTATCCTTCAATTAATTTTTAATGTAAGGATGTATAGCCTTGCAAGGATTTTGAATTGTATATGCAAAATTAAACTATATGAAATACTAAGTGTATGCAATAAAAAATGTATCATGTCTATAAATCAATCCTTAATCAAAGAAGATAGATCATACCATACACTTTTGATCAATAATACATTTGTTAATCAGGAACATGACCAATATGGGGATCCGCTAGACTGAATTAGGGGATCTCTTATCATAATACACCATGCTAGGGAGGGTTCCAAAGTCTCCAATCAAGAACAACCATGTAATAATGCTAAGGGGGTCATGAGTTTTGATATTTCACCTAAACAATAATAAGTAAAGTAAATATAATCTAATGATTACCAAAGCGTGTGGCACAAAGTGGGGGTTAGAAACAATAAAACTAAACATGCATAAGAGACATATACCCACGTCAATGTCTATGGAATCCTAATGCATGGAATAGAAATATAAATTCATATTTATCTACTCTAACAAAGGAGAAACAAAATTAAGAATACTTACCTTTGAAGAAAAAACATCGATCCTCAATCTCTCTCTTGGCCAAGGTATTTTGCAAGAGATTGTTTTGGTATGTAAGGATGACAAAGACAAATCAGCTCTAGGATACACAACCTATCAATGCATCCAAAAGACTTATCCATAAGACAATATATGTATCTCCAAATAAAGTATGAAACCCTAAACTTTGCTTCTCAAGTATAATGGTCAATAAGTATATGTTCATTCACTCTTACTTCTTTGTCTCTTATAATAAATGATGGAAATGAAATTGTATATATAGGTGGATTTGACCCTTAACCCATCCAAAATTCCTAGCTAATAGGGTCAACTTAGTCGACCTAGCATAATTTAAAATAATAATTCACTAGGTCATGAGCTAGGTCGAACAAAGGCCAAATTATTTCCTAAGTGAAAAATACCCAAAATTATACAGGATTGACCCATTCAACCTAGTATAGTTGACTAAAAAAATGGGATTAAGGTGAGTAATAGGAGGTTAAATGTATAAAATTATTAGAATGGATACAATAGAGAAGAACAAACTTATGGATAATGGTTTTAGGAGACAAGTTTGTAGATATCAAGTTGTAAAAGGGATAACAATCATGTGAAGCACCAATGCTCTGCCCACCCCTTTCTCAATGCACCCCTTAAGGCATGTACTAAGAGAGATTGAGACTTAATAGGTTCTTAAAAGATACATAGTATCAATAAGTGATAAAATTTTGAAAATATTATGTGTATATATATGCCCCACTTGAAGCTCATCATGTGTCATGTGAGTGTAACACAGGATGGTACTTCAAGAATAGAACATGATAACACATAATGTTGATTCTAAGTAAAATGTAGTAATTAGTAAATAATATAATTGAAAGGATAGAATTTAAAAACACATACCTTTAATTATCTTAGTATTGTATATAAATAAGTATATTGCAAGAGAAGTGAAGGCATCCAATGTGAAGAACATTAGGTGAACTTGTAGAAATTAGTGCAAAAAAAAAGACAAAATTAAAAAAAATTTGGAAAACAGGCATATAGTAGTGGAAAAGAGTTAGTAGAGACAAAGATATGAGGGTTTTAGGATAATTGGAAAATTAGGATTGTTAAGGCAATGTTAGAACCAAAAGATTGATGATAAATGAACAACAAAATGATGGAAAATAAATGACAAATGATGGAAAATAGATGAAAAATGATGGAAAAAAACACACTAAATCACATTTGAAAACATGTAAAACATAAATGGAAAAAAGGAATGTAAAACATACTAAATCATGTTGGGAAGTATGTAAAACATGAATGAAAAATGAAATATCAATGTAAGATGATTCTAACAGAAATATGGAAGTACATGGCAAGTAACCCCATGTAAGATAAACATGTCAAATCAAACATAAATAAAAATATATATGATTGATAATGAAATGTAAATCAATATGTAAGATAAACATTAATAAGTCATACATAAAGAGACATATGTAGTAATGTCAAATGTCATATGTAAGATAAGTAAAGTCCACATAAATCAAATAAGAATATGATAGATAAATAAAAATCAAAAGCTTTAAAGGATGAAAACTCAAACTTAGTGCTTGTTCTAAGATGCAATATAAGAAAACACAACCACCTAATGACATGATTAGTATGAAAATGAGATGGTGTGGTAATTCAATGGTATAAAGGTGTTTGTGAGGAAGGTCTGGTCCTATCCAAGGTCTTATAATGTAACTCACAAACTATAAACCAAGACATGTAATAAGGTAGATGTGATTAACTAAAATCAATATCCAACATGGGTAATGTAAGGAAAATATAATGTAAATAAGGAATGTGAGGCACCACATGCGTGATGTGAACATATTTAGTAAGAATGAGACACACTAGGTAAGTGAGAAAGAATAAGAACTATCAACACCAAGGACTTAGGACACCTTGACTAATGGACACAAATCTTGGGCTAACAAGTGAAGTATATAGATCATCTCATGAATCCTATATACATGAAAATTAAAATGGACCTATCTTCCACAAAATTTTCCTCTTTCCTTAATACCGCTTATAGAGCTGCCAATTTATTGAAAAGATTGGGTATTTATGTGAGAAATTAGGTAGCACTAAAAGATATTTTTATTCTCCTTTTCTATTTTACTGGCATAACGCACCCCAATGAATCTGTTCTCTATCATGAGGCCAAATTTGAATTTTGAGCTTCAAATATAAATAGGATATGTGCTTGAAATCATATCTTTTAGTGTGATTTTGACTTTTAAGAGTTTTGAATGTTACCTTTTGGATCATTACCTTTCGTTTGTATTTTATGATTTAGATTTGAACTTTCTTAATAGGTTTTTATCTATTCCTCCTCCATATATATTTGGAAATCCAAACATGGGTGTTAAAGATGACAAACATAAGAGAGCTTACACTTGGTCACTAGAGAAAAGGACCTAAAGACCAAGGTGTCTAAAGACTCCTATACTTTCCCAAAGTAAGTGTGCAATCTCAAAATTGACCAATGTGAGCCTCAAATAAGAAGTAAATAAGGGAAATATGGGGATAATAAGAGATCCATCTACGTAATAAGTGATACAATGATGAATATGCTTGTAGCTGATCACAAAGAGGTAAGATAATGCTATGAAAGACACATGGCTATGCTTATCATATTAATGTCACTAGAGAATCCATGCTAACCTATAATGGATCTAGCAAAAGCACCAATAAAAGTAGCAGTCATCCCAAAAAGTGGTTTACAAATGTTTTAATATGGTATTTTATGAGGAGGGATAGGTCTTATCCATGGTCTTACATTGTAATTCATAAGGTGAACACCAAGGAGGTGAATGTTAAATAATGGGGGAAAAATAATCATAAAGCTACTAAGGCAAAGAATGACATAAAAAGACAAAAAAAGAAAGAAAGAGATATATAAGGATGAAAATGAAAAAAATACCAAATGTGATGTGTAAAAAGGCCAAAGAATGTAAAGGAAAATAATTATGCTTATTTTTGTCAATTTTTTCTTATTTATTAATTAAAGAAGTAAGAAACTAGTAATAAGACTATGGTATAATAACCTATTTATTTGTGCACATGTGATCTAGATGATCATAAAGAGATCCACTTTATCTTATGAGGTACTAGTAGATAAGAAAGCACTCATTCAAATGGGTTGTTAGATGGGTCACAAGGTGGACTGCCTAGCATGAGCTTACTAGGAGGCTATCAAACCACACTCTTAAAATAGTTAAGTTGGAAGAAATGAAGATAAAGTACTTGCACAAAATGATATAAAAGACTAAAAGGAAATGAAAGAAGAATAAATGCTTGACAAAGGAAAATAGACTAATTAATCAAATAGAAGGTCAATACTAATGCTAAATAGGTCAGGTTGTGTTAAGAGAATATATGGGGTCTCTGTGAATAGGTAGAGAGTTAAAAAGTAGAATTTGGTTGAGGGTAAGTGGGTAGAAATATCTTGTTATTATTTCTTACCATCAACCATTAAGCTATCATTGATTGGGTGATCATCAACAATTGAAGGTGACCATTGGTAGTTAAGGTGACCATCGATAGTTCTTATAAGTTCTGAAAGTGTTCAAAAAAGAGTCTGATTTAGATTAAAGAAAGGGGTTAGTAAGTGGTTTGGGATCTATTTAAGGTCCGAGGGTTAGGAGATAAGATTCAAAAAGGTCTAATTCAAGTAGGAAAGTCAAAAACAAAATGAAGAAAAACTAAAATACAAAATGTATATAGTATGTTTCTTGATGGTTGATGGATGATCTTGGAGCAATTTTGGTAAAGTAATGATACTTTACCTCAAGAGTAATTTTTCCAAAGGTTTGGGTCTCTATTGTATTTGTTGAATAATTGGAAAGAAGACTTGCTAGTTGATAGCTTGATTACTTGTGTGTTAGAATGCTTGATGGATTGATTGATCCCTTTCATAACCTGCTCCCCTCATTTTATAGGAAAAAAATAAATAGAGGTAGAAGGTTCCATAAGAGATTAGGCTATTGATTTTGATGCATCATGATGTGTTAGAAATGGGTAAATAAAATATATTAAATTATTTCATGTTAGTTTGTACACAACTGGTGTTATGTTTATTTAGATAGGGAAGGGACCTAACCATCAATGGTCAAGGTGATCATTGGTGGTCACTCTAAATGTTAACAATTGAGTTTAGAAGGTTAAGTGGGGTAAAAGTGTGGGTTTGGTCAGTTGGTAAAACTAACCATGATTAGGTTAAGTTAGGGGTTAAAGGGTCAAATTGGTCCCAAAGGGGTGCTAAGGTAGTCTAAGGGTGATCCAAAACTCAGAAGTTCTAGTTGATGAAGATTGCAATAACATAGAAACAACACAATAACAATGAACTCTCTTGAAAGAGACATCGTATTACTTATGGCTCACAATACAAATGTAGGCTTATCTCTGAGAAGAGATGTCTTGCCAAAACATACGCTTATCTCTAAGAAGAGATGTCTATCCTCCCCTTTTTGGGTTACAGTATATTTATACATGTTTTGAAGGCCACCATGGGAGATTGCATGGCTCGAGGAATTAATGGTCATGACTGAACAAAATATCTCTTGAGGATATAGTCGCTTGCACCATTAAAACAATACAATGCTTGAGGATATAGTCGTTCGCAGCTAAAATAGAATGAACACAATACAATAGTCGAGGCACAGAAAGAAAACAAAACAATAGTCAAGGCACTGGCTGCCACCGAGGATAAAATGTAAGAAAACAAAGCAATAGTTGAGGTGCTGACTGCCACCTAACTACCACTAAGTGGTCACCTTGAATGGTTTCCTAGGTTTCTTGGATCATTCCTCCCTCCTTGAAAAGCAATGGTCTCCATTACATCAAGATTCCTCATCAGGTGGGGTAGCTGTGTCTTGATGTGATTCGTGGTGAGCCACTCACCTTGGTGGCTAAGCTAGCCTTGCCTGACCACTCGATATAGCGTAATAGAGTGTCCTCTTGTTGTCTTCATCCCAGTGTCCATAATCTGATCCTCTTCGATTAGAGCAAGACTCTATGGATCAAGCCCATTAATATCTAGTTTTTCTACCACAATTGAAGTGTCTAATAGAGGTGGGTGATATGGTTTGGCTATGGCTTGCAGGCCCACACAAAAATATTTAGCCTCTACAATGGATTCCTGTGGCTTGACCACCATGCAAACAAATTTCTTGGCAATAAGCAGAGAGACAGATGTGGAAGGTGGTACTTCTGGTACCCAGTAGCACCGTGTTCCAAGAGTGAGAGTGATCCATCTAATTCTTGATTTGTATATACCATGTCGATCATACATGAATGGCTATCTAAAGAGTACATCATAAATATCGAGATTGACCACATCACATAAGACCTTATCTTGGAAAGGTTGTATTGCATATGAGAGAAGGCATTGGTGGGTGACACGGAGGTCTCTTCTTGGGCTCAACCATCTAATACTGTATGGTTTTGGGTGTAGCTCCATGGATAGATTTAGGCTTTTCACAACATTAGTAGAGATTGAATTCTTTTGACTTCTGCTATCAAGAATGAAATGTAGAGGCTTACCTTTCACCCATAACTTAGAGTGAAACAACCTTTCCTTGTCATCTATCATCTTGTCGTGTGTCTATGATGAAGCTACAATGGCTGCAAGAGTAGCATCTATAATTTCTTCCTCAACCTCTTTGACTGCAGGGTCTGTATGAGGTAGAGCAGTAGATGTTGAGGATGGTGACTTAGAAAGCAGTGATTTGATAGCTCGACATTCTTCTTTAGAGTGAGTTCTAGATTTGTGATAACCACACCACTTCTCAGTCTTTCCTTCCTTTTGCTTCCAATTTTGACCTTCTTTATCACTTTTCCACTTTGCAGACTGATTCTTTATATCCATTCTTCCATGCTTTTGCTCAATCTTTACTGCAAACTTGTATGCCTCACCGATGGTTTCCAAATTGAAGAGATCCATCTCCCCCCAAATGTACCATTGTAGTCCACCATGATATTTGAGAGTTTTATGTTTCTCACTATCTTCAATGCCTAGTATTGCAGACAAAGAATGAAAAGTGTCTATGTAATCTTGCACCGATTGGTCCTTGCCTTGGTGGAGTTGTTGCCACTATATGTATAGATCATCATATGTGCCGAGGGGATAGTATTCTTCTTTTATTGCTTCTCTAAAATCATCCCAGGTGGGTTCCACCCTAAGGCAAATGATATCTAAATTAAACCTCTTTTTGTACACTTCCCACCATTTTTTCATGGGCAACGATGATTTCAAAAGAGCAAAAGTGATCTTTTCTCCATCGGTGAACTTATTTACCGAGAAGTAGGATGACAATTGGTCCAACCAATTTTCCACTGCATCAGCATTGATTTTGCCTTCAAATGTGGGAATATCAAAATTTAACTAAACCTTGAAGGGTGTTGGGGCACTGAAAGGAAGCTCCCTCGATGAGGAGCCCAGCTATGTAGCCGTAGAGCCAGAATTTCCCATCGAGAGTGTTTGAAGAATCTGAGCAAATTATTGGAGCATCTACAGTTGTTGCCGCTGGAGGGCTTCATTCACCATTTCCTTGAAAGGATCAGATGTCTCAGTGTCATCCACCATTTGAGGTCATTTGGAGCACACCGAGTGAGTGTCTGGAAGCTTTGTCGCTTCCCACCCAAGTCTCTTGTATCTTGACCTCATCCTTGGGAACATACACTTCTCAAGACACACCGCTCTGATACCACTGATCCAAAACTCAGAAGTTCTGGTTGAAAAAGATTGCAATAGCATAGAAATAACACAATAACAATGAACTCTCTTAGAAGAGACATCGTATTACTTACGGCTCGTAATACAAATGTAGGCTTATCTCTGAGAAGAGATGTCTTGCCAAAACATACACTTATCTCTGAGAAGAGATGTCTGTCCTCCCATTTTCGGGTTACAATATATTTATACATGTTTTTAAGCCACCATGGGAGATTGCATGGCTTGAGGAATTAATGGTCACGACTGAACAAAATATTGCTCGAGGATATAGTCACTCACAACATTAAAATAATACAATGCTCGAGGATATAATCGCTCACAGCTAAAATAGAATGAACGCAATACAATAGTCAAGGTGCAAAAAGAAAACAAAACAATAGTCGAGGCATTGACTGCCACTGAGGACAAAACATAAGAAAACAAAGCAAAAGTCAAGGTGCTGACTGCCACCTAACTGTTGCCGAGTGGTCACCTCGAATGGTTGCTTGGGTTGCCTGGATCAAAGGGTGTTTTGACATTTGGAAATACAGTGTGCAAAATTATGGTGTCTACATTTTTCCCCTTCTTATTATGAAATTTGTGTTAGCAAGATGTAAAACAAAAATGGATTATAATTCAAAGGCTTAGTTGCCTTGAGTATGGGAGGAGGTATTCCCCCTCAAATTAAGAGTTGATGAGGTGAAATAAAAGTAGGTATGGGTTTAATAAGTGGTTTATGGTGAGTCATAAGGTTGGTGAAAATGGTGGTTGGGAATTTGAAGCATAAATACATGCACAAAATACAACTAAGTGCGATAGTAAATATTGTGCATAGACTAAGTTGCCATAGTTGGTAAAAATAAGATCAATTTTAGAAGGACTAGTGATAGGGTAACTAAGCCACAGTATTGGTCATAGTTGATCCGGTTATGCCTATGAAGTATTTTATATAAGGTTAATGTTTTCATGGGTATCCAAGGTAGGAAGTGCTCCCATGAAAAACATAAATGGTCTAGTGTGCACTATGTGGTACAAATTCAAATTTTCAACATGGCAAGGTTGGTTAATACGGTCTCAAAAACCAAGGCAAGGTCATCACAAAATATATGATAGTTTAAGCTAAAATGGCCAATGTCAAGGTGGATGTGGTTGGTTATGGTTAGTTGGTTGAAGAAGGTATTCTCTAATGGTTGGTTTTGGTTTGGTGGAGAAGGTTAATCTCTAAAAAGGTGGCATTAAAGTGTTGGTGCCAATTTTTTTTAAAAGTGGGTTTCTTGACTATTGATGATTAGGGGTCCCAAATTTGATCATCGATGGTCACCCTAACCATCGATGGTTAGGGGAAAACCCTAAATGTTTAGAGGATAAAAAGTGAAAATAGAAATCATTTCACCATTTGCTTTTTGATTATCTGACTCTTGTGAATTATTGAATTTGGAATTTTTTAAGGGTGTTGATCAGGCAATTGGTGATTGGTTAAGGATCTGATTGGTTAGTTGGTGTGAGATTCATGTTGATTTGATATAGTGTGGGACCAAAGATTTAGGGTAGATGGGGACATGGCCAAGCAGTGGGAGCTAGGATTCCTCCTTGATAATGACCAATAAATGAGGTAGATGTTTCCTTAAATTGATAGGATATGTTGATTTGGTCATTTGTTAGTTGAATTTTATTATTTTTTTGTTGATTTGGGGAGGGTTTGGGGGTTTTCCCTAGTTTTTTTGTGATTTGTTAAATTTAGCAGGTGAAAATGAATTTTGGGAAGGTAAGTAGGATGGGGGTAGGGTAGAGGAGAAAATTAATGTAAGTAGGTATTAGAAAGGGGTAGTTTGGGTAGGTATTTAAGGGTAGATAAGGTTGGAGTTTGCCACCAATGGTCACACATAGTGACCATCGATGGTCATACCTAACAATCGATCATCATAGTTAACCATCAATGGTCAAGCACTGTAGGCTAAATGGCTAGCTGACTGTCAATGATCATAGTGATCATCGACGTTTGACTAAAGGGTTGAGAGTGTGTTGATAAAAGGTTAAGGTAATAAGTTAAGATGTTTTGGATAAAATGGTTAAGGCTAGTGTATTTAGTAGTTAAAATGTGGGTAATGTGGGTTTAATGTAGGATTAAAGATATGATAATGTAGTTAAGATAGAAAAAAGTAGGTTTTTATTAGGTAGGTGAAATGAGGTAAAAATAGGGTGAAAACCATGGTCAAAGTAGTTGATCCAAAACTTAGAAGTTTTGGTTGACAAATATTTCAAAGGCACAGAAATAACAATGGATTCTCTAAGAAGAGACGTCGTATTACTTATCAACTGTAATACAATACATGCACTTATCTCTGCGAAGAGATGTCCCCTTCCCCTTTCAGGCTACAATATATTTATACATGTTTTGAAGGCCACCGTGGGAGATTGTGTGGCTTAAAGAATTAATGGTCACAACTGAACAATATCATGCTTGAGGATATAGTCACTCACAACATTTAAAACAATACAATGCTTGAGGATATAATTGCTCACAACCAACATAATGAAAACAAAACAACAGTCGAGGAAACCAACTACCACCCAACTACCATCGAGGATAAAACATAATGAAATAAAGAAAAAGTTGAGGCGCTGACTGCCACCTTATCTACCACCAAATGGTCACCTCGAATGGTTGCCTGGATCATTCCTTCCTCCTTGAAAAGCAATGGTCTCCATTACATCAAGATTCCCCGTCAAGTGGGGTAGCTGTGTCTTGATGTGATCTGCAATGAGCCACTCACCTTGGTGGCTAAGCTAGCCTCACTTGACCACTCCATACAGTGGAATAGAGCGTCCTCATGTTGTCTTCATCTAAGTGTCCACAATCTGATCCTCTTCAACTGGGGCAATAATTTGTGGATCAAGCTCATTAATGTCTAGTTGTTCTACCAAAACTAAAGTGTCCAATAGAGGTGGGTGATATGGTTTGAGGAGCTCCACATTAAATATTGGATGTAGACCAAGGTAGGCAGGTAGGTTCAACTCAAAAGCATTTTTTGCAACTTTTTTGGTGATGGTGTATGGACCATATCACAGAGGCCAAATATTTTTGTGTGGGCCTGCAAGCCATTCCTTTTGAAGCCATAACCAAACCTTGTCACCCATAGCAAAATGGTGTGTAATCCTATGTTTGTCATGGTAGAGCTTATACTTCTGATTCATCTTCTCTAGGATGTCATGGACTTGTTCCTAGATGTGATGTATGTGTTCAATAAACTTGGTCACTTTTGCTGCCTCAGATCTTCCATGAGCTGTGTATTCTATGGTGGAGAGTGGAACATCTACCTCAATTGGTGCCATGGGTTGGAACCCAAAACATACATGGAAGGGACTGTGCTTGGTCAAGCTGTGCAATGCTTGATTATATCCGTGTTGGATGAATGGAAGTCCCTCATCCCATGTGCATGGATGTTTGGAGTGATACATCCAAATCATGTGAACAATCAAGTGGTTTACCACCTCGGTCTAACCATTAGTATGTGGATGGAAGGCTGTGGACTTCATCAGCTTAGTATCCATCATTTTCCATAGAGTGGACCAGAAGGTGCTCAAAAACTAGCTATCTCGATCTAAGATAATGGACTTGGGGAGACCAAAATGGAGCCACACATGGCTAAAATATAGTTGAGCAGTTTCCTCAACAAATATATTTTTCTTACAAGAAAGCATAATAGCCATTTTTGAAAAGCGATCAACTACCACAAAAATACAGTCCTTGCCATGTTTGGAAGTGGGCAAACTTGAGAGGAAATCCATTGAGACAGATTCCCAAGGCCTAGTTGGTTCTGGCAATGGCATGTACAATCCTTGCTTCTTATTGGTTGGCTTGGTGATTACACACGGGGTGCAAGATTTGAGATATCTTTCCACATCTTTACGCATATGGGGCTAGTAGAAGTGTTTTTGAAGAACTGCCAATGTTTTTTTGATACCAAAGTGGCTAGCTGTCCTACTAAAGTGTGCTTCCCATATCATCTTTTACTACTCTACAATAGGAACATAGATGTGCCCCATATGGTAGAGGACATTATCTTGCAAATAAAAGTCAGAAACATGTTCACCATTTTGGAGTGCTTGATATGTGTCAATGAAGGTAGGATCTGCTTCATACAAAGCACCCCAAGTGGCAGTCTCATGTCCACACAGGTCAAGTACTGTTGTGAGTGCAATAATTGGTGGGTGGCTTAGGCAATATGTGGCTATATTTGAGCTCCCCTTTTTATGTTTGATTATCATGAGAACAAATTGCTTTGTCTTCTCCACCAATCTCTTGCATTGCTTAGCACTGATCAGGGAAACAGATGTGGGAGGTGGTACCTCTGGTACCCTATAGCACCGTGTTCCAAGAGTGAGGGTGATCCTTTGGGTTTGGGATTCATAGATGCCATGCTACTTGTACATGAATGGTTGACCAAGGAGGACATCACACACATCTAGATTGACCACATCACATAAGACTTCATCTTGGAATGGTTTTATAGCATATAAAAGAAGACACTGATGGGTGATGCAAAGGTCTCTTCCTGGCCTTAACCACCCAATACTATATGGCTTTGGATGAGGCTTCATGGATAGACCTAGAATTCTCACAACTTTAGCTGAAATTAAATTCTTTTGACTTCCACTATCAAGAATGAAATGCAGAGGCTTACCTTTTACCCATAATTTGGAGTGAAATAGTCTTTCTTTGTCCTCTAGTCTTTCCTCATAGGTTTGTGATGAAACAACGATGGTGTCAGGCTTAGCATCCACAATTTCTTCTTTGTCCTCTTCGACTGTAGGTTATGTATGAGGCAGAGTAGAAGATGTTGAGTATTGCGACTCAGAGAGTAGTGACTTGATGGCTCGACATTCTTCTTTGGAGTGGGTACCAGTTTTATGGCAATCACACCATTTTCCAGCCTTTCCTTTCTGGGATTTCTTATCCTGAAACTCCTTATGCTTCCAATTTTGGCCTTGTGTTTGACCTTCCTTGTCACTTTTCCCTTTTTAAGGTTGGTTCTTCATATTCTTCTTGCCATGCTTCTATTCAATCTTCACTACAAATTTATATGCTTCACTGAGAGTTTCAAAATTGAAGAGTTCCATTTCCCCCTGAATGTACCACTATAGTCCACCATGATATTTGAGAGTTTTATGTTTCTCACTATCTTCAATGCCCAGTCTTGCAGACAAAGAATGGAAAGCATCTATGTAATCTTGCACAGATTGGTCCTTGCCTTGGCAGAGTTGTTGCCACTATATGTACAGATCATCATACGTGCCAAGGGGATAGTATTCTTCTTTTACTACTTTCGTAAAATCATCCCAGGTGGGTTCCACCCTAAGGCCAATGATATCCAAATTGAACCTCTTTTTGTACACTTCCCATCAATTTTTCATGAGCAATGATGATTTCAAAAGAGCAAAAGTGATCTTTTCTCCATCGGTGAACTTGTTCACTGAGAAGTAGGACGACAATTGGTCCAACCAATTTTATACCGCATCAGCATTAATTTTGCCTTCAAATGTGGGAATATTGAAATTTACCTAAACCTTGAAGGGTGTTGGGGCACTAAAAGGAATCTCCCTCAATGAGGAGCCCAGCTGTGTAGCCACAGAGCTAGAATTTCCCATCGAGAGTGTTTGAAGAATCTGAGAAAATTGTTGGAGCATCTACGCTTATTGCTGCTGGAGGGCTTCATTCACCATTTCCTTGAAAGGATCAGATGTCTCAATGTAGTCCACCATTTGAGGTCATTTGGGGCACACCAGGTGAGCATCTAGAATCTCTATCACTTCCCACCCAAGTCTCCTATATCTTGACCTCATCCTTGGGAACATACACTTCTCAAGACACACCACTCTGATTCCACTGATCCAAAACTCAGAAGTTTTGGTTGATGAATATTTCAAAGGCATAGAAATAATAATGGATTCTTTGAGAAGAGACATCGTATTACTTATCAACTGCAATACAATACATGCACTTATCTCTGCGAAGAGATGTCCCCTTCCCCTTTTAGGTTACAATATATTTATACATGTTTTTAAGGCCACCACGAGAGATTGCATGGCTCGAGGAATTAATGGTCATAACTGAACAATATCACGCTCGAGGATATAGTCACTCACATCATTTAAAACAATACAATGCTCGAGGATATAATCACTCACAGCCAATAGAATGAAAACAAAACAATAGTCAAGGCAACTGACTGCCACCTAATTGCCACTGAGGACAAAACATAATGAAACAAAGCAAAAGTCAAGGTGCTGATTGCCACCTTATCTGCCACTGAATGGTCACCTCGAATGGTTGCTTGGATCAGTAGTTGATATAAAACTAAGTGTGTTTTATAATGATTTTTATAGGCATGATATTAGATCTAGATGTGGGATTAGGTCCCTTCGATCTTTTTGAAGATCTATCAGGGGATGACTAATGATGATTGGGCATACATGGAGGAGGTCAGCATTAGCATGATGATGCACTTACATCACATGTCATGAGATGTGGTGATGATCATGAACCTCATCAAGAGATGGGATCTAGCCACAAACACCTTTATCTTACTGATAGGTGAGATGACCATCTTACTAGAGGATATACATAGGATTATATGACTACCCATTCAAGGAGAGCCAATATATCATTTTGAGAGTGAGGGGAGAGATGATCATACATAGATTCTATATGGTGAGGATTAGGCCTTTGCCAGGTGACATGCTAGTGGATTTAGTTATAGTCCATTATATTAGAGGGCCAAAAATGATAGGTAGTTAATGATGATGATGATGGTAGTCTCATGTTTTGTATTACCAAATTTGAGTAGTGGGTAGTTTCCATATCTACTACTGGGAGTTTTGGTGGAGATGTTACTTGGTCTGATATTTTTTTATGTGGATACCTATTTTTTTGGTACATATATATAAGGATCTATGGGGTTTTTGAGTTCATAAGAGATATGGCATCAACATGGGGTTTTTGTTGCATTATTGGGCCTATGTGCATATCCAAGTTCTAAGACCGATAGGGCTACCATGGGGGGATACGCCTAGATGAAATTTAAGGTGGGTTTTATGGGTGGAGGGGTGATTATGCACTCACAAGAGTTGGAAGATGCATGAGGTATACTGATTGGTTTAGGGATGCGTTGGAGGCCCTGGTAGTTGGGGATGTGGTTTGGAGGATGTATGTTAGCTTTTCAAGGTAGGAAAATTATACTCAACATATTTTATTGAGACAAAGCTACAGGTGGATTTTTGGGAGGAAAGAGGATGAGATTGAGCTCATCCCTTTTAATAGGTTTTGTAGGAAATTCAACATAGTATAAGGAATTTTGGGTCTATTCTTGAGGTAGATGTGGGAGGATGTTGAGTTTTTTCTACTAGTACCATAGTCAGTGGAGGTGATTCTTGATTTTGAGGAGCTTCCCATAGAGATAGATGATGCCAATTTTTTTATGGTTATGCATCATGGTATTAGGCCCTTTATACATCTACAACTTTTGGATGGGATGATAGGGGTAAGCATCCCATGGATGTGGATCCAACTGATTCAGGTCCATAAGTATAAGGAGGTGGCCCTAATGGATAGTAGAAGTGGTACTAGCCACTACACAAGCATATATCATAGCCTTACAATGGTAGGTATCCATATTTTAGGGCTCAGTTACCACATTATAGTGTCAAGTTGCCATTGTGATAGATGAGAGGGATAAGACTAGGACTTCACTAGGTTTGGTAACCTAAGATAGGGACAATTTAAGGTAGAGAAGAGGATTAGCTACAACACTAGTAGGATCACCAGGTAGCATCCCTATGGCATGATACTTGGCCATAGTTGAGGATTTTCATTATTATGAGGCCATATTTTTGACATAATGTCCATAGGAGCCCCGATGGGGTGGGTACAAATCTAACTTGGTAGGTGGTGCAGGTGTAGTGACTCTAGGTCAATAGGCCACTTCATTGGGTGGATAGGTAGGCATCTTAGGGGGGTAGGCACTAGATGGTAGAGGTACCCTAGGGGTATGATATGATATGTATAGATATAGGGGTATATGATTTTGATACAGACCTATGAGTCGATGCAGTGAGATGAATATGTTTTAAGAAAGAGAGAGATGCACATGATTATATGTAGTATTTTATTTTGATGAGATATGATGTATATGATGTGATGATGATATATATATTATATTTTATTTTATGGTTCATGGTTCTAATGTTCATATGACTATTTATGATTATGCTCATGAGATGTAGACTCACTAGCTTAGGCATGTGATGATCATGGATGATGTGATTTTTTATTTTATATATGGTTGTGATGTTATGATTTATGGTTATGATCATGGAGATGTGATGTGGTTTATTTTGTTAATTTATTATTATTATTATTATTATTATTATTATTATTATTATTATGTTTTGATTATGTTTATGATGTTTTGATTATGGATGTGATGTTAATATTATGGTTATGATCATGGATATGTGATGCGATCATGGATTATGATAATAAAGGTAATGTGTTTTATGGTGTTTGATATAATTGTTATGATTATGATGATGTGATGCTTTGTTTTGTATATGGATACAATGTTTATTATTTATATTTATGATTATTGATACATAGTTATTTTATTTGATGATGGCACATAAAGTAAGTTTAGATAACTAAATGTGCAAAAAGAGATGAAAAATCATGAGACCTAGGTCTAAGTGAATAGATGGGCCAATTAGGAGAAGATAAGGAGGAGGTATGATGCTTATTCATTGGCAAAGACAAAACAAACCTGAAGTTAGATTGGCTTAAGTAACATAAGCCTTTCAAATGCTTTGCATTAGTATATACTGGTTGATAAAATGGTATCTTGATCACATCGTGTCAATTAAGCTCTAATTCCCTTGATTTGTAGATAGTACAAAGGGAAGATGGGTGGTAGGTGATGTGAAGGGTAGTGTAACCTTCTTGAGGGTTGGTTTTCCCCTTCTTTAGGTGACCTAAGAAACATAATAGACAAGTCCATGTTTTAATTTAAGGTGTAGATTGATCGATGTAAGAAGTCTACTAATGTTATGTGTGAAAGTTGATTATAGATTTCTTGGGATAAATTGTTTTGATTTTGATATAGGGTCATTTTTTTTTGATACATTTGTGAAGCTAATCTATATGAGAATATTAGCTTGGTTTCTTTGACAAATTTGACTTAGCCATCTTTCAAGGGAATGGTCTAAGTTTGGGTTTATCATTTCAGTAGTTGTCCTTCAAGGGAGAAGTCTATCTTTTTAAGCAATTTTAAATTTTGGGACACTATCCTTGAAGGGAGCAGTCTGCATGCTAGAGATATTTAACCCAAGTGATATTCAGGTATCCCAAATTATGTTGATGATAGGTTCAACATGGACAAGTCTGTATAGGCTTAGAGGTTTGCCTTTATGATGAAAAAACCTAGAGCAAAAGAGGTTAATGATAAGTGAGAGGGGTGGTTTTGAGAGATAATAACCATGGGATTCCATTCGATTAGGGATGAAAATTATCCATGAGAACCATGCCATAGGTAGAGCCATGATACCCATATTTAGGATTAGGCTATGATTGTGATGGTTAATCACATGGTTATATGTTGTAATTGGTTATCCTTAAAGGGATAGTATGAGGGTATGAAGAAGGTGAAAAAATCTCATAAATTAAGGGATGAGCTTAAGTCAAACAAAGATATGAGTTTGGTCCTTGTTTAAAAAAATAAAGGATGTAGATGTGAAGAATTGAGAGGTTCAGGTTCTATTTTACCTTCAAGAGAGGACAAATGATAAGCTCCTAATCCATACTTATGGGTTATGATGTAGGGTCCAAGCCAATTGAAAGCAAACTTGCCTCGCTTGTGTTTCTCCATATTGGTCACATGTTAGTTTTCCTTCAAAAAAGGTCTCCAATGTTGAATTCTCATTCTTTCAGGTACTTTTTCAAAATGTTCTTGATTAATTCTTGGTAGACACAAAGGTGATTAAGCGTAGCTAGGTGATGTTCATAAAGTATTTTAAGTCGTGCTAGATTCTCTTGATGATAGTTTCTATCAAAAATGATGTCTTGAAAAGATATGTGAAGAGAGGGAATTTGGAATTCAATAGGCAAGACTGACTCTACCTTGAATACTAGAGAGAAAGGGGTAGCACCCATAGAGGTTCAAATGCTAGTGCAATAGGTCCATAAATTTAAAGGGATATGCAAGTGCCAAACTTGACCAAAAGCATTAACCACTTTGGTTAACATCTTGTTGAGGGTTTTGTTAGATGATTCTACCTATCTATTAGTTTTTGGATGGTAAAGTGAGTAAAAGATTAACTTGATGCCAAATTCATCACAAATACCTTATACTTACTTGTTTTTGAAATATTTTCCATTATCGGTGATGATCTTATGGGGAAAATTGAAATGATAGATGATTGATGATTGATGAAGAAAAACATATTTTTGGATTTGGTCAAGATGAGAGGAATAGCCTCTACCTACTTGGTGAAATACTCAATGGCAATGATGATGGAGTGGTGTTTCTATGAAGAATGAGGATTGATTTCTTTAATGAGGTTTAGTCCCCATTGCGATAAGAGCCAAAAATCCTTGGATACTTGAAGGTCATGAGATGGCATGTGATGTAAATTGACATGTTATTAGCATTTAACACACTTATTTACATAATCATAATATTCTTGGTTGAGGGTGAGCCAATAGTAGCCAAAGTGAAGGATACATTTACAAATAACTAGACCACTAAAGTATCTCCCATAGATTCTATCATGCATTTTCTTGATAGCATGAGAAGCTTCACAACTATAAAATTAATAGAGAAGGATGCCATCAAAACCATGTTTGTAAAGTATTCCCCCTAGTATGGTATAATGACAGGTAATTTGAACAAAGGATATTTGGGAATTCCTAAAGAGGTTGGGAGGAATGATATTGAGGTTGAGTAGTAAAAGGTTTGTTCATACCAAATGTCTGATGGAGATTCCTCCACACTACGTATGGTAAGGAGGTCAAATTGGATATAAGAGGGTGTGATAAAATGATAAATGGTAATAAATAGCTTGGAATTAGAAGGCTAAGAGGGTATCTAAAATGTAAGGAAATCCATTATATCCGTGAATTTATTGGTAGATCATGGAATATATTGGATAAGGTAATGATCAAATGATGTCAAGAGTATATCTATTAGTTGTTTGTACTTTTAAAAGACATCATTATTATATTGTTAGGATCTATTGACCTAGTTTACCACAAGTTGGGAATCACCAAAGACACTGATCATCTTAACTCCCAAGGATAGAGTAGTTTGGATACCTATTACTAAGTCTTCATACTCAGCCATATTATTGGTACACTCAAAATCAAGTTTGAAATAAAGATAAAGAGGTTCAACACTAATGGGAATGAGAACAACTCTAGCACCCCCACCTCATTGGAACTTTAAGCTATTGAAGAACATGGTCATTTGGTAGTGATGTCCTCTTGAGAAAGAGTCATGATGGACTTGTTTGGGAATGCAAGATGAAGTGGTTGGTTGTCTAGAAAATGAGCTTTAACCAATTGATCAACAATAAATTTCCCTTTAATTGACTTATACTAGAGGAACTCAAGCTTAAACTCAACTAGGAGCATGAGCCACTTAGCCATATGTTGGTTATGGTATGGTTTAGAGTACATGCATTTGAGTAGATCAGTGTTAGTGTTGACAAAGGTTTTGTGATTGAGGAGGTAATGCCAAAGTTGTGTAGCCATGAAGACTAAGGCAAGGTAAAGCTTTTCTATATAATTATACTTATTCTCATACTCTATAAGTGTCTGACTTATATAGTATATAGCTTGTTCTTTCTTTTATTCATCATGGAGAGAAAACATTGCCCCTAAGGAATGGTCAGTGGTGGAGATATAAAGGTAGAAGGGTTGGTCCTCTTTGGGAGGGGTAAGAATAGGTAGAGAAATGAGGTAATCTTTGAGTGAGCTTGTTGGTATTCCTTAGTCCACTTAAAAGAGGTATCTTTCTTGATAAGATGATGAAAGGGTTGGCATCTATCTAATAACTAAGAGATGAAGTGATAAATGGATTGGAGTTTCCCTTGTAGGTTACAGAGTTACATAAGGTGGGTTGGAGGTGGCATGTTGAGGATTGCCCTAAATTTGGTAGGGTCTACTTTGATTCCTTGAAGAGAGATAATAAATCCAAAAATATTTCTAAATAAGACCCCAAAAACACATTTCTTGGGGTTGAGTCAAACATGAAAATGGATTAGGCATTGAAAGATAATTTTTATAACTTCAAGATGATCCTTGTGATATTTGTATTTCCCAAGGAGATCATCTACATAGTCCTCTATGATTTTTTGGATGAGATCATGGAAGATGTAGGTCATCACATGCTAGTAGGTTGCTTTAACATTCTTAATACCAAATGGTATGATTCAGTATTAAAAGATTCCCCCAGGGGTGTTGAAAGAAGTTTTATGTTGATCTTCAGGGATAATCAAGATATGATTATATCCCAATAAATTATCTATGAGGGATAACATCTCATAGCCAACTATAAGATCAATAAGTTGGTTGATGCTAGAAAAAGTGAAGTCATCCTTTAGAAAAGCAAGGTCAAGGTCACAAAAGTCAATACAAAGATGAATTTCGCTTATGGGTGTGGTTATGGGAATGATGTTGGAAACCCATTAGGGATAGTCAATGGGTTAGATGAAGTTGATAGACAAAAGGCATTAAAGCTCTTCTTTGACTAAAAGGGTAATACGAGGGTAAATATTATGAAGCTTTTGCCTAACTAGCTTAACATCAAGATGGATGACAATGTTGTGGAGAGTTATAAAAGGGTTGGTTCTAGGCATATCTTGATAGGGCCAAGTAAATGTTATGCTTCAATCATAAAGGAAGGAAGGGTAATCCTATTTCTCTATAGAATATAAAGATTGATCAATATTTATAATGTCAAGGTTATCCTAAGTACCCAAATTGACATCGATAGTGGATTCATTCAACATGGTTTAGTTTTTAGGAGGAAGGTATTTGTGGATAGAAGAGTCCCCCATGCCAAGATAGGTGAAAATGGAATCATCATCCTAATTTTGGATGGTGTGGATGTTAGGAGAATAATTTTCTACCATTTTAGGATGAATTAGAGGAAATATTTTAGTTCAACCATCCTTTTAATAAGTTATGGGGTCCAAACTAATGGTATTGACTAAAATAAAAAGTTATGAGGGATGATTTTGAGATCCTCAAACTTTGAAGGAGATGGGTTTGGTAAGGATGGGATGACTTCCTCAATGGTAGTGATGGATTTAGGTGAATTAATGGGTTCTTTTGATGGTACCAACCCAAGGCCAAATAGCTCATAGAGTTTTGGGTTTTTATCGAAGGTAACTCATGGGGTCCATGTTCATAACAACCAAGGCTAAATCCCTTCTAAGCACACTTATGGAGATATAATTTGGAAAATTCCAATTTGTCCAAATAGGAAAAATTAGAAGTAAATAGTCAGATAGAAGAGTTATTGAAGGAAGTGAGAAGTAAATGATAAAATCCCCCATAGATGAAATTGGTTTGGTGGTTGGGGAGTTTGAAAGGGATAATGGTTCTGATATGTGGATCATAATTATGATCATGGTCAAGGTTCCCATACTCTTGAGGAGTAGGGAAGGCATCTAAGGCGAAAATATTATATTATCCCAGTGAGAGATGTTGGAACATGGGTTCCAAAGGGTCCTTTTATGAGGATCTAAGAAAAAGGGATAGATGAGCTAGTTAAAGCTTCATCGATGGTAGGGGTGGATTTATTGTTGGTTGGTGGTGAGGTGGATGAGCGAGGAAGAAGAAAATCATTGGGTCAATATGTTATGTTGTAAGATGTGAAAGGGATAGGGTTGGCTTGTATGGTGATGACCTAAACCTCATGTTTGAACTTGAAACATCGATGAAAGGTGGATGGGACACAACTCATGACATGGATCCAAGGGTGTCCAAGTAAGATGTTATATTAGAACTCACCTTAAATGATGTAGAAGAGCTCTATAAGTGTGAAAGGTCCTAAGAGGATATGGAAGATGATTGTTACCAAGGTTATAGCCATAGTATCTTTAAAGGAATGGAGGATCATTAAGGTTTCTAACATGATATTCTTTGGCAACTAAAGTTGGTCATAAGCATGAGAAGAGGTAATGTTAATACTATCTCCTCCATCAATCATTAATCTTTTGATGTGGGTTTGATTGATGTATGTAGTGATGAAGAGAGGTGGATATAGAACTTCAAGATGAACAGAAGGTATTTTTGAATCCTTGAATGTAACAAGGGAAGAAATTGAAAGGGTTTTGACAAAAGTTACAAGAGGTTGAGGGTCTTTGGGTTTGACCTCTATAAATTATAGAGACTCTATCAGTGCTTTATGGTGATGGGGAGAAGTTTTGATCAGTTCATCTAGGCTCATCTTCACTAGTGTTTGGTGAAGTTACTTTAGAACTACTCATTGGATAGATTTAGAAGGGTTGGAGGGAGAGGCACCTAAAATGGATATTTTGGGTTTTGGTAAAGGTAAAGGTGAATGTGCTTGAGTTTAGTTGGAAGGTTTTGGAGTGTAAGGATATGTCCATGGAATGGATACTTTAGCCTTTCCCTTATCTTTTTAATGGGCTTGAGATTGAGTGACCATATGGATAGTGTGGATGAGGGGAGGTGTTGGGCTAGAAGGTTACTTCAGTTCCTCCTCACTCTTGGATGAGAGCATGGGAGTAGGTAAGTGTTGGATAGGTTCATTTGGTGGTTGGGTTGGTAATGGGATCAAGAGAGGTTCATTTGATAATAGATCATCCTCATCCCATAAGTTATGGACAAGCATTTGGAGAGATTTGAAGTTCTTTGTATCATGTCTGGGTGTCTTATGGTATGAGTAGATTAAAATATCATTTAACCAGGATGGTTTAAGACTTGAAGGGTCAAAGGATTTGATAGGTGGTAGGATTAAGGAAGAATTTTGTAACAACCTTTTTAAAATGGTTGAATAATATTCAAGTAAAGGTATTATGGGTGATGTTTTTTTGGTTTTTGGGGTGGGAGCCTTCTTAAAAGTAGGCTTCACCATGGAAATTATGGGTGGTAGAAGGGTTTTGGTAAAAGGGTTTGATTAGGGTTGTTTGGTGTTGGATGGTTTTGAGGTGGAGGCTTTAAAGGTGAAAGATTTGGAGGTGGATGATGGAGATGATGAAGGTTTAGAGATAGGTGGGAAGGAGGAGGTAGATAGTTTGGTTAAAAATGATGGGGAGGTTGATGTTTTAGAAGGGGTAAGTAAAGGTATAATGAAATGAGGAAGTTTAGTTTGGGTTATTTTGGGAGGTTTCACATTCTTGTTAAAAGGATGAGCTCCTAGGATGGAAGAAGGATGAGATCCCAAGATAGAAGGTATGAGGGAAGGGGGAGGTATAGTTCTGGTTCTAGGTGGGAGTTTGGGCAGTTCCACCTTCTTGGTTGGTTTGGTTAAGGTTTTATTTGGTGGACTAGATGGGGTTAAGTCCAACTTCAAAGATGGGTAGATAAGGCTATGAGTAGGGATTATCCCTAAGTTCTTGATGAGTTTAGTTAAAAAGGTGTAAGATGATTTGATAATTATGGATGGAGATGGTTTGGATGGTTTCCCCATGGTTTTGGAGGGAGAGGTGTTTTGTGAAGGGATTGAGGTTATGATAGGTTTAATGGTGGATAAAAATGAGGTTGAAGGTTCATGTTTATTTTGATAGGGGATCCCAAGATGGTGCCAAAAAATGGCTCAATCCATATTGGGTTAAGAAGAGAATTAGAAGTTTTGGATTAATCTAGATAAGGGTTTGTAAATTGGTTTGGTTCCTTGGTCATTGGATTCAAAGATTAAGCCCATAGGTTGAGGTGAGGGAATGGTTTCTTCACTCTCATCTTTGATGAAGATTTTCAATATTTGGGAAGATATTTCCTCTATGAAAGGGGTAAATAAGGTGTTCTCTCTTTGTGGAATGGTTTCCAAAGAGAGAGTGGGTAATTCCATGATGGGGGAGAAAGGTATGATGTAAATGGTTACTTCCTTTGGTATTTAGATCAAATAAGAGGTAGGTAAGTCAGGTATCATGTAAAGTGGAAGAGTGGAGGTGGTTTTTTTCCTTTTTTTGGGTATCTAAGGGAATGGAAGTGATTCCACCACTTTAATAAGTGGAGTGAAGGAAGAGGTAGTTGAAGAAATGGTTTCCTCAATAATAGGTTCATTGTTAATTACATTGATCATATGGACCTCACGAGCATGAGATGTTTCTAGTTTGTTATCATCATGGTTGGTAGAAGGGGCATGATTGGGAAAAGGTTATCAAAAGATGTTAAATGACTGATTTGAGGGTGCATTAGGAATTTCTAATGCAATTTTTCCTTTATCAATAAAGTTTTGGATAATTTTTTTGAAGGTGTTACACCTACTAATGTCATGTCCAATGACATGGTAGAAAGCATATAGATCATTTTCATTATACCAACTGGGTACTGAGTGAGAAGCATTAAATTTAGAGGAGGTTTAATAAGGAAAATTGTATGATGTTTGCTTCGATAAACTTGTCCAAAAATAAAGCATATGACTCCCTTAGTAGAGTGTATTATTTTGGGGTATCCTAGGTTTGATTTTAGGTTTGTTGATTAGAAGAGTTAGAGGAATTGGTTTGGTTGGGTTGGTTGATGATAGTGGGGCTATTTTGAGGACAACTATGTTTACAACTACCTTTGGTTTGGTATTGGGTTAGTTAGATTGGTTGGTATTTTTAGATGGGGAAGAGTTGGATTAAAGCTAGAGTTTTTGTTTCTTAGTTTTATCTTCCCCTCATTGATGGCTTTGATTTCTAGTTTGTGTGCCATGGTGAAAGCCTCATCAAAAGTTTTAAATTTTTAAATTTGTAGAGTAGGGGAAATGTGTTTGACACAATCTTGAGAGAAAATTTCAATCAAATTGGGTTAAGGTAATGAGAAAGAGAGCTAGTTGATAAGACTTCTCCATCTAGTTACAAAATTAGCAATTGATTCATCATCAAATTTCTTGATAGAGTAGAGGTCAGTGATAGAGACCTTTTTAGATATATTAATCGAGAAGTGGTCTTCAAAGGTTTGGGCAAGTTTGGAAAAGGAAAATATGGAGTGCTTGGTAAGAGGATTATACCAATCTAATGCTAGTCCAGATAAAGGCATAGGAAAGGTGTGGAGGAGAAGAGCATCATCATAGGTAATCAAGTAGTAAGAATGCTGAAATGGTCTTAGGTGTTATTGGGGGTTCTCCTTGCTTTAGAATTTATAAAATGTGGGTAATTCCCATTGAGGAGGGTAAGGTTAGATAGGGATAGATGGGTGAATAGGTTAGTTACAAATTTGGTCATAAGACAAAAGATTGTGATCCCCAGAGATAGATGACTCTAGGTTGGTCATTTTGTCCATCAACATTTTGACTAAATATGTTTGGGTGGGTAGTTCCATAAGTGTATGGTAAGTTTGGTTGAGGTTGCATGGATGCAATATATGGATAAATGGTAGAGGGTTGAGAAGATGCCACATAAGGGTTGATGGGCACAAACATTTGGGTAGAAGATGGGCTATGTATCCTTGTGGATTAGGAACATAGTGTGCATAGGGAGTCATAGGTATTGGTTGAGTTGATGTGGGCTAGTTTAGAGGTATGGTCGAATTGGTAGGTTGGTGAATTGATATGGGTTAGGTTAGAGTTGTGGTATGGTTAGTTGGTTAGGGGTGAGGGGTAACCCTAGTACTAATAGGTGGAAGGATATAGGGTTTATAAAGTACCACATTTTAAATTGGAGTGGATATTAGTGGGTTGGTAGTGATAAAGGGAATAGTGTAAATATGGGTATAAGGTATCCCTATGGTGGATTGTTTTGGCTAACTAAAGGTAAGGTTTCCCCTATGTTGGAGGAGTTATTGGTTGGTACAGGAGGTGTTTAGTTATTGGTTGGGTAGTTTGATTGAGTTTAGGTAGAGGTAGTATGTGGATTATTGGTAGAAGAATATGTTGGAGTGGTCATAGTTTGAGTAGAGGTAGTGGAAACCATAAGGTTGGGAGGCATCCCATAAGGTGGATCGCTAAGATGAACCAAAGCAAGGGTGAGATGAGATAAGGTGTTGAGGTAATGTTGGAGGGCCACAAGGTTGTTATCAAGGAAAGTGGAAAAATGTGCATCACCTTGGGAAACTATCCAAGGCATGGTGTGGGGGTATAAGGATGGGTAGATCCTCAATATTTGAGGTATACTCCATGGAGGATGAAGAAGAGGAAGGTGGTTCCTGGTTGGTTTGATTTCTAAACTGTTGTCTAGTAAATACCATGCGAGAAATAAAAAGAAATAAAGGAAAGATCATAACTCAAACCCAAATCAAACAAAATAAAAAGACCTCAAAGTAATAATACATACACTAGAGTGCATTTAAAATCCTAGGATATCTTTTATCTCACTTTTGGCTTATGCCTTAGTTTTAAAATGTGAATAAGAACTTTCCTTATAGAGGAAAAGTCTATGGTTGGTTTCAGGTGTTCAAGGATCTCAAAAGGATCTATGTTGGACATCAATATGTGGCTTGGAATTAGGGATTACCCCCTCACTTCACACATCATATAAATAATGGTGTTGGGTGCTTAGCCAATATATACCAATTTCTAGAGTTTAGACTCAACTACAGAGTTGTGTTTTGGTTCTCTTTTTAGTAATGTCCTCTAAGTAAGATAGCCAAAGGTTTAAGGTGATCTACTAGGAGATGAAATCCTAGTTAGGCCTTATGTCAATTATTTTGATGTTTAATTGATTTAAGTGGTTTGGTATAGTGTGTGATAAAGAAGTGAAACTATGATTAATTACTTTGCCTTTAATTTAACTAAATGAGCTAAACACGCAAGCAATCAATGTTTGCAAGGTTTGTTTAATACTTAAAATAAATTTTTATTTATTTTATATGAACATCAAATAAATAATAAAAGAGCACCTAGATGCCACTATGTCCCATTGAGCATGTCAGAATGTTTCTCTCAAATTTTGCTTATTTTTTAATTAAAAAAGTAAGAAACTAAAAATAAGGTTGTGATAAAAGAACTTGTTTATTTGTGCACATGTGATCTAGATGATCAAGAAGAGGTCCCATTTCTCTTTGTAACAATGACCTATATATAATAAATCACTCATGAAAATGGGTTATTAAATGGGTAGCAAGGTGGAATACCTAACATGAGCTAGATCCAAGAAGCATGAGCTTACTAGGAGGCACTCAATCCATACTCTTAAAATAGTTAAGTTAGAAGAAATGAAGATAAAGTACTTACATCAAATGACATAAAAGATTGAAAGGAAATGAAAGAATAAATAAATATTTGATAAAGTAAAATAGACTAATTAAGCAAATAGGAGGTCAATACTAATGTTAAACATATTAGGTTGGGTTTAGAAAATAGGTGAGATCTCTGTGAATAGGTAGAGAGTCAAAAAGTGGAATTTAGTTAAGGGTAAGTTGGTAGAAAAAACTTTATATTTTTTCTTACCATAGTGACTGTTAGCATTCAGGATGATTATCGATGGTTAGGTTGACCGTCGATGGTTGGCTGACCATTGGTAGTTGAAGATGAACATTGACAATCAAGGTGACCACTGATAATTTTTGTAGGTTTTGGAAGTGTTTAGAAAATATTCTAATTTATATTATAGAAAGGGGTTAGTAAGTGGTTTGGGATCTAATTAAGGTCTAGGGGTTGGGAGATAAGATGTAGAAAGGTTTGATTCAAGCAGGGAAGTTAGAAACCAAATAAATAAAACCTAAACTACAAAATGTACATAGTATGTTGCTTGATGGTTGATGGATAATCTTGGAGCAATTTTGGTAGAGTAATAGTACTTTGCCTCAAGATGAATTTATATATAGGTTTGGGTCTCTATTGTAGTTGATGAATTACTAGAAATAAGACCTATTGGTTGATAGTTTGATCACCTATGTACTAGAATGCTTGATGGATTGACTGATCCATTCCACCTCTTGCTCCCCTCCTACTATAGGTAAAGAGAGATGGAGGTAGAAGATTACATAGGAGGTTAGGCTATTGATTTTGATGCATCATTATGTGTTAGTAATAGGTAAGGTAAACATATTAAATTGTGTCATGTTAACTTATACATAATTGGTGTTATGTTTGTTCAAATGGGGAAGGGACTTAACCATTGGTGTTAGGGTGACCATCAGTAGTCACTATAACCGTCGATGGTCAAGTGTCGAATGTTAAGTGGGGTAAAATAATGGGTTGGTTCAGTTGGTCAAACTGACCATGGTTAGGTTTGATTAGAGGTTAAAGGGTCAAATTGGTCCCAAGGGGGTTTTAAGGTGGTCCAAGGGTGTTTTGACATTAAAAATTGTAGGGTGTAGAATTTTGGTGTCTATAATTAGTAAAGTGAAACTAAATGAAGTAAAATCTACAAAAAAAAATATATGAGACAAAATATAACAAGATCTATGCTAACATATGTATCAAAGATGAGCATGTGAAAGACATATCTATAAGTCTCAGAAGGTTTCTTGAAGTTGAATTTGTTTATTATTATGCATTGGAGAATAAGAGTGAGCATTGTAAAATTTCCCAATGGGTAAGTGTATGCAGGGATGGGCATCATAAGATGCCCCAAATTATAAAGGGACATGTGGATGGGTATCATAAGATGCCCTAACATGTGAGGTGGAGTGAGGTAACATTAAACCATGAAAATTATTTGCATTGGGTTGGAAGGTGCATTTATAGATAGGTAAATGTATTGGTTTGTTAGATTTTAAGGTTGTTGAATGTGAAATAGGATGTGTAGGAGGGGTATGAATAGGTAAAGGAGGACCATGTATGATATAATTTGGCGTAGGCATTTGAACTAAGTACTCTTTTGGTGCATGTGACCTATGAGGTTTGATGTTCAGTAGATGCAACAATATGTTTCAAGTTGTTCATGGTAGCTATTTGTTCCTTATTGGTGCAGGAATAATGATCAATTATGGTTTGAACAACATTGGTAGATGAGGTGTAGGTATGAGATAACTATTTTTGTTCATTAGGTATTTGATTTTGATATGATTATGGTTCTTGAGATTGAATTTGAAAAGCTTAAAGATAGTCTTGATAACATTATTTTTCTAGAGCGTCAAGATTGAAATATGGACTAAACAAGGAAGAAAGAAGAAATCAGTGAAGATCACAAAAAAACTCATGAGAATGACCTATAGTAGCATGCCACCAATAAAATTCATCAGGATTGTACCATTTTGGAGGAGGTTTGGAAGGATCAAATATCATGGGTTTAGAGGGTGCAAATTTCTTCTTAATTTGTTCTAGACTCAAGGATGGGTGGGTTGGGTTAAAATTGGTTGAATTGGATGCTCCATTTTGAGGTTGGGGAGGCTTGGATGAATCAATGTTATGATAAAATGATTAAAAATATTCTTTATTAGTTGTTAGAGGTGTTTCAAATTGAGTCATAATAAATTCTTGCCTTTTTTCTTGGTCTAAAGCTTCTTATAAATTTTTAGGTGAATAGCTTTAAACTTTGTATTGAAAGGGAGGTTTATAAGTAGTAACAAATATTTTTTAAAAAGTATCATCAATCGTGTTATGGTCCACTTTATGAGTGAAAGACTTCCATCATTTGATGAAAGTATAAGCAGATTCATTAGGAAGTTGCTTAGCATTGATGAAATGGCTAAGGTAATTTTCAAGAAGGTCATCATGTTAGAATTACTTCACTAGAGCATTGACTAAATCCTCTAGTTGTGAGATGGAATGTCTAGGAAGTTGGTTATACCATTCAAATGAATCACCAACAAAGGTTTTGGCTAAGATTTTGGTGGTATCAAAGGTGTTAGTTTAGAACCATTCCTTATAGAGATTACCAAAATACTTAATAAATATGGAAGGGTCCTTAGTCCCATTATATGTGATAGTTGGCGAAATGTTTCCAATGTCTATGGATGTAATGAATGGGGATAAAGGTTCATATTGAAGATGTTGAAGCATTTTTTTATTCATTAGAAGTTGAGGGATGATATTACCATTAGCATCTCTAAGAGGAGGGACAAAATTTTGATTTGGCTGAGACATGATGACTTGAGGTGGTTGACTATTCATGTTGAATCAATGTTGTTGCATATTCATCATTTGAGAGGTGTTAAAAGCTTGCACTATGTTCATTTTATATATGACTTGTGCAAGAAGTTGAGTTTTATCAATAGGTGGGTTGGTGTTTGTAGGATGGGTATTAGTGTTGATAGGAGGGGGATTATTAGTGTTGGTGGGAGGAGGATTATTTGTATGCATATTATTCCAAACATTGGTATTGGGAAGAGGATTAGGATGAATGCCCTCAACTATATTACATGGTGTAGTGATTGGTTTTGGATTAGGAGAAGATGAAGGAAGAAAGTGCATAGTTCATCTAAAGTACTGAAATAGGTGAGGTTATGATCTAAATCCTTGATTATACAATGCTATTGAATAAGGGAAGGTTGAAAATATGTCATCATTATGAGATAAGACTAGATAAACACACAAGGAATAGGTGAAAAAGTAAAGAGACAAGAAGAGATAGATAAGTGTATAGAGTCAATTAGGTCAACCTATTACAATAAACATTGGATGATAAAGTGTACATGGTTGACTAGGTCAACCTAGTATAGCATATAGGGAAAATCAGATCGTCTTTAATAGACTGTGTCGATAGAAATGACTATGTATTGACATATGAATAATTTTTGCAAGTACTTATGAAAGCAAGAAATATAATGAAACACACAATTAATTATATCAATGAGATTAATCCATTTGAGTCACACAACACAAAACCTTGCACAAACATTGGCTAATGCAAGTTTCTTCAATACAACATACAATTAAGTAAAGAGAAACTAGTCAACTTGGAAAGTAAAATCTAACTAAGTAATCAACCTAAATGATGTTAGATTATTAGAATAAAATTTTAGATGTGATATGAAGTTGGCTATAAGAAAGGAACTAAAAAGAACTCTAAGGATGAATTTAGGAATTTTTGGATAAAAGGGATCTATATTGGTAATATAACTATTTTCACTTGGATTTAAACCCTTTGAGGAGATGCCTAAGCTCTTCTCATCCAAGTGGCATAATGGAAACACCTCTAGGGTTGTGGGTAGCCTAAAGATGAGGTGAATCTCTAGATAGGGATAACTCTGTTAATGCACCACTTTGGATTGAAACTACACCTAAAATTTGAGGGTGAAAAGGGATAATTTAAATCAAAATATTTCAAGGAATATGATACATCAAATAAGATGATGACTTCCAACCAGTAGCATGTTACACATGAGAACAAAGGACTAACCAAACATACACTCCTTCAATCTACATCTTCTCTCATCAATGTTACATTATGAGATTATGGATGTATGTGAAAATATGGGAGGACTAGACAATAATCCTTGAATGGCACTAGTGAATAGACTAACTCACTAAATCCTTGACATTTCATAGAATAATTCACATGTCCTGTAAGAAGAAGCTTTCCAACTACAAATAAGATGAAAGAATGTCACAAAATGATAAGGAAAACTTAGTATACACTAAAAAATATATAAAATTAAATTAATACACCCTAATAACAATAATAAATAGGTAAAAATTAGTACTCTTATTGATCAAATGTCATGTAAATGAGCAGGGCTTTGCCATACTCAAGTGGAGTATAAGTTAGTTCTTATAGAACTTGAGAGAGATAGGAGAAGAGAGAAGTATAAGGGTCACAAGGAAACTTGTAAATATGATAAAATAAGTTACTTGTGCATGATAATAATATTTTTGGTAAGCCATGCAAGGTTAGAAACCAAAAGTGTTCACACAAGTCATGAAACTCTTACAAAGTGGCATGAAACTCCTCATTTTGGCTCAAAAACCTACCTTCATGATTTAGACCTATTTGAACATCCAAAAAATTATTATGGATAGGTATGATGATTGTAATTAATGATAAGGTTTTAAATCATGCCTCTTCATGCATTTTTTATAGGCTTGGTCTTTTGGAATCATCTGGGAATGAGTCATCATCATCTGTAGTCCAAAAAACTATTCCTTCATGCACCTGACACACTTTGCCTCAAATTTGTCTTCAATTTTAAATTAAAATCCATGTAATGGAGTGTATAAAAATATTAAATACCCTTCATGGCCTTATAATCATCAGACACACCTTAAAATCACCTCACTTAAAGTTCTCTACCCTTCTCTCTAGTTTGTCCACTATGCTAGTTTTGACTAGTTGAGATGAAGCACCTAGTTGAGGCACTTATGAGCTATTAAAATTAATTAAATTTACATTTTGAGTTATATTAAGTCCTAATGTTCCATCCCATGTGATTTTAATCTCTTGAAACCTCCTAAAAATTTCACAATACATAAAATTGTCTAGAAAAGCCTATTTTTTACCCTATTCATACAAGTCTATAAAGACAAAAATATTTGGTTCTATCTTTAGGGATTAATTTACAATTTAAAATCATAATCCTAGTCAAAATGGTGCATTATAGTAGCTTTATAACTCCATTTTTCCAAACTAGTCCTTGTAGGGGTTTAGCAAGGGTTTTGAGCAATTTGACCTCTTAAGGTTCATTCATAAATATTTCACATTGGAGTTGCAGACAAATTCCACAAAGTGATTTTGAAATACCTCTTATAAATCCCATCAACTTTTTTTCTCCCATGCAAAGCATCAAGAGAGATATGAGTATTCAAACTTGTCCTATTGAGCACTTTCCTCCTAGTGTTGATTTTGAGCCAAAAATGACTTCCTTGTGGTTTATCTACCTTTAAAAAGATTTATCACTGATATTTTTACCCCATAATGACTCTCCAATCCATTATAAAGCTTGGTTAAGGGTAAAAAAGAAAATGACTTATCATTTGAAGACTAGGCCTAACCATGTCAAATAGGCTTGAGTTGTCCTTGAAGCCCAAAATGAGTTATTCATGGTTACTCTATATATAATATCTCATACACATCTATATTCATCCCATAAAAATTTCATAATAGGCTATTATGTTTACCTCATGTGGAAAGTGAAGGTGACTATCCATGTGGCTTCTAGGCCAAAACCCTACCCTTAAGCCCAACTACAACCTTAAGAGTGTAGGGTACTCTATTGAGTTCCATCCATTTTTTAATGTTCTACCATATTTCCCTTTATTTTTTCCAACTCTCCACACTTTACCATAAGGCTCTTCTATCATTTGGTTCATGTTTTCTCAACCATCCTCTAAACACTACCATTTTTAACCCTAGGGAAGTACCCTCTATGGTACTTACCCTATTATCCTAGAAAAAATATTCATTTTATGATATTTTTCAACTCATAAAATTTTTATTCCTTGGTCTTAATCCTAGACCCTCAAACTTTAACAAAACGTCAAGACAAGTTTGGAGGCAAGGACTATGTGCATGAATTTCACCTTAGACTATATGTTATATATTTAGAATCCTTTATTTGATTCACCTTCCATGTAAATATCCTACTTAGATCATTAATATCATTATTAATGTGTACTATGTCTACTCATTATCTTAACTCCTTATATACACTTTCCTATCCTCTGATAGTCAAGACTGTGTGCAACCTTGTTGACTGTGACTATGTTTTGCTTGTTTAGTGTACCTATAGGTAACCTTTTCATTATTTTATATTTAAATCAATGTTTATATGCATATTTGGATATATTTATATCATTTTACATTTTATTATACCTTTCATCTCATCCTTATGTACTTTCACATCAAGAAACCTGCTCACTATCTATCCCAATCACCTCTAGTTGACTGTGTGGTAGCTTTTTTAGGGTCCTGTAGGTATACTTGTACATTTTATAGGAATTTAAGATAATAATTAAACCCTTATCCATGGTCATATACCTATTTCTTAACTTTTTCATTGTATACTGAAGCTAGATCATCACTTAGGAATATATTTTAGCTCATTTTCTACCTACAGTTAGATGTGGGTGTTTCTTTCTAAATGAGGGATATCTGAAGGTGTGAATGAGACCAAAAATTAACACTATAACCTCTCCTTATTTTTTTCTATGAGTGAAATATTCATACCATGCTATAGGTTATTATGCACTTAGGTTCATTAGAAAGAAAGCACCCTTTCAAACCTCCACTTTTGGTTGGTTGTAGATGGCTCACCAAGCCTGTGTATAGACTGAAGGTAGTAACACAATGCATTATCCTCCTTAAGATTTTAATTTATATCATGATTAACCATTTTAACCATTGGAAACATTAAAACATGGTGCATATGCTATTGTGAACTTTGGATAAAAAAGGTTCCTTTTAGACTCAGACATGTAGATGATAATGCCTAAGTTTAATGTTTGTATAGGCTATTGTAGGCCTCAAAATTACCATCCTCCACTTCTCATCTTCTCCTAAAACATTTCAAGGTCATTTTCATAGATTTAGGATAAAATATATGGTCATCCATATGTATATAAGTTTTATACATCCCTATTATAAGATATCATTAAAACCCCTAGGAACTCTATTTTGCAATTTTGGGGACAAAGGGCCTAAACCTCAATCATCATCCTTTTGAAGTGATCTTCAAATTTATCTATCAACCTATAAATTCAAAAAAAAAAATTAATTTTTTTTTCATCCTACCATGACCTCAATAATGGTTCAAACACTTATTTCAACACTTCAAAATTGACTCATCACTCTTTATAGTACCACCTGTAGGTGATTAATCTACAATGTAGGTAGTAAATGGTGTTGTGAGAAATATAAATGATTTATATGTTTAAATTTAGTCTTATATTTCTAAAAAGTTTCAAAATTACTTTATTCACTCTTAAAACCCTAATTATCTTACACCTCACTATTTTTATAGTTGGTCTCTATGAGGGCCCTATAGATGTATGTGAATTACAAGTAGGTAATGAGAAGGATTGGAATAATGTGCATTATTTATGCCTCTTTAATAGACAAAAACTCCTTAAAAATTATAAAAATGGTTGGTCATCATTAATATGGTCTTGGAAACAACTTTAAAACATCCATTTCAACCTAATTTTTCTCCTTCATGGCATTTGTACACATTAATTAATGGTTGCTTGAATGGTAAGTTACATGTGATTGCACCTTCATGGATATTTTTACTTGAAAGATAAGATTTGAAAGGTAAGGATATAATAATAATTTTGAAAACTAATAATTAACTCATCTCCATCCTTTGAAACCATGATCAAGCATGAAGTTCTTGAAAATGGTGAAAAATTGCCTATAACACAGAATGGTGTATCCTCTTGCAACATGAGATGGTTTTCATATCCAAAAACCTTGAATCACTAAACCAAGAATATGTATAGTTATATAAGGAATCCAAATAATCTTTAATCAACCTTAGCAATTGGTTCATATGGAATTACTCAAACCAAGGCAAAACCTATAAGGTATAACTATTAGCAACTAGAAAAAACATAGTCAACTTCAAGAGGATGGTTCATGAAGCACAAGACATAATTATTAAAAATATTATAATGTAAATTAAGGTATTTGAGTTTAATTTTACCTCCATAATTAATTTTATCTGAAACCTCCTATGCTATCCATACCAAGTACAAACCTAAAGACTAGTTCTGTGTTCTTAGAAGGATGAAAAAAGAGCAAAATGGTTTTGGGCCAAAAAATGGCACTTCCAGACCATTTAAAATGTTTAATTGAGATTTAGGAAGCTAAAGTGAAATTATATTATATTATCCCATGTGGCACACTTCCTCATGGGCTATATAAGTGCCACACTCACCTTTTTCCCCAAAAAAACTACTCTTTCTTTTGAAACACTTGCCACTTTCAATTACCAACAGTTGATTAAGACATGTGAGGATGCATGGCACATGAAATAACCTTTTTTATTCTTCACACTTCCCAAGGAATTCATAAAACTCATTAAATTCCCTATTTTATCTCAAAATGACTCAAAATGACTAAAATGACTAAGGACCAAGGCTAGTATAACATTAAATGACATCAATTATCCTATAAAACACCTTTTGACATCTATATTAGACCCTTAAAATACCTAAAAGTCAAGTTTTTACCTAGGGGTACCCCAAATTGACTTTTATGGTCAAATTTTGTCAAAAAATTGGTGACTCATAGGGGTAGCATGCCTACTATGCTAATTAGACTAGTAGCCTTATCAGTCTATTAGGCTTAGGGAGTCATATGAAGTCTAAGACAAATAAAAAGACTTATTACCACAAATATTTGATCAAGAAAATACCACTTGACTAACTCAACCACATAAAACAAGGACACACACAAAATAAGATAACAAACTAATAACACACACACACACACACACACACACACACACACACACACACACACACACACACACACACACACACACACACACACACACACACACACACACACACACACACACACACACACACACACACACACACATGTGCTCAAGTCACTTAGGGGAATCAGATAATAAACTATCATGCACAACTAGAAACTAAGAATACCTCCTTTATAGGGTCAAAATGAAAAATTATTTAATCATCCTTTTGATGAGATGGATCATAGTGCCAATCATGTTTCTCCTTGATTGAATGCTTTGTGGATCAGACTTATTCCTTAACACATCACTTGATTTGATCTCAAGTAGATCATCCTTAAATAGGTCTCCAATGTATATATATTCCTCTTAAAAAAATTCACATACTTAATAATGTTTCCCACTCTTCATCTCATGGTCAACTTGCATCTTCTTTGTAGGCATGGCTTCAAGAGGATTGGTTTCTTATTCCTTAGAAGATTGAGGCCAATAGTATCTTTTTTCATCCTTAAAGAGCTGATGTGTTTCTCCTAAATAGTTGAGAGGATGATAGGAAATATTTATGAATTCAAACATATCATCATGAAATTTATATGCTTCTTGAAAGTACAAATTTGAAAGGTTGTTTTTCCTTTGCATACTTACTTAAGTGTCAAATTTGCCTTCTCCATATTTGAATAAATCATAGCATCCTTGAAGAGGAGTATAACCTGATCCAATAACTTTAAAATAATCATACCAAGGCTAATTAGGAGCTTTTTCTTGTTCATCTATGACATTTTGGATAATGTCATCCTGTTCACCATCACGTATAATTAGCTCCAAAGAATTTGTAGACCCCTTGAGAGACTCAAACTCATTGTAAATGTTTTAAAACTTATGCCAAAAGTCCTCATCCTATTTTTTATCACCATAATTATGGGTAAAAATAAGATAATCTCCTTAATCCTCTTACTTATAATCCAAAAGTACGTCTTCTAAGACTTCCTCTTCAACATAAGAAAAACATTCTTCAATATCAACCAAACAAGAAGACTCAACGCAAGGGATCACCTATTATTCAACACTTAGGACCTCTTCAGGGATCTAAAATTATGTATAAACTATCATAATCTGATATTTATTATTAAGGGCTTCAATATATTCCATCTCTTTCTCCTTTGTGGTGATGCCAAGATTAGGCATCTTGAAATTTGGTGACCTAACCCAATGAAGCTACCAAGGAGTTACGCTTTCTTCAAGAAAAAATTATAAATTTTACTCAAAGAACTACTCTTATTTATGTTCCCATACCATATGTCCATGAAGGTAAATGGTGATGGGTTGAGGAGAAGAGGAACTAGTTGGTGGAGGTGGAACATAGGGCTCAAAATCAGATTTAGAATGCAAAGTTGGGGGTTCTTTTGGGAGATCTTGAGGAAGGGGAGGCAAACCTTAGGATAAGATGGCTTGGTTATCTTCCTTGAAATTTAAAATATCTTAAATCACATCTTATTCAACTTGAGAACTTTTTTGAGGAAGGTTAGATGGGGTGTGTTTAGGCATAAGATCTTCTTTTGGGTCTAAACCTTCCATCATACCTTGACTTAACAACTTCATCCTTGACTCCAACTATTCAATTTTATTGTGTAGGTTCTATTGTAAAATTATTTATTAAATTTCATAGGAATCATCATGAAGATAAGGAGTATATTAGGGCTCATATGGAGGACAATAGGTCTCTTTTTTAGGAAGGGCGGGAGGGGTTTGTATAGGATTAACCTCCTTCTCAACTTCACACTCTTTATCAAGTTTTTTCTCCTCTTTCTTTCCACATGAATCCACTATATTATTAAAAATTATGATTTTATTATTATAATTCTTCTCTTGAGTTTGTGATTCAACTTGAGGAGTGGATGAAGCATTCAAGAAACTTGGAATCTCCTTAGGCTTGGATTCTCCACCTTGTATCCAACTTGGAATCTCATATCTAGAAGTCTTTCCTTGAGATGGGGATGAAATTTGAGAGGAAAATGAGGGATTTAATTCCAATTCCTATACTAATAAAATATAATTATTCATATGCATATTATCCAACTCAATCTACCTATCAATATTAGCTTCAAAAATAAGGTTTCTCTTTTTAACTCTCTCTTCCAAGTGATTGGGAAAAGGATGACTTTGATATCCTTCATTTAGATCATGAGTAGGGATCAAATATGGCTGATATGAAACTTGGGGAAGTGGATATGAAGTATTATAGGTTTGGTGAGGTTACCTTTCATTAAATCTTAGCCTATCCTCTAAGGAATAAACTAGGCCATTCACATCAAGCATCTCACTTGTGAGCCTTTGCTAATTGGCTCTCTCAATAGGTACCCACTCTCTTTTGACCGAATATAATGCATATCTCACATTATGAATAATATTAATAGGAACCTCTTGACCATATACCCTTTGTGTGTCAAGATAAAACATATACCTCTCATATCCTAAAAGAGTGTGTTTGAAGGTGGAAATAGATTGACTTGAGAAGTGACTAGGTTAACTATGAGAAAGATATGGAGAAGGATGATAGGTTTGGTATAATTCATAAATAGGATAATAAACATAATGTTGAATATGGTACACTTCATGACATGTTTAATTAAGAACTTTTTCATATTGATAGGGAATGGCACAAGCTTGAAATGTCTCACCAACTTGTGTAAAATAGTGATCAACACCAAAATTATCCATGAAACATCACTAAATGTAATAACAAAAATAAATATATTACTTAAAATATTCAAAATGAAACTTGTGTTTCTTGACCAACTGATGTATCTTTGGATTCCCCATATATGCTTGGATAGATGCCTCTAAAGGTTGATGTGTTGAAGGACAACAACAAAAATCCTTAAACTTTTTGGACTAAGAGTCCCACTAGGCATACCCAAAACTATTTTCACTTGGATTTTCACCATTTGATGAGATTCATAATCTCTCCTCATCCAAGTAGCACAATGGAAACACCTCTAGGCTTGTGGGTAGCCTAAGGATGAGGTGAATCTCTATATAGGGCTAACTCACTTGATGTACCACTTTGGATTTTAACTAAAACTAAAATTTGGGGGAGGAAAGGGAGAGAGATTACTAAAATAAAACTATTCTAAGGGAGGTGATACACCAAATAAGATGATGACTTCCAACCAGCAACATGTTACACATGAGAACAAAGGACTAACCAAACATACACTCCTTCAATTTGCATCTTATCACATCAATGTTAATTATGAGGGTATGGATGACTGTGAAAATATAGGAAGAATAGATAAAAGGCCTTAAATGTCACTAGTGAATAGACTAACTCACTAAATCTGTAACATTTCCTAGAACACTTCACATTCCCTACAAGAAGAAGCTTTCCAACTGCAAATAAGATTAAATAATGAGACAACATGATAAGGAATCCATAGGCTTCACTAATAAAGATTGAAAATTCAAGTAAAAAAAATTAATAATATTCATGAAGAGGTAAAAATCAGTATTTGTATTGATCGAATGGTATGAAAATGAGAAGGGCTTCGCCATACTCAGGTGGAGCATAAGTTATAATGGCCAAAATGGCTAGTTCTTATATAACTTGAGGGAAATATGAGAAGAGAGAAGTCCAAGGGTCATAAGGACACTTTTAAAGATGATAAATTTGGTTACTTGTGCATGATAAGAGGATGTGTGATGAAATATGTAAGGTCAGGAAGCAAAAGTGTCCACACAAGTCATGAAATTCTTGCAAAGTGGCATGAAACTCCTCATTTTGGCTCAAAACATTACCTTCATGATTTGGAATTGTTAAAACATATAAAAAATAATTAAGGATAGGTATTATGATTTTAATTAAGGTCAAGGGTTGTAGGCATGCCTCTCCATGCATTGGTTGTAGGCTTGGTCTTCTGGAATCATCTGAAAATGAGTCATCATCATCTGTAGTCCAAAAACCTCTTCCTTCATGCACATTTCACACTTGGCCTCAAATTTGGATTTAGTTTTCCATAAAATTACATATTATGGAGTGGATGAAAATTTTAAATACCCTTTATGGCCTTAGGATCATCAGACACACCTTAAAATCACCTCACTTGAAGTTCTCCACCCTTTTCACTAGCTTGTCCACTATGAGAGTTTTGACTAGCTAAGATGAAACACTTGATTAAAGAACTTAGCAGATGTTCCAAGGAATTAAATTGACATGGGGAGTTATTTTAAGTCCTAATATTCCCTCCCATGTGATTTTCATCTCTTGAAAGCTCCTATAACCTGCACAATACACAAAACTATCAATAAAATACTATTTTGTACCCTATCCATACAAGTTCATATATCCAAAATGCATTGGGAGTATATTTAGGGATTCCTTTAAAATTTACAATCATAATCCTATTTAAAATAGTCCATTAGAGTATATTTAAAACTCTATTTCTCCAAACAAGTCCTTGTAAGGGTTTAGCAAGGTCTTTGAGTAGTTTAACCTCTTAAGGTTCGTTCATAAATATTTCACGTTAGATTTGCAAAAATATTACATAAATATATTTTTAAATACCTCTTGTAACTCCTATAAACCTCTTTATCTCCCATGAAAAATATCAAGAGAGATATGAGTATTCAAACCTATCTTATCGATCCATTTCCTCCTTTTCTTATGGGCCTAGTGTTGATTTTGAGCAAAAAATGGATTATTTGTGGTTTATATACCTTAAAAAAACTTTATAACTTCTATTTTGACCCCATAACCACTCTCCAATACATTATAAATCTTGGTTAAGGGTAAAAAATAAAATGACCTATCATTTGAAGACTAGGCCTAACCATGTCAAGTAGGCTTGAGTTGTCCTTGAAGCTCGAAATGATTTCTTCATGGTATATATATATATATATATATATATATATATATATATATATATATATATATATATATATATATATATCATAAACCTTTTTATTCATCCCATAAACATTTAATAATAGGCTAGTATGTTTACGTCATGTGGAAAGTGAAGGTGACTATCCATGTGGCTTCTAGGTCTAATTGTAACGTTAAGAGTGTAGGGTACCCTATTGAGTTCCACCTCTTTTTTCTTGTTATACCATATTTACCTTTATTTTTTATAACTCTCCACACTTTCCCACAAGGCTCTTCTAGCTTTTGGTTCATTTTTTCTCATCCATCCTCTAAACCCTATTAGTTTTGACCCTAAGAAATACCCTCTGTCTGAGATAAAATAGAGGGTACTTACCCTATTCTCCTAGAAAAAATATTTAGTTTAAGAGATTATTCAACTCATAAAAATTCTATGTAAATTTTTTTATCCCTTGGTCTTAATCCTAGACCCTCTAACTTCAACAAAACCTCAAGACAAGCTTAGAGGGAAGGATGTGTGTAGAAATTTCACATTAGACTATATGTTGTATATTTAGAAACATTTATTTGCTTCAAATTCCATTTAAATAGCCTAATTATATCATTATGAATTTTTAATAGGTATACTAATTATCTTAACTCCTTATACACACTTTCCCATACTCTGACAGTCAAGACTGTGTGCAACCTTATTGACTATGGCTATGTTTTGCTTGTTTAGTATACTTATAGGTAACCTTGCATAGTTTTATCTTGAAATAAATGTTTATAGGACTATTTTTATCTATTTATATCATTTTACATTTTCTTATACCTTTCATCTCATCCTTATGCACTTCCACATCAAGAAACCTACTTACTGTCTGTCTCAGACACCTCCAGTTGACTATGTGAGAGCTTTTTTAGGGTCCTATATTTATACTTGTACATTTTATATGTCTTTAAGACAATAATTAAATCCTAATTGAAACACTCCATGGTCATATACCTATGACTTGACTTGTTCATTACATACTTGAGCTAGATCATCACTTAGGACTATATTTTAGCTCATTGTCTACCTACGGTCAGCTATAGGTGTTTATTTCCAAATGACGGATATCTGAAGGTGTAAATGAGACCAAAAATTAACACTATAACCTCTCCTTCTTGGTTTATATGAGTGAAATTTTCATACCATTCTCTAGGTTATTATGCACCTAGGTTCATTATAAAGAAAGCACCCTTTCAAACCTCCACTTTTGGTTGGTTGTAGGTGGCTAACCAAGCCTGTGTATAGACTGAAGGTAGTAACATAATGCATTATCCTCTTTAAGATGATCATTTAGATCATGATTACCCCTTTCAACCATTGGAAATATTCAAACATGGTGCATAGTCTATTTTGCAACTTTGGATGAAAAAGGTTCTTTGTAGACTCAAATTTGTAGATGATAATGCCTGAGTTCAATGTTTTTATAGGCAATTTCAGGCCTCAAAATTACCATCCTCCACTGCTCATCTTTTACTCAAACCTTGAAAGGTCATTGTCCTAGATTGGGGATAAAATATATATTCATAAATATGTATGAAATGTCTATGCATCCCTGTTATGAGATATCATTAAAACCCCTAGGAACTTTGTTTTGAAATTTTGGGGACAAAGGGCCTAAAACTCAGTCATCATCCTTTTGAAGTGATCTTCAACCTTGTCTATCAACTTATCAATTCCAAAAATTCTATTGTGATGTTTTCATCCTACCATGAACTCAATAATGGTTCAAAAACTTATTTAAACACTTCAAAATGGCCTCTTCACTCTCTATAGTACCTCCTATAGGTGATTAATCTATAGTGCAGGTAGTAAATGGTCTTGTGAGCAATGTGCATGATTTTTATATTTCAATGTAATCTAGGATTTATCAAAAGTTTCAAAAGGAATTTATTCACTCTAAAAATCCTAATTAGATTACACCTCCCAATCTCTATAGTTGGTCTCTATGAGGGCCCTATAAATGTATGTGATTTGTAAGTAGGTAGTGAGCAGGATTAAAACAATGTGCATTATTTAGGCCTCTTCAATAGACCAAAACTTTTTAATAATTTCCAAAATGGTTTCTCATCATTAATATGGTCTTGTAAACAACTTTAAAACATCCATTTCAACCTAATTTTTCTCCTTCATGGCACCTATACGCATTCATTAATGGTTGCCTAAATGGTAAGTTACATGTGACTGCACCTTCATGGACAGTTTTACTTGAAAGATGATATTTTAAAGTTAATTAGATAATAATACATTTAAAACATAATAATTAACTCATATCCATCCTCTGAAACCATGATCAAGCATGAAGTTCTTGAAAATAGTGAAAATTTTCTATAACACATAATGGTGTATCCTCTTACAACATGAGATGGTTTGCATGTCTAAACACCTTAAAGCACCAAAATAAGAATATATATCATTATATAAGTAATATAACATCATTCATAATCAACCTCATCATTTTTTTCATATGGAATTGCTTAAACCAAGGTAAAATATATAGGGTACATAGATTAGTAGGCAAAAAAACATAGTCAACTTCAAGAGGATGGTTCATGAAGCACATGCATCATTATTAAAAAATTTGTAATGAAAATTAAGGTATATGATTTTAATTTCACCTCCCCAAGTCATTTTATTTGAAACCTCCTTTGTTATATGTATGAAGTATAAACTTGAAGACTAGTTTTGTGTGCCTAAAAGGATGAAAAAAGAGAAAAACAATTTTGGGACAAAAATGAAAATTCTATAGCATTTAAAATATGTAACTAAGCTTAAGGAAGTTGAAGGAACATTTCATGATCTTATCCCATGTGGCACACTTCCCCATGGGTCATATAAGTGCCAACCTCACCTTTTTTCTTAAGAAAACTACTCTTTCTTCTGAAGCACCTACCACTTTCAGTTAATAATAGTTGATTAAGACATGTGAGGACACATGTCACATGACATAACCTTTTAAATCCTTCATGCTTCCCAAGGAGTTTGTACAACTCATTAAATGCCCCTTTTAACCTCAAATGACTAAAAGGATTAAAATGACTAAGGACCATGGCTATTATAACATTAAATGACATCAATTAGCCTATAAAACACCTTATGACATATATATTACACCCTTAAAATACCTAGAAGTCAATTTTTTACCTAGTTGTGCTTATCTAAAATATACCATTAACCACATGTTTATACCTGGCCAAAAAACCAAGTTAGTTTCCCTCTTAGTGATGAAATTCAAATAGGTTAGCCTTAGGTGGACAATTGTTAAAATGTGTTTTAAGATTTTTTGATTTGGTAGTGTGTGCATAAAAGAGAAAATAGTGAAACTAAATGGTATATTGAAAAAAACTTAATTAAAATATGTGATCTATTATAAGCATGCAAGTAACAAGAAATGAAAGTGTGAGCTAATTACTAGTATATAAAGGTTAATTCTAACTTTGAAACATAGTACAGTGTTGATTCAGTTGATAGTGTATGTAGTGAATATAGAATAGGGTCTACAGTGTCACTTTTGTACTATGGAAGCAAGGTTTTGAAAATGAACTACGTTGATAGAGTCAATTTAGCTTTCTAAATAGAAAAATATATATATAACTACATCGACAAGGTCGACCTAGTTAATTGTACAGGGACATTTTCAAAGATTGTAAACTATGAAAAATAGAACTATTATAAAGGCTAGAAATGGCAAAGAAGGATAGAAAGGAACATTAATAGGTTCAAGGATGCAGAGAAGTGAGATTGATATTTAATAACCTTGATAAATACTTGAAAATAAAGTTAACTATGTCGACTAGATCAACCTAGCTTTGTAGAATCTTATTGCTTAGTGTCTGAAATGTATAGGGTCCACTAGCTCAACCTAGTATGTTGAACCTGATGCCTGAAAATGTATAGGTTCAACTGGTTTGACTTAGTAGTCTAGATTGGATGTCTAAAAGTTTGAAAACTTGTATTGTGTCAACTAAGTTGACCTAGTAACCTGAACCTAGAAAAGAACCTGCATAGATATAATAGAGTCATATGGATGTGATTGTGTGTTAAACCTGTGCATAGAAGTTAGAACTATGTTGATACTATCAACCCATTATCACAAATAAATGATAATAAAAATGATAAAATAATGAAATAATTAAAACAAACCCTACAAAGGTTAGATTCATTTTAGGTTCACTAGAATGTATATAATCATAAATACATCATGTCTATAAATAAATCTTAACCTAGAGAAGATAGATCATACCATAAACTTCTGATTAGGGATACATTTATTAATAAGGAACATGACCAATATGGGGATCTGAAACTTGATTAGAGGATATCTTACCATAATACATCTTTCTAGGGAGGGTTCCAAATCCTTCAATCAAGCACAACCACTCAATAATCCTAAGGGGGTCTTGAGTTTTGATATTTCACCTAAACTAATAACAATTAAATCTAATCTAGTGCTCACCAAAGCTTTTGACACAAAGTGAGGGTTATAAATAACAAAACTAAACATGCATAAGAGACATACTCACATAAATCTATATGGAATATTAATGCATGGGAGAGAAGTAAAAATGCATATATATCTACTCTTACAAAGGAGAAACAAAGTTAGGAATACTTACCTTTGAACATGAACCCGTCGAGCCTCAATCTCTCCTTCGGCCAAGGTGCTTCACAAGAGGTTGTTGTGGTATATAAAGATAACAAAGACAAGTCAGCTCTAGGCTACACAACCTATCAATTCATCCAAAAGACTTATCTACAAGACAATATCCATATCTCTAAAGAAAGTATGAAACCTTAAGCTTTGCTTCTCAAGTAGAATGGCCAATAAACATATGTTCATTATCTCTTACTTATTTTTCTTTGCTTATAATAAATGATGGAAATTAATTTGTATATATAGGTGGATTTGACCCTTAACCCTTCCAAAAATCTTGGCTAATAGGGTTAACCCAGTTGACCTAGCACAATTTTGGACAATAATTCACTAGGTCATGAGTTAGGTTGACCAAAGGTCAAACTTTTCCCTAAGTGAAATACCCAAAACTATATAGGGTCGACCCAATAGACCTAGTACAAATGACTGAGAAAATGAGATTAATGTGAGGAATAGGAGGTAAAATATAACAAATGATTGAAAGGGGTACAAAAGAGAAAAACAAGTTTAGGGATAATGGTTTCAGGAGACAAGTGTGTAGATAACAAGTGGAAAAAGGGATAACAATCCTATGAAGCATCAATGGTCTACCCACCCCTTTCTTAGTGCATCCCTTAATGTGTGCACTTAGAGAGATTAAGACTCAATGGGTTCCTATAAGATACAAAGTGTCAATAAGTGATAAAATTTTGAAAATATTATGTGTATACATTAAGAAGGCTAATAAACACTAAAACATAAACACACTTGCAGGTTTAAATGACAAGAAAGTAAATTATAGGAAAGGAAATACTAGAAAGTAAATTTTAGGAAAGGAAAGTACTAGAATTGAAATGTTAGTCTAGATCATAAGCTTCCCACATGATATAATTGAAACACACAAATGGAATCAAAATGTAAACATATTTACCTGAATGAAATACACACACAATAGAAAAAAACTATCTAATGGATAGGAAATTAGACCATCGAATCATCTGAGTAGGCCCTACATCAATTATACATCGATCTAGAATCCCATCCTCTTCAAATTAGAATTAACTCAAAACAAATGACAATTATTAATCCTCTATATTTAGTAATTAAATACTTACATGTTTTTTACAAAGTATATTACATTGCTCTTAACTAATTCTCTATTATTCCTATTTTATTATTTTCTCTAATTATTCCCTAAAGCTTGTAACTCTTCTCTTTATATAGGGGAGGCATGGTATTATTAATTGATATAGAATCTAAGGAGTTACAGCCATAAACTAAACTAAGATAATATAATAGAAAATAAATCAAAATATATATTTTTAAAAATAAGGCATTGCAGCAAAGGGAATAAATACAAATGCATAGTCCAATGAGAATAAAGGTGGTTACAAGTAGTTGTAACATCTTCTAAACTATCAAAAATAACTTCCACCTTTGGTTGAGTCAATCAAAAGTGATTGTAGGTGATAATTAGTCATAACTATTCATATCAAATAAAAATTCACCTACAATAGTTATTGTGGGTGATCTAAAGCAGTGGCTATAGGTTCATAAAACTAATAGTGCATATGAGTGCCCACAAATAGTAGCTATGGGTTCCCATAAATAATGTTTATATAGTGTGAGCTAATTCAATAGATATTTCCCCCTTCATCACTGCAAATATAAATCAAATTTTAAGAAGTATTTTCTACATTATTCACTTTTTATTCATAAGAAAAAATAAAATAAATCCATTAAATCATACAAATTTATATAAAGATAAATAATTTTAACCAAAATAATATGCATATATAATATTTATATAATATGTACATATACAACCATAGTGTGGCTAAAATATTATCAATATTAATGGAAGGTGTTTATGAAAGACTAAAAAGCAAGATGAGGGTCATTTTTTAGCCTCATCATAGTGTATATACTTGATACATCGATGCACTAAAGATGGTACTTCATGATGTGTGTGTGTGTGTGTGTGTGTGTGTGTGTGTGTGTGTGTGTGTGTGAATCCTAAAAACATGTCAAAGGCACATGTACTTGGTAAAATTAGGAATAAAGTAGCCACTATTTCAAATCCCACCTAAATAGGCAACATAATGCACCAAAGAGTGTCTTATATATATATATATATATATATATATATATATATCCCTTGACTACTATTGCTGTATCTAGTAAATAATTTTGTGTGTATATAAGAGTCCACAACCAAACTAAAAATTTAAAGTTATATTTTTTTCTAATCCATTTCCCAAGCATGAGGCAACAAAAACTAAGGATACTTCACAAGTAAAAATATACATACAATGCACATCCTCTTCCTTTGACATACGATCACCCATTGAATGGTTATATTTTAAACTTACAACATATAACCATAATGGTCTAAAATCACATTTTACAATAGTGAGGTTGTCGGTGATGACTTGTATCTCAATAAAATATTTATATGAGCTTACATTAATTTTCACCCTATACATAGTGTCATGGTTGACAATGGTTAAGAAAAAACATATGTATAATGACACTTCTCAACACTCTTATATACACACAAAATTATTTACTAGATACAGCAATAGTAGTCAAGGGATATATATATATATATATATATATATATATATATATATATATATCCCTTGACTACTATTGCTGTATCTAGTAAATAATTTTGTGTGTATATAAGAGTGTTGAGAAGTGTCATTATACATATGTTTTTTCTTAACCATTGTCAACCATGACACTATGTATAGGGTGAAAATTAATGTAAGCTCATATAAATATTTTATTGAGATACAAGTCATCACCGACAACCTCACTATTGTAAAATGTGATTTTAGACCATTATGGTTATATGTTGTAAGTTTAAAATATAACCATTCAATGGGTGATCGTATGTCAAAGGAAGAGGATGTGCATTGTATGTATATTTTTACTTGTGAAGTATCCTTAGTTTTTGTTGCCTCATGCTTGGGAAATGGATTAGAAAAAAATATAACTTTAAATTTTTAGTTTGGTTGTGGTCTATAATCCTCTAATGGTACACTAGGCTCAATAATGTTGTCATCAATGAGATCATAAATAAAACATTTAAAAGCTGGAATATTTTCACATAAAAAAGGCTCCCCCAACCCACAATTACTAGATATCTAAGCATTGTCAAGGAATGTAATCACATGTTAATAATAAATAAGCTTTCATATATTGTGGAGACATTTAAAATCATGGGAGATAATAACCTCCAAGAACACCAACCATAGGATTATACCCCATCTCACAACACCCTAGTAGAGGCCTCTATGCTATGTATCTATATAAAGTCAATAGAGAAAAAGGAACTAACAAATGAAAAACTCTATTATTCTCCATCTTATAAACCACCCAATGAAATCATAGAGGATGAAAAACATAAAATAATTAAGGAAATCAATAATGTGAAATATATAAGACAGTCTATCCACTATAATAAAATGTAAAAATTCACAATAAAAGTATAATAGGATCCATAGATCATTGAATAAAGCCACATATTTCAACCAAACAAAAAATTAATAAAAAACAAAAATCAAGAATAAGGGAAATGATAATAATAAAATAAGATCATCACATCATTAAGTAAATATGAAACCTTCAATGAAAGGGAAAACAACTTCAGAATAGTAATAAGAATCACCATAACAGTGTTAAAATACTTCCTAGTCATCCACATAATATATTCTTAATTTATTATGATCAAATAATTCTCATTTTTATTTTGGAAAACCATCCCACAAATCCAACCTAAATAAATCCATCTCAAGTGGTCTTATTATGTGAAACAACTAACCCAATTGAACCTATTAAACAACATGTTGAACTCTTGTTGAATGAACCCCCATCTGTTGAACCCCTTCTTCAATAGACTGCTTAATTTTTTTATAGTTTCCTCTTTGTAGAGTCTTGGTGGCCATAAATTATGAGATAAAGTTTTTGGTATGCTAGTAGATCTCATTTAATTTTCTCAATAAATCTTTGCAAGTTGTCTATGTCAGGTACCTAAAACAAACAAACATGCTCTGATACCAGTTGTCAGGTACCTAGAACAAACAAACATGCTCTGATACCAATTGTCAGGGAATCCAAGAACAAACACACTTGTTCTAATCCCACTTGTTAGGATCTTGCTCCTCAGAAAGAGCACAATATGATTACCAAATATAAGCAATTAAACATGCGGAAATAACCAGAAGCACAAGTAACTAGAATTCACAAATAACACAAAATATGAGAGACAATACACTATCTTATATTAATACTTGTACAGAAAAGAATACAATAAAGAGCCGCCACACTCTTCCACCTTACAGAGGATTTTCACACCTCAAGTGTATAGTAATTCTTCTTCAAAACACTCTCCTACCAAAAACGGTCCCAACACACAACTCACAAATAGAATTGGTGTTCACCTCTCCAACTAGTCAGTAATAACCCCGCCAGTACACCAAGCACTCTATAGTACTTCAAGTTGATCTCCCATGAACCTATAACCTACAATTCAACAAACCATACTCACACATGTAGATCTCCTATGAGCTTGCAACAACCTGCAACTCAATGATCTTACAATGGAAGGAACTTCCTTGCCTTCCTTATCAGCTCATGCTTACAATACATGCCAATGGGTCTATAAATAGATCCTAGACATAAACAATAACTTAGACTCTTAATTTAGACAATTATCCATGCAGCTCAAGACCCTAACTGGCCTTTACATGCAAACACTTTGTTCACTTAACTAACTATTCATGCAATGAATAGTTTTGGAACACACAGGCGATCGACGTTGGTCCCTGCTTGCCTGGTGCTATCGACGTCAGCCGACTCCCTGCCGTCATCAGTTGCCTTCTACACTGGTCACGATTGATGTCGGTCATGCTACTGACGTTGGTGCTTATCAAACTTTAGCAACCTCCTTTTCTTTGTCTGCAACAATTTGAAGCTTTTAGCTCCACAACCTAACAATCTCCCACTTGGAGATAAATAGCTGCAACTTGTACATATACCTGTACTCTGTCTAGTTTGTTCCCTTGGCTTTGTATCCCTCCTCAAGATTACTCTTGAAGACCAACCACCACACACCCTGTAGTGCAACACCTATCATCTAAATCACCTGCTACATCCACATCTACAAACCATGTAGAAAATAACTAGAACCTGCATAGCATGTGCACCTGCTGCTGGTCCCTCTAAATATCCACTGAACTGCCCTTCAGTACTTCTCTCCCGGATTGGCTCCTAACTTGTGACAACTCCCACTGCTTGGGAAAACTCAAGTCTAGTACATACCATGCACTCAACCTCATTATGTGAATCAAGACACCTATTCTGTGAACTATCCAACCATCGACGTGTTAACTGGTCTCACACAATCATCTTGAAACAAAGTCAACATATGACCTTCCATGTCTCTAGAACACACTAATGCCAAAGAATCTTGCTGCTCCCAGATTCTCCATGACACACCCCTGAACTAGCTTTACCTTTAGTTCAACAATACCTGTATATGTAACCCTGCAACAAGCACATCATATAGTAATAAGATAATGTAGCTAATATTATCCAACCTGGTAAAGAGAAACACACTGATCAAACCTCCATTGCCCTACAGCTTATACAAGACCATATACCCTGATCTTCTGTCTCACGTATCCATTTCCACTTTTCTTCATTCTGAACATCCATTCGTCTCTCAGTGCTTACTTCTAGCTGGCAACTCCATCAAAATCTCTTGTTTGGTTCTCCTCCAAGGAATCATATCCTCATCCATGCCAAGCTCCCATTGTTTCTTGGATCTACCTGTTCTGCTTCTTTAACAACTTCCTTGTTCTATACCATAAGTGAGCAACAAGTAGTGTAAAGAAGGGAAATGATGAATTTGAGGCTTACATACCCTTTAAGTCCTCCATATGGGCACTTGAGACTCCTTGACAGCTTGCTATCCACCCAAATTCATCTCAATAACTGATGCCGGTCACATCTCAGTCTGCACCTGACTGATGTTAGTTCCTTGCGACTGCCTCCTTGCCAATGTCAGTTCCCCCTAGCCGACGCTGATAGTTATCTACCCTAAGTCACCGACATTGGGCTGCACATAGCCGATGTTGGTCCCTGTCTGGACGCCGATGCTCATTTTCGTATCATCGTCGGTCTCTATGTTTTTCTAGTGAGAACTGACTTTTTCCTGCGAGCTCTTTTTGGATCAAACCCTTGTCCAAATCACCCTTTCTCTACTCAGAATTCTTTTGCCCCTTGTGCTAAACTCTGTCCATCACCTTCTCCTTGAAAACTAAGGCTTTCCTATTCTTGTCACTAACATCAGATTCCTCAAGAAATGAAACCTTCTTCTTCTACATACAGAAATCACGATCCATACCTTTTAAATTTGAAAGCATACCCTTTGACTCAAGAACATGCATCTCCTTCTTATCCATGTGACCAAGCCTATTAAGCCACATCTCTAAATCTACAGCTAAAGTAGATAACCCAGAAAGAGAATTAGTAATACAAGTAGATAGATAAAGCGTACCTACTTTCTTACCTCTAGCTACAACAAGTGCACCCTTGGTAACCTTCCAAGAGTTTGCTGTGAGAGTTACTGTACAACCCTCATCACCCAAACTTCTAACAGAAATCAAATTCTACTCCAGAACTGGCACATGCATGACCTCCTTTAACACCCATGTGTTACCTGTCTACAATTTCAGGTTCACTTTCCCTTTGCCAACCATCTGACAAGGCTTACCATTCCCTACACAAATTTCTCCAAAGTCTCCCTGGACATACTCATGAAAAAATTCCTTATGTGGGGATGCATGAAAAGAGGCACTAGAATCTAAAACCCAAGATTCTACTTTATCTAAAGAACATACCAGAGCATCTTGTGTAACGTAATCCGTAACATCTGCTTCTTCTTCATGTCCTTCATGCTGATCTTCACCTGATCTACAATCTCTCTTTAAGTGCCCTTGCTTTCCACATTTCCAGCAAGTTATTCTGCCATACCTGGACTTGGATCTCTTGCCTATCCTTAACCTTGATCTCCCACGCTCTATCTTCTCTCTTTGCCTTCCTCTACCTTCAACACTCAAAGCATTCCCTGATGATTCACCTGTGCTTTTCCTACGTATCTCTTCATTCAAGATCACACTCACAACATCATCCACTTTTAAGACTTTTGAAGCAGACACAGTATTAGAAACTGCCATTACCAAACCTTCTCAACTTTCAAATAATGAACACAAGATTAAGAGAGCTCTAATTTCATCATCAAAAACAATATTGACTGAACTTAACTGGTTTACCAAACCATGGAAATCACTAAGATGGCTATGAACAGATCCACCTTCCAACATTTGCAAATTAAATAAATGCTTCATAAGAAATACCTTATTAGAAGCTGAGGGTTTTTCATATAAATTTGCCAAAGATTCCATCAACTCCACCGTTGTCTTACACTGTGAGAAGCTGGAAATCACAGATGATGCAAGACTCAATCTTAAAGATCCCAGAGCCTTTCGATCAAGAACCTCCCATTCTTCATCCTTCATATCATAGGGTTTGCAATCAACCCCACCCAATGGTAAGTACAAATCTTTCTGATACAGATAATCCTCAATCTACATCCTCCACAATTGGTAGTTCTTGCCATTAAACTTCTCCATTTGTAACTTATTATTTTCTGCCATTGTTCAACTCCCACTCAAATAGAAACCCTATGAGTAACTTGTAATCAACACACACTAACCAGATCTAATCCAACCTATTAGTATCCCAACCAAAAGCTTTGATACCAGTTGTCAGGTACCTAGAACAAACAAACATGCTCTGATACCAGTTGTCAAGTACCTAGAACAAACAAACATGTTCTGATACCAATTGCCGGGGAATCCAAGAACAAACACACTTGTTCTGATCCCACTTGTTAGGATCTTGCTCCTCATAAAGAGCACAATATGATTACCAAATATAAGCAATTAAACATGCAAAAATAACCAGAAGCACAAGTAACTAGAATTCACAAATAATACAGAATATGAGAGACAATACACTATCTTGTATTAATACTTGTACAGAAAAGAATACAATAAAGAGCCGCCACACTCTTCCACCTTACAGAGGCTTCCCACACCTCAAGTGTACAGTAATTCTTCTTCAAAACACTCTCCTACCAAAAATAGTCCCAACACACAACTCACAAACAAAATTGGTGTTCACCTCTCCAACCAGTCAGTAATAACCCTGCCAGTACACCAAGCACTCTATAGTACTTCAAGTTGATCTCCCATGAACTTGTAACCTGCAATTCAATAGACCATACTCACACATGTAGATATCCTATGAGCTTGCAACAACCTGCAACTCAATGATCTTACAATGGAAGGAACTTTCTTGCCTTCCTTATCAGCTCATACTTACAATACATGCCAATGGGTCTATAAATAGATCTTAGACTTAAAAAATAACTTAGACTCTTAATTTAGACAATTATCCACGCAGCTTAAGACTCTAATTGGCCTTTACATGCAAACACTTCGTTCACTTAGCTAACTGTTCATGCAACGAATAGTTTTGGAACACACAGGCGACCGATGCCGGTCCCTGCTTGCCTGGTGCTGTCGATGTCGGCTGACTCCCTGCCATTGTAGGTTGCCTTCTGCACTGGTCACGATTGATGTTGGTCATGCTACCGATGTCGGTGCTTATCAAACTTCAGCAACCTCCTTTTCTTTGTTTGCAACAAGTTGAAGCTTTTAGCTCCACAACCTAACAGTCTATAATTTGGTCACCTAATGGATGATTCTAGTTATATTTTATTTTATTTCTGACTGTTGGGATGATTATGATTTCTTATCATAATCCTCATTGTTGTCCCCAAAAACAAATTTCTCATTTTTAGGACAACATGTGAACTATTTTGGTTTTAAAGACCAAAATAATCTCTTCCCTTCTCAAAATTTATTCTCAGTATTCAAATTCCTCATTTTTTCAAGCTTCTCAGAGAATCTACAGACTCTGTAGGGTAGAATCTATGGACTCTATAGGCTAGAATCTACAGACTCTGCAGGCTAGAATCTACGGACTCTGCAGGCTTGAAACTATGGACTCTATAGGCTTAAAACTATGGACTCTATAGGAAAAGTTCTACAGGCTTCACAGGTTGATTTCTATGGACTCTATAGGAAAGAAGCAAGCTCTCAACACTTAGGCAATTTCAAAGCTGGTTTAACGACAAGATTCAACCAAAAAATTTCATTGGCAAGCTTCTAAGTAAGGATTAAACCATTGAACCACTGAACCATTGAACCTTGAACCATTTTGGTTCAACGGGTCCAATGGGTTCAAAGGTTCAACATCAGCAACAAGAGTTAAGCACATTTGTCAAGGTTCAAATTTTAACCACTTCAAGGTTTAATGGCTTCAAAACACTTATCAAAGAGAAGAATGCTTGAACCATTGAACCACTTTGGTTCAAATGTTCAATGGGTTCAAGGTTCAATGGGTTCAACAAGTTCAATGACCAAATGGTTCAATGCATTTAGTTCATAAAGATTAAAAGGACTTAGCCAAATAAAAAGAATGAAATGATTAAACCATTGAACCAAAGTTGGTTCAATCGGTCAGTTTAAGTGACAAGTTCAAAGGTTCAACCAATGCAATGAAGATCAAAGAGCTTTAAAAGAACAAGGAAGTGACAGACTAATGGTTCAGTAGGTTCAAAGGCTTCTACAAGCAAGTTCAGTCAAAAGAACAAGTTTCTAACACTTAGTCATTTTCAAGGAACGAACCATTAAACCGTTGAACCATTGAACCACTTTGGTTCAAAGGTTCAATGGGTTCAACGAGGCTTGTTTCAAAGGATCTTGGTTCAAGCAGTCAATAGAAATAAGGGAATGAACCATTGAACCAAAAATGGTTCAATTAGTTAGTTCAAGTGACAAGTTCAAAGGAGTGCCCCAAGCATCAAAGACACAAGTGCCCTTACAAAGGGAATATCTAGCAAAATTGACTAAGGAAATAAGAACTCGATAGAACGCAGCAGATGCTGCCATGTGTCACTATTCTAGATTCACATAAAATCAACTAAGGCAAATTTCTAAGGGACAAATAGCCCTTTCAGAGGACACTCAGAAGCTAAAGTGAACTGTTAAAAAAAATTGAAAGGCTAATTTGGAGCTCAAATAGCCCTTTCGAAGGGCATGAAGAGGACAAATGGACCAATTCAAAGGCCAAAAGAACAAAGGGATTTCCTTAAAAAAAGTTCCCCTGGTAAAAGTGACAAAGTTAATTCCTTCAAAAAATGAACAAGTCAAAGGACAAAGTGAAATCCTCCAAAAAAATTGTCTGAAGGAATTCGCCCAAAAAACAAAGAAAAGCCTAATGGAAAGACAAGGCAAGGAAGATTTCTTTCGGACAAATTCCCTGAAGGAATTCCTTCAGACATTTTGTCTGAAGAAAATAAAGGATAAAGCCCACCAAAAAAATAAGCCTAAAGGCCATCTAAAGACTACCTGAAGGGCAGATACCCTTGCAAGGGGCTCTTCTACACCCAAACTAGACCATTTCTTAAGGCCTGAAGGGTAGGTCCTCTCTGAGAAAGATCAAATGCCAAAGCTGAAGGAATTGCTGAGGAAAGTGACATGCCTGTGGATGCCAAAGTTGCAAAAATGAATACCCATTGATCCTTTCAGGTTTAAGCATGGACCTAAATTCATTCAAAGGCTTTAAGGCCAAGGCCAAAAGGAAGAACTGCTAAAAGGAGCGTAAAGAGTAGGAATGACTAGAAACATTTGCACATCAAATATGTTTCTAGAAGTAGACTGCTAAGTGGATACTAAAAGATGCAAATTTTTAATAGTGTGACCTATTTCTCTACATTGATAAAATAAAATGGGTAAATGCCCCTAAATTCTAGCATGTCTTTTTAACAAAATTCAATGCAACATGATGTGTTACTATTCCCAAGTCCTTCTTGAAGAGGCTATATAAGGAACTCTCTTGTTATTGTAGATCTCTCTCTCTCTGATTATCAGAAACAAAACTCTGCCCAAATTGAAAGGCATTATTGAGACTTTGAGCTCAGATTGTTGATCATATTTTGTTATTGGAATAAAAAATCAAGTGACTTTTTAGACTTTGTGCTGTGATATCTTTGTTGTTGGGAAAATTTTTCTTATGTCTTTTTCCTTAATATATTTTTTATTCTTTTAATTCAATAAGCAGAATTAGTGAAAGTTGTTAAGAAGGTGTCCTGAAGCCAACTATGGAGAGACTTTGTGCCCCCACAATTACATTTAGTATGTTTTCTATTTATTTCTATGTAAAGGACCTTGGGACGACTTTGTGCCCTCATTGTCCTTTGTATCTCACTCTTGCACAATTGAGGTGGAGACTTTGTGCTACATCTCAATCTATTGGTTACTACATCATTGGTTACATTTTACAATTACTACCAAGAGTATTCTTGTGGTTTGCTGAATAGTACTTATGAAAGAAGAGGAGTGCTTTTTGTCATTTTCCTTGAGATTTTTCCTTTGATTTGCATGCATCATCTCTAAAAAAAGAGAGATGGATGGTTTATCCAACCCTTGAGTACTATTTTTTGTTTATATATATATAGCATATCTATAGGGAACCTCCCCTTGATGAGAGGAGAGATTAGTCCCCTTTTGATGTGGTAAATCTACAATCTACATATTTAGATGACCAATCTTCCTACTTTGGATGATCAGACCTATTTTGTTTATCAGTACAACAAAATATTCAACCAACAATTTTTGGCAACTTCGCTGGGGATATAGTTATGTGCATTCTGAAACCTCAAATTTTAGATTGAATCAGTTTCTACCATTATCCATTATAGAATCCATTCCATTTCTGTCTTACTCATTATCATTATAACATTACCATTCATCTTCACACTAACTAGGAAAGAATGCGCAGTTTAAAGCCTCAAGCTTCAAACTAAAGCAAGGTCAATTCATTTCCATTTTTGTTTCACATTCTAGTAGATTCAAGGTATACATGAAGCCAAAGGGCTAAAGGTATTGTTGACCCTATATTCTAATTGGTACAACAAAGTAATTTTGATCTATTTCCTTCACCATCTCGCCTCCAACAAATCAAGGGCTTTTCTCTTACTAAAGTTAGATCTCCATTGCCAAACAAAGTATCCACTTCTACTGTTGATAAAGCTTTGCCAATAATTACTCCTCTAAGATTTGTTATTCCTCCTTTTCATAGTCATATAATGGCAGTTCAAGGTCTCTGGAGTAATTCTTTTGTTCCTCTCAATCTTACTCCACCTCTACATGAGCTTCCACACAGTACAGGGAAGAATTTTCTCAAATTCTATGGTGATGGGAAAGTTCATCCTGATGAATGCATTGTAGCCTTCAGCATATCCTATGGCATAATTGAAGTAGAATTTGAAGATGTAGCAGTCAAGCTATTTATAAAAACATTACAAGGTGCTACTTTAGATTGCTTTTATCATCTACAGGCTTGGTCAGTAACTAATTGGAATACCCTCAAAGCTAAGTTTGAAGCTAGGTTCAAACTTGCAGAAGATGCACATGCACTTTTGGCTCAACTTACACAGATGAAGAAAAAACCTCATGAACTAATGAGGGACTTCATAACCAAGTTTGACAAATTGAGAAATAGAATTCTTGTAATTACTCAACCTACAGTTGAGAATCTCAAATGCTTCTTCATTAATTCTTAGTTACCTGAAGTAAGTTTTCTTTTGAGATGTGCTGGTCAAATAGATCTTGTTGCAGCTCAACATTTGGCTATTAAGGTAGAAGATGATCTCATTTTAGTAGGAAAGATAAGAAGAGATCCAAATAAAAATAGACCCTCGTCATCTTCTAAATATTCATCTACAAGCACCACAGATCTAATGGTGCAGAAGTTGGAAAATGAGTTTCTTGCTCTCAAAAAGCAAATGGCACAAGGAATATCTTTTGCTCCATACAGAGATATGCTAAGGACATTTCTAAATTAGTCATATTAGGCCAATGCTGCCAAGAATCAAGGTTAATAAAATCATCTTCCTCCCCCATAAGGAAAACTTACCCTAGAAGCTCCTCCAACTAATTCAATAATGGGATATCTTGAAGCAGAATCAGAGTTCTCTTTCCATTTTGAATTGAATCAAAAAAATGACGTTGATCTCCTTGTGGAAAATCAAGAAGAATTAGCTAGTGACTCCCACAATGGTTTCCTAAACTACTAGGATGAACCTAGAAGCAAAAGAGAAGCTTTTGATAGATCATATGTACTATTTACCAGGTCTAAAAACCAATTAGTCTAGCAAGCTGATGAAGGGAGGATAGAGGAGCAACCTCAACCAACAACTACAATTGCTAAGCATGGAACCACTCTACCTTTCCAGTCAAAAGATCTAGTGATCACCCAAAAGGTAAATACATCAATTTCACCTTCACCTTCTACTTCAATTTCACAAACCAACCTTCCTCCCATCCCTCCTAAAACCCAAAAAGTTGAAATACCTTCCTCTGTTGCTAATCCAATTCAGCCATTTGACATAATTGATCATGTCAAAAAGACCAAAATACAAATGTCTGAATTTGAATATTTGCAGTCTAATCCTGATCAATTGAATAAGTTGGTCCAATATGTCAAGAACCAAACCATCCCTATAGGAAAAAAACTTAAAAGGGTAACTCTTGATTCCCAAAAAACATGCCCATTTTGAATAATCTTGTCATTACTCCTTCAGTTACTCCTAAGAAAATAAAACCTTTCTATCTTTCCCTGTTAATAAATGGTCACAAGCTAAGTAATTGTATCATAGACTCAGGCATATCTGATAATGTCATGCCTATTAAAGTAGCTAAATCTCTTGGCCTCACACTGACCAAGACATTAAGAGATGTTTCTCCATGGAAAATAAGCAAGTTCCAGTGCTACGGAAAATCAAAGATGCCCAATTTGCATTTGCAGCCTTTCCAGACAAGAGAATCAAGATGATTATCCTAGTGGCTGACGTCCCAACATTCTATGGCATTTTTCTTGGACAAAATTTCTATAAGGACGTGGGAAGAGAACTAAGCATGGACCTGTCTAAGGAAAGAATCCCTATCAAAGGTGTAATGAAGAGATTTCTCCCTAAAAAGGAGGCAAAATATGTGGTCACCCAAACATCAGCGCCTGAAGCTCAAATTCTTTTTGAATCCTTAGGTATGGATAACTACTTTCTATCTATAGATGAAGTGCATGAAACATCTGATAAAATTCTTGAAAGTATCAACCCAAAAATTAGTTCAAATAGAATAGCAAAAGAACTAGTAGGTTGTAATACAAATAAAGGAACCTCCCTCTCTAATGAAGGAAAGTTTAAAGAAAAGTCAGTATCTAATGAGTTATAGACTTTGGAATTCAATGGCAGCTGCTCTTCTACTGATTTGAGAGCCAAGATTGTGTTGATATCTCCTCAAAGAGATATGTTTTCTTCATCTTACAAATTACAATTTAGCAACACTAATAATACAGGTGAATATGAATCTCTATTACTTGGATTGAAGGCTGCTCAAGACAAAGGCATCAAGTTTCTTCATGTCAAAGGGGATGCTGAATTAGTGGTTTGTCAAGTGAGAAATTTATACCAAACCAAGAATGAAAGATTACGCCACTATCACAACTTAGTTTGAGACCAAATTGAAATCTTTGATGCTTTCAACATTTCTGCCATACCCAAGAAATCTAATGACAGAGCTGATGCACTTGTTGTTTTAGGAACTCTCTTAGTTCTTCACTTGAATTTTAAAGAAGACAAGTATACTATTGAGTTATTCTATAGACCAAGTGTTCCTGACAATGATGATCATTGGCAAGTATTAAATGATGATCATCAAATCATTGCCTTCTTGGAATGAAAAGACAATTTCAAACAACTACGTTTTGAAGGCAGTGAACCTCAGAAGTATGAATCAGCCTCTAAATCTAGTTCAGATATAAATGAAGAATTCTTATAGCTGAAAGGAAATAAAATTCCCAAAGGCCTAGTTTCTCTTGAGAAAGTATTTGACAAGCATGATAGATTCATCAAATAACAACAAATAGATTCAATCTTCTCTTAAAAATTCAATCAAGTAAATTTGGCTACTAAAAAAAATCTCAAGATGGTTAACATTGGTAAGTGTTGCAGCCCTAAAGAAAAATTCAAGTTCACCACTTTACTCTATCAATATATGGATGTCTTAGCATATTATTATGACGACCTGAAGTCTCTTAGACCTAATGAAATCCACCATGACATTCCTCTCAAGGCTAACTCAATGCCCTATAAGCAAAAATCTAGATAGTACAATCTAAAAATATCAGGTACTATTCTATCTGAGATACAAAAAATGTTAAATGCTAGAATCATCTTCCCAATCCATCATTCCACATGGATTGCAAACATAGTGCCTGTAAGGAAGAAGAGTGGCAAAATTCACATTTGTGTAGATTTTAGGAATCTAAATCAGTCATCTTTGAAAGATAATTACCCTTTGCCAATCATGGATCAAGTGCTTCAAATAGTGATAGGTTCAGAGATGTTATCAATGCTAGATGGCTTCTCAGGATATAATCAAGTTGAAGTTGGTGAAGCATACCAACACAAGACTACATTCACCACACCTTAGGTACATTTGCATATAGAAGAATGCCTTTTGGCTTGATAAATGATGGTGTCACCTTTTAGAGAGAAATGAAACTGGCCTTCAAAGATGAGATAGGTAAATTCATAGTGGTATACCTTGATGACTTAACCATCTTTTCAAAGCATCATTCTGATCATGTACGCCACTTACAATAAGTGCTAGAGTGCTACCACCAGAATGGTATTTCTTTGAACCCTAAGAAGTCTATTTTTGGAGTAACAGAGGGGAAACTCCTCAGACACATTATGTCTAAAGAAGGCATAAATATTGACTCAGACAGAGTCAAGTCTATTCAAGAGCTTAATTTGCCTACAAGTAAAAATGTTGTTCACTCTTTCTTCGGAAAGGTGAATTAATTATGGATGTTCATCCCCAAATTTACTGAGATGATTAGACATATTGTGAACATGATGAAAGGGAAGACCACCTTCAATTGGACTAAAGAAGGCAAGTCAAAATTTTAGGATATCAAGACTGCCATTGCCCACACCCCTACCTTGGTTTGTCTAGATTACAACAAAGATTTCATCATATACAGCTATGCTTCTGAACACACACTTTCAGAAATTCTTGTTCAAAAGGAAAAAGAAGGTATGGAATCTCCTATTTCTTTCATGAGTTTCTCTCTCAAAACCCATGAGATAAAATATTCAAACATAGAGAAGCATGCTTATGTGGTGGTGAAAGCAGTCAAACATTTCTACTTTTATATCCTGAATTCACACACTACTACCTTAGTTCCTGACACCACAGTCAAGTCTATATTAACTCAGCAAGATTTTGGCACAAAAAGAGGCAATTGGATTACAAATATCTAAGAGTTTGATCTAGACATCAAGCTAACAAATTTGGTCAGGGGAAAAGGCCTATGCTAATTAATTATTGACAACAAGCCGAAAGATACACAGCATGAAGAAGCTGAAGTGGAAGATACACCAACAGTCCTTTTTATCTCCACTACTAATGAGTGGTATTTAGGTATTGCTCATTTCCTTACTTATGGTGAATGTCCTACTCATTTATATTATAAAGAAAAGAGGACTATCAAGTTGAAAGCTGCCAATTTTGTCCTTTGGGACAATGGCTTGTACAAGAGAAGCATAGATGGAGTATTCTTTCGCTATGTAGACAAAGAGAAACAAAGCCAACTTTTGAAATCTTTCCACAATCTAGCCTATGGAGGACATTTTTTTGCTCCTGTGACTGCTCACAATATTCTAGAGCTAGGTATTACTGACCAACTCTTTTCCAAGATGCATATAAGTGGGTGAGAAAATGTGAACTCTGCCAGCAATTTATTGGAAGACCAAAGTTAGCTGCCCTGCCTCTCAAGCCAGTGATCATAGAAGAACCATTATAGCAATGGGGGATTGATTTTATTAGGACTATAAACCCATCTTCAAGTGCTAGACATGATTATGTCCTTACAACAACTGAATATTTCACCAAGTGGGTAAAATCAATCCCAACTAAGCATGCTACTTTAGAAGTTGTATGCAATTTCCTCAAGGAGAATATCATTTCCAAGTTTGGAGTTCCAACCAAAATTATTACCAAAAATGTAGCTTGTTTCACCTCCCAAGAGATTACATAATTCTATTTCCATTATGGAATTACACTCTCTCACTCTTTTAATTATTTTCCACAAGGAAATGGACAAGCTGAATCAAGCAATAAGAACCTGGTAACTATCATCAAGAAGCTAGCAGATGACAATCAAAAGACATGGCATAAAGCATTGATTGATGCTCTATGGATAGATAGAATCACACCAAAGAAGGCAATTGGTATGTCTCCTTTTTAATTTCTTTATGGTATTAATGTTGAGATACCAATCACCTTAGAATTGCCAGCATTGAAATTGGCAAAGGCAATTGAAGATCAGACATATGAAAGCTCTCTTGATAAGAGAATCATGTGCCTGACTGAGCTGGATGAACAAAGAACCATGTTGGTGGATCGAATTTCTGCTCATCAAAGTTTGGTAAAGAAACTTTTTGACCAAAAGGCCAAAAACCATGATTTTTGGATTGGAGATCAAGTCTTGATGTGAGACAAAAGGAGAGAACCAAAAGGGATGCATGGAAAGTTTGACTCCCTTTGGAGAGGACCATTTATAATTCATCAACACAATGGTGAAAATAGATTTTTGCTAAAATATCAAGATGGCACACTCTTTTTTTCCCTCACAGTGGCAGCATCTAAAACACTTCAACTCTTGAAGTATCTGATCATTTCATCTGCACATATGTATATTTGTATAGTTTTTAATTTTGTTTTGTTTTGTTTGTTTCTTTTTTTGATGCCTTCCAATTTTAGGTAACATGACTCTATAGCCTAATGATACACATGAAGACACTGAAGATTCTAGATTCTAATCCCTTCAATTCTTTTTTATAATTGATAGAAGTTCCCCAACTGGAGCCAGCTGTTGTCCCCAAAAACAAACTTCTCATTTTTAGGACATGTGAACTATTTTGGTTCAACAGACCAAAATAATCTCTTCCCTTCTTGAAATTTGTTCTGAGTATTCAAATTCCTCATTTTTTCAAGCTTCTCAAAGAATCTACAGACTCTACAGGCTAGAATCTATAGACTTTGTAGGCTAGAATCTATGGACTCTGCAGGCTAGAATCTACAGACTTTGAAGGCTTGAAACTACAGACTCTATAGGCTTGAAACTATGGACTCTATAGGAAAAGTTCTATGGGCTTCATAGGTTGATTTCTACAGATTCTATAGGAAAGAAGAAATCTCTCAACACTGTAGAGTAATTTCCTACTCTACGTCGTATTCAATTATTTTTAGTGGAGCACTGCAATTTTGGCACTTCGAGCGAAGCTATAGAGTTTTTAGAGTAGAGGACTGGTTCATTTCTTGCCTAAGTGTCAAAGTGCAATGGAAGCTGCCAAGTGTCACCCTTTGAGCATGAGTCTTTTTCCCCTTCTTATTTCCTTCATCTCATCTTGCCCAAGTATCAAATTCAAGCAGAAGTCACCACATGTCAATTTCTAGGAGACAAAGATGGACAGCTGGCATCCTCTAAACACCCCTTTTGTAACTTTTGAGAAGGTTACAGAATGTGCCACATTCCTAGTAGCAGCTAAGTGGAATGCACCACGTGTTAGCATTTGCATCTCTCAGAGGCACCCACATTTCATTCTATTTCTCGGCAAAGACTTTCAATGAACTAAGTAGTAAAGAGAGCAAAAAGCACCAGGTGGCAGTTGTGGAGGCCCTAAATTACCTTTTTGAAGAAGCAGTGGAAGCCACCACGTGTCGACATCCAAAGGGCACCTAGGTTCATGCTTTGATTCAATGCATAAAGGCATCATTCATTTTTCTAAGTATCGAAGTATAGTGGAGGCTACCAAGTGTCACCTTCTAGGTCCCTCTCTACTCCATCCCCAAAGAAAGTGAAAGGCACCACATACCCTTATCAGGAGAAGCAAAAGATGCCACATATCTTCCCAGGAGTAGAAAAGGTCACCATGTATCAACTTTTGAGAGACCACCTTCGATCCTAATCACTGAATGAAGATTGTGGTGGGTCTTAGATGATATTTTAAAGTACTGATGAAGCACCGAGTGTCAAAAAGTAAAGACTATCATGTGCACCCATCCTTCTTAAGGGTTGTCAAGGCAAAGAATGCACTAAGTTTTGTTTCAATAATGCTACAAATTATCAAGGAAGCAGGCTATGATAGGTGTCAAAGGTAGGGCATTCCTCAACAAAATATAAAGAAATTAGAAGTGGCCAAGTGTCATCCTCTGGTGCCTTCTAGATCAAAAGGAGAGGAATTTCATAAATTAACTAAGTGTCCTCGTGCCCATCTACCTGTTATAGTGAAATGGAGGGAAATTTGGAAAGAGTTATTCTTGGTAGATAGAACAGTGCACCAAGTAGATTTTTGGGGTTCTCAAGCATTAAAAGCACCATCTATTTGTCCCCTAGTAGCAGAGATAGAAGAGACAGTTGAGTGGCAAAAACAGGGATGGAACAAAGAATTTTAAGTGTAAAGAGAGGTACTAAACACAGATCACCATGTCGCAGTCAGGGTGGTTCCTGATAAGACCAAAATGCATCCAAGGCATTGAATGCACCATCTATTTTGTCCCTTGCGAGTGAATGACGGAGTGGAATTGCGTGTGAAGGGGGATGATGAAGGGATCGATTTAAGGCTATAAAAGAGGAAGATTGTAAAATCTAAAAAGAAGGGGGGGAAGATTTTTGATAGTTTAGACTTCTTGTAATTTTGACCAGTAATATCATTTGCTCTTGTCTTGATTTCTTGAAGTTGTAAAAGTTGATATAATCATGCATTTTTTGTTCCCTTTATGTGGCTGAATGAATTAAAGAAATTTAAGCTCCATGCCTTGGTTGGTGTTACCTATGTCATTTACACAGTAGTCTATGATGTAGATTTACTAGTGTTGTGATTGGAAATGTTATTTACTTTTGTCTCATTTTCTAGAATTTGAAGTTCTACATAACTTTGCGTGACTTTTGTGCCTCTTATGTGATTGAAGGGTTCTATTAAGAAGATTGAACACTATGCCTTTGTTGACAATTCTTGTATCTCAGTAAAAGACTCCCTTGTTGTGAGCCTCTATTTTTTCTATTCCAATCATTTATATTGATCATGCACCTATCTGCTCTTAAATGTAATTGAATCATATAATAGTTTCTCTATGCTCAGGTTTAGATTAGGATTACACTCAGGTGCATCACCATAGTTAGGTTTCAATTCTTGCATTTGCATTTCTGTTTAATCTCCCATCCCTTTTCTCCAATACCCAATATAAAAGAAGAGACTAGCTTCTCTAAAATTTGGAGGTTGTTTCAAGCCACATCATCCCATAGCTTGAAACTTCCCATTGTTGTTGATTAAAATCAAGTGCAATTTTAAGGCATCAACAGTTTTTGGCACGCATGGTGGGACCAATGTTTCATAAAGTTGAATTTTGGTGTATTCTTCAGCCAATCTGCCTTTGGAGGTTTTTATCGACACCAACAATGACTCTAAGTCATCATCTAATCAAGCAGTATCATCAAGAAATCCCTTTGGTATGTATAACTCTATAACTCATAGCTATGAGTCTTATTCTCCTTATATATTTAATCAAGAACAAACTTCTCTTGGAATTATGTCAAGTAATGAGGATGCACATGGCCGCGAGCTATACCAGTTTTATACCCAGCCTAATCTCATTTTTACCTTCAAGAAAGCATTACTAGGATTTTAAAAATATGTGTTAGAGCTTGACAACAGAATGGGATATGGCCAAGAGATTCCTTGTCATATCATCTATCAAGTAAGGGAAGTAATAGATCTGATTAAAAGTGAGTGGGATCCCATTGAAAGGGAAAATTGGTAAGAACTTACATATGAGATGTTAGAAGTGTGTGGATTGATTATGTTCCTAAAATAGAGGCTAAGCGTTCATGAGAACCAGCCTTACCAAGTCTACCAAACTTCATATCCACCATCACAAATCCCATATCAGACATACACCACCCCTATTCATGAGCAGGGTCAAACCTATCAAGATCACTTCCCTAATAATGCAGAACCTATAATAGCAGTAAGGGAAGAGGATCCCAAACTCTCACTTTCCCCTCAAGTCCCTTCCACCCCTACTCAAGAAGCTTCTTGTTTTCCATCACAGCCTTCTTCTTCATCCCCTTTTGAAGAAGAATATATTTTGAAGGAGGAAATTGATTATGCAAAAGAATATGCTTAATTCATGGCTAGTCAAGAGGATTCCATAAGTAAAAAATGAGGAAGAAATCACCATAGGTACCCCCTTTGATGAGAAAGAGGATAAGCTGCAAGCTTTTTCCTTAACTTCAGATGAGGAAAAGATCATTTCTGACTTCTTTCTCACTTTGTAAGAGGATATGAAGGAATATGGATTCTCCCTTGACCAATTCATTTAGACATATGACATTATCATTTGGAAGGCTATGGATTGGCTAGATATGGAGAAGATGACTGCGAGGCCCAAATGAGTATGCAAAAGGAAGGCCATATTTCAGTCATCAAGGAGCATACTGATGCAATAAAGCTAGAATCTGAAGAAGATGAGCTGAAAGATAATGGATATCAAAAGGCACAGAGTGAAGAACCAATAGCCAATGATTTCTTGATGACACCTGACAACATGAAGAACCAATATTCGACAGGCATTCAAGGACAAAAAGAGTTCATAGGTGTCAAATACACATTTTTCTCATACTTGTTTAAGTGCAGGCAAATTCATGTGGCTGGCATAGAGGACATCCCATCAAAGGTATACTCGTTGCAATCACCCTTATGGCAACACAAGTTGACTTGTCATAAAGAGGATGTAGGAAAGTTTGTTTTTGATCCTAGAGGGAAGTAAGGATTTGTCATAAATATAGTTAGGTAGTTTCCATTCCCGCATCAATTTGTTTTTGTTTTTTTCTTTTTGCTTTCTCGTTTTCTTTTAAAATAAGCATTTTAGATGTAGAGTCGGCGTCTTAAGGAATTTTTTAATTCTTTATTTTTGCTACAATAAATGCTTCCCCAAATCTTTTAAAATCTCCAAGGTACCTTACACTGCATAATGTGTCTGCCTCGCTATTTTCTAAAGATTGAGTAGAATTTGCTAACGGTCACCTTAATTTAATGCTATTTGGGACTTGATAGGCCCATAAATATCCCTTAGAAAATTTTAAAGTTTACAAACTCTCAAGCATTCCTACAAAAATATCTTGCTCATTATGATTGTGGTGCCTAGTGAAATTTGTTACAGCAAGCGTGTTTTTATCTTGTGAAAGGTTCATACTAGGTTATTATATAAGAGATTTAGAAATGGCAAGAACATCAAAAACACCTAGGGAGAGAAGAAAGGTGTAGTTCTAATTAGACCCAGAAGAGGAAGAAGAGCCTTCACAATGCCCAGTGCAGAGCACTACAACTTCTCCTCAGGTAGGAATTATTCCCCCTCCACCCTCTCAATCCATGCCTCCACCCAGCCAAATGACACCTCCCACCACTAATGCCATTCCCATTTTGTAATTCACCTCATCCTTGATGCCTCAAGCCTTAACATTACCCTATTTTCCCTTTTTGTTCCTAGAAAGATGCCCCTGCAACTCACCCCTACATAACAAATGGCTCTCTAATATGGCCTGCCACAAGGATTTCCCTTCGCAGGGGGACATATTACATCCCCTTCCACCCTCCAGATGTAAGCTGATGCCGCAAGGTAAGAGAAGCCCAATTAGAGAAGAAGAGGAGTAAAGAGAATAAAGTGCCAGTGGTTCCACATTTAAAGTCACAATTTGACCCCATTCAACAACAACTGATGGTGACCTATTTATCACCTAACGTTGTCAGGCCGAGCGAATAAATGTGGTCATAAGACTACACCATGAATAGAGTGGCCATCGACATGTCCCTATTCAGGCCTCAAGATAGAGTCGAGCTCATGACCGAATCCACTTATGCAGTCATAAAAGATTATTTGAGGGTATTAAGGAGATTGAAAAAGATGGAGGCTGACCTGGCCACAAAAAAGGCAATCTATAGTAGTTTGGCTAAACAAATAAACTAGAAGGACAATGAGATGGCTATTCTATAGAAATAGTTGCAAGATATTGTCTCCCTCCAAACTCAATAGGCAACTCAGGCCCAAAATGATTCATTAAAGATAGAGTGTATGCTTGCAAAGGATGTGATAACAGCTCTAAGACAAAAAAATGCAACACTACGAGGAAGAGTCGAAGGACTCCAATTGTAGGTTACCCAATCACAACAAAGGTTACTAGAAGAATAGAATAAGGCTATGACTTTTCAAGCCCAGCTCCAAGCATAGCAGTAGTAGATCGTGCAACTAGCAATTGAGTTGAACAATAGGCTGAGAGATATCAGAGTGGTGCAACTGGTAAAGGGCCTTTACAAGTTAGCATGGGAGAGAATCCCTTCAAAAATTCTCTAGCTCAGGATAATTTTCACCTTCCTCCTCAAAGCATAGAAGCTATGCAAGAGGGTCGAGAATTTGGTATAGAGCACTCTGGCCATGATCTCCAAAAGAGTCGTAGACTCTCGTTCATTATTGGAGAAGCTCTATATCTTGAGAGATGTGATATTGGTAGATGTAGGGGTCCTTGACAGAATGGCTATCATGAAATGGATCAATAAAGAGCTTAGTCAAAATGTCACAACCAATAGTTACAGAAGCTGCCTTGATGTCGTGAAGGAAGGCATCGGTGAGATGAGGCAACACATTGAAGATTTGGTGCAACTAGGCTTGCCTTCCCCATTTCTAGATGCAAGGATGGTCCTGATGGCCGATCAACTCCAACCATTGTTGTTGGCTAAATAAAGGGACCAAATAGTTTTTCAGAGCTTGCAGGATGATTCCTTAGCACTGGAGGTTGAGACTATTTTGATTCTTGTTTTCTAGCCAGAATCCAAGCTAAAAGCCACTGCCCATGTCCTACAAACCTTCTCGCATAAGGATCTAATTAGCTTAGACCTGGATTTTGATGAGTTGTAGAGCAAGTAAGGATTATCTGATCGTGAGTGGTCTATCTTCTAGATAGCTCTTTTGAATCTATAAATTTTGAAATTTTGATTGAGCGGGAGTCATGTTCTTTTTGAGCGGGCTCAAAATCCCTGATGGTCATAAATAACTATAGAGTAATTTCCTACTCTACATCATATTTAATTATTTTTAGTCGAGCACTATAATTTTGGCACTTCAGGCAAAGCCACAAAGTTTTTAGAGCAGAGAATGGGTTCGTTTCTTGCCTAAGTGTCAAAGTGCAGTGGAAGCTACCAAGTGTCACCCTTTGAGCATGAGTCTTTTTCCCCTTCTTGTTTCCTTCATCTCATCTTGCCCAAGTATTGAATTCAAGCAGAAGTCACCACATGTCAATTTTTGGGAGACAAAGATGGACAACTGGCATCCTCTAAACATCCTTTTGTAACTTTTGGGAAGGCCACAAAATGTGCCATGTTCCTATTAGTAGCTAAGAAAAATGCACCACGTGTCAGTATCCACGTCTCTCAAAGGCACCCACATTTCATTCTATTTCTTGGCAAAGACTTTTAATGAACTAAGTAATAGAGAGAGCAAAAAGAACCAAGTGGTAGTTGAGGAGGCCCTAAATTACCTTTTTTAAGAAGCAGCATAAGCCACCATGTGTCAGCATCTGAAGGGTGCCTGGGTTCATGCTTTGATTCAATGCATAAAGGCATCGTTCATTTTGCTAAGTATCAAAGTACAGTGGAGGCTGCCAAGTGTCACCTTCTAGGTCCCTCTCTACTCCATCCCCAAAGAAAGTAGAAGGCACCACATACCCCCAACAGGGGAAGTGAAAGATGCCATGTATCTTCCTAAGAGCAGTGGAGGTCACCACATATCAACTTCTAAAAGACCACCATCAAGCCTAATCACCGAATGAAGATTGTGGTGGGTCCCAAATGATATTTTAAAATACCGATGAAGCATCGAGTGTCAACAAGTGAAGATTACCACATGCACCCATCCTTTTTAAGGGTTTTCAAGGCAAAGAATGCACTGAGTTTTGTTTTAATAAAGCTGTAAAGTATCAATGAAGTGGGTTACAACAGGTGTCAAAGGTGGGGTGTTCCTCAATAAAATATAAAGAAAGTGGAAGCGGCCAAGTGTCATCCTTTGGTGCCTTCTAGATCAAAAGGAGAGGAATTTCATAAATTAACTAAGTGTCCTTGTGCCCATCTACCTGTTACAGTGAAATGGAGGGAAATTTGGCAAGAGTTATTCTTGATAGATAGAATAGTGCACCGAGTAGATTTTTGGGGCTCTTAAGCATTGAAAGTGCTGTCTATTTGTCCCCTAGTAGCAGAGGTAGAAGAGACAGTTGAGCAGCTAAAATAGGGATAAAATGAATAATTTTAGGTGCAAAGAGAGGCACTAGACACAGATCACCATGCCATAGTCAGGACGGTCCCTGATAAGACTAGAATGCATCCAAGGCATTGAATGTGCCATCTACTTTTTCCCTTGTGAGTGAATGACAGAGTGGAATTGCATGGGAAGGGGGATGATGAAGGGAGCGATTCAAGGCTATAAAAGAGGAAGATTTTAAAATCTAAAAAGAAGGGGGGAAAATTTTTGATAGTTTAGACTTATTGTAATTTTGACTAGTAATATCATTTGCTCTTGTCTTGATATCCTGAAGTTGTAAAAGTTGATATAATCGTGCATGTTCTGTGCCATTTATGTGGCTAAATGAATTAATAAAATTTAAGTTTCATGCCTTGGTTGGTGTTACCTATGTCATTTACACGCTATTCTATGCTGTAGATTTGCTAGTGTTGTGATTGGAAATGTTATTTGCTTTGGTCTCATTTTTTGAAATCTAAAGTTCTACATAACTGTGTGTGACTTATGTGCCTCTTATGTGATTGAAGGGTTCTATTAAGAAGATTGAACACTATGCCTTTGTTGACAATTCATGTTTCTCAACAAAAGACTCCCCTATTGTGAGCCTCTGTTTCTATTATTCCAATCATTTACATTGATCATCACATGTCTGCTCTTAAATGTAATTGAATCATATAATAGTTTCTATGTGCTCATGTTAGGATTAGGATTACACTCAGGTGCATCACCATAGTTAGGTTTCAATTCCTGAATTTGCATTTCTATTTAATCTCCTATCCCTTTTCTCCAATACTTGATACAAAAGAAGAGACTAGCTTCTCTAGAATTTGGAGGTTGTTTCAAGCCGCATCATCCCACAGCTTGAAACTTCCCATTTTTGTTGATTAAAATCAAGCACAATTTTAAGGCATCAAAAAACACTTAGGCAATTCCAAAGTTGTTTCAATGACAAGGTTCAACCAAAAAATTTCATCAGCAAGCTTCTAAGCAAGGATTGAACCATTGAACTGTTGAACCTTGAACCATTTTGATTCAACAGGTTCAATGGGTTTAAAGGTTCAACATCAGCAGCAAGAGTTAAGCACATTTGTTAAGGTTCAAAGTTTAATCACTTCAAGGTTCAATGGCTTCAAAACACTTATCAAAGAGAAGAAGGCTTGAACCATTGAACCATTGAACCCTTTGGTTCAAAGGTTCAACGGGTTTAATGAGGCTTGTTTCAAAGGATCTTGGTTCAAGCAGTCAATAGAAATAAGGAAATGAACCATTGAACCATTGAACCAAAGTTGGTTCAATCGGTCGGTTCAATCGACAAGTTTAAAGGAGTGCCTTTGCAGAGGGAATTTCTAGTAAAAGTGACTAAGGAAACAAAAACTTGACAAAATGCAGTGGATGCTGCCATCTGTCACAATTTGAGATTCACATAAAATCGACTAAGGAAAATTTTCAAGGGGTAAATAGCCCTTTTAGAGGACACTCAAAAGCCAAAGTGAACCATTGCAAAAACCTAAAAGGCTAATTTGGAGCTCAAACAGCCCTTATGGAGGGTAGGAAGAGGGCAAATGGACCAATTCAAAGGCCAAATGAACAAAGGGATTTCCTTTAGAAAAGTTCCCTCGGCAAAAGTGACAAAGTGAATTCCTTTGGAAAATGAACAAGGCAAAGGACAAAGTGAAATCCTTTAGACAATTTTTTCAAAGGAATTTGCCTGAAAAATAAATCAAAGCCCAGTGGAAAGATAAGGCAAGGAAGATTTCCTTCAGACAAATTACCCAAAGGAATTCCTTTGAAAATTTTGTCTGAAGGAAATAAAGGATAAAGCCTGCTGGAAGAAAGAAGCCTGAAGGCCATCCGAAGACTACCCAAAGGGTAGATACCCTTGTAGGGGGCTCTTTTTGACCCAAAGTAGATCATTTCTCAAGGCCTGAAGGGTAGGTCTGAGAAAGATCAAATGACAAAGCTGAAGGAATTGCTGAGGAAAGTGACGTGCTCGTGGATGTCAAAGTTGTAAAAATGAAATAGTTATTGATCCTTGCAGGTTTAAGCATGGACCTGAATGCATTCAAAGGCTTTAAGGCCAAGGCCAAAAGGAAGAACCATTGAAAGGAGTGTAAAGATCAGGAATGACTAGAAACATTTGTGAATCAGATATGTTTCTAGAAGTAAATCACCAGGTGGATATTGAAAGATGCAAACTTTCAATAGAGTGACCCATTTTTCTGCATTGAGAAAAGAAAATGGGTAAATGCCCCTAAATTCTAGCATGTCTTCTTAACAAAATTCAATGAAACATGATGTGTTACTATTCCCAAGTCCTTCTTGAAGAGGCTTTATAAGGAACTCTCTTGTTATTGTAGATCTCTCTCTCTCTTTGATTATTAGAAACAAAACTTAGCCCAAATTGAAAGGCATTACTGAGACTTTGAGCTCAGATTGTTGATCATATTTTGTTATTGGAATAAAAAATCAAGTGACTTTTCAGACTTTGTGCTATGATATCTTTGTTGTTGGGGAAACTGTTTTTATGTCTTTTGCCTTAATATATTTTCTATTTTTTAATTCAATAAGCATAATTAGTGAAAGTTGTCAAAAAGATGTCCTGAAGCCAACTGTGGAGAGACTTTGTGCCCCCACAATTGCCTTTAGTGTGTTTTCTTTTTATTTCTGTGTAAAGGACCTTGGGATGACTTTGTACCCTCATTGTCCTTTGTATCTCACTCTTGCACAATTGAGGTGGAGACTTTGTGCTACATCTCAATCTACTGGTTACTACATCCTTGGTTACATTTTGCAATTACTACCAGGAGTATCCTTGTGGTTTGTTGAATAGTACTTTTGAAAGAAGAGGAGTACTTTCTATCATTTCCCTTGAAATTTTTCCTTTGATTTACATGCATCATCTATGAAGAAAGAGAGATGGATGGTTTATCCTACCCTTGAGTACTATTATATATATATATATATATATATATATATATATATAGGGAACCTCCTCTTAATGAGAGGAGAGATTAGTCCCCTTTTGATGTGGTAAATCTACACATTTGGATGACCAATCTTCCTACTTTGGATGATCAGACCTATTTTGTTTATCAGTACGCTGATCGACAAACTATTCAACCAACACACAAAGTTTAATTTCTCACTAGTGACCTTCCTCATGGTAGTTCATTTGTATTATTTTATTTTTTTTAGTTGTTTGTCTAATGTGGCTTCCATGTCATGGTTTATGGTGGTACTTTTGGTGATCATGATTTACTTTATTTTTGTGACCCTTTTACGTGGTCACATATTCACCATTTTTTTTAAAGTCATATTTATACTTTAATGGCCATGAAACATGTGCCTTTGTTTATTTCATATTTCATATTTCATTATTATGTCTTCATGTGGATATTTTACACTTTTAACATAATGTGTCAACTTCGTATTTGGTCCACCTAATCATAAGATGACAAGTATCAGGGAGATCAATTTGTCTCATAACCCACTATACATAAGTTGACTATTATTACTAATCCATTTCTAAGATCTATGTCCACTATGTACATCCTATGTTGGTGCTTCCACTTGCACTGCATCGACTCAAATACCATATGATGGGCATAACGCAAAATATTACCAAATCATCTCACCATCAGTATATAATAAGATTGGAACACAACCTTATTTCCTAAACATAAACCAAACTCATCATGGTAATTATATGGTAAAAATATAAATAAATAAAAGTATGGTAATCAAATGATTATTAACCATAATCAACATCTATTTCTTTGTGATCCAATATAAAATAATCAAAGGTACATGAAAAAAATCATGATCCCAATCTTGTTAAATAGCCTAACTAATAGGTCTAATCATAAATTCTTAACCATGGGCATAATCAAAGGTTAGGCCAAGTGGGGAACTACATACTTCCCTCCTTCAGGAAACTTCATCCCTAAATTTTTATTATCCCAAGAACAAGTATTAAGTACATCATCTACAATCTAATATTATTCCATTAAATATATAACATCCATCATACATGGGAAATCATGTAAACATCCATATATTCATATGGGAAATTAATTAAATTATTATAAAAAATTATCCTTTATTTCTCTAAGAAAATTTTATAGATTAAAACATCCATAGGAAAATTGCAACAAGCAATTGGTGGCCCAATGAATCATCAAGAATTGAATGCACAATAAAGATAAGTTATCCCATGATACATAACTTATAATTTTTGATTGAAAGATATTTCAAGAACATGAAAATAACACCATAAAAATGATTTCTCTAAGAAGAGATGATTTATTACTCAAGATTGCAAATACAAACATATGCTTCTCTCTAGGAAGAGATGCCTGATTTCAATTTCAGGTTACATCTTCATTTATACAAATTTTAAAGGTAGGAGAAGGATGTGGAAGGTCACCAATCTTGATGGAGATTAAGTGGTTTGACTTCCATGATTTACAATAATACAAAATTTGAGGAATTACTATTTTTAAAAACTTACTATTTTTAGAATACACTACTAAAATTGAAATTTGGGGCACTTCCATTGGGTTTTTAGGGGTTAAAACCCACCAAAAAAAGATTGATTCCATCTCACCATGTTCTCCTTGTTCTTATATTTCTAATGGTTTAAATGGGGAGTCAATCAAAGCTATGCTACAAAATTTATGGCTCTTAAAAGTTCCATCATCAATTGGGGTAGAACTGTCACCTGAATTGTTGCCTGAATTATTGCCCAAATCATTTCTCCCTCCTTGATAAGCAATGGTACCCATTGAATAAATATTCCTCATTAGGTGTAGAATTTATGTCTTAATTTTATTCTCTATGAGCCACTCACCTTGGTGGCTAAGCTGGCCCTTTTTGACCACCTAATAAAGTGGAATAGAGTGTCCTCTTGTTGCCTTCATCTAGGTGTCCACAATCTGACCTCCTCTACTAGAACAAAACTTTGTGGATCAAGGTCATCAATGTCTAATTTTTTTTATATGACTAAAGTGTCCAATAGAGGTGGATGATATGTTTTGTGGAGATCCACATTGAATATTAGATGTAGACCAAGGTAGGTTGGTAGGTTCAACTCAAAAGTATTTTCTCCAACTTTTTTGGTGATGGTGTGGGGCCCATACCACAGGGGCTAAATTGTTTTGTGTGGACTAGAAAGTCATTATTTTTGAAGTCACAACCAAAACTTGTCACCCATAGTAAAATGGTGTGTAGTCCTATGTTTGTCATGGCATTTCTTATAATTCTAATTCATCTTCTCCAAGATGTCATGAACCTACTATTGGATGTCTTGCAGTTGTTTAATGAACTTTGTTTCTTTTTCTAACTTAGATCTCCCATGAGGTGTGTATTCCATGGTAGATAATGGAATGGATATATCAATTGGTGCCATGGGTTAGAACCCAAAGCATACTTGAAATGGATTTTGCTTGGTCAAGTTGTGCAGGGCCCAATTGTATCCGTGTTATATGAAAAGAATCCCCTCATCCCATATGCATAGATGTTTGGAGAGATACATCTAAATCATGTGAATAATCAGGCATTTCACCACTTCTATCTAACCATCACTCTATGAATGGAAGGTTGTGGACTTCATCAAATTGGTATTAATCATTTTCCATAGAGTGGATTAGGAGATGCTCAAGAACTTGTTAACTCTATTTGAGACAACGGACTTGGGGAGACCAAAATGTAGCCATACATGACTAAAATATAGTTGAGTAGTTTATTCAATAGATATATTTTTATTACAAGCAATCACGATATCCATTTTTTAAAAATGATCAACTAAAACAAAAATATAGTCCTTGCCATGTTTTGAAGAGGGAAAACCTAAGAGAAAATCCATTGAGATAGATTCCCAAGACCTGGCTGGTTCTAACAATGGCATGTACAATCTTTGCTTCTTATTTGTTGGCTTAGCTATCACACATGGGGTTCAAAAATTTGAGGTACCTTTCCACATACCTCTACATATGGGGCTAGTAGAAGTGTTTTTGAAGAACTGTCATTGTCTTCTCTACACCAAAGTGGCTAGTTGTCCCGCTGAAATGTGCTTCTCATATCATCTTCTATTGCTCTATAGCTAGAACATAGACATGTCCCATGTGACAGAAGACATTATATTGAAAATATAAATAAAAAATTATATTATTAAATCACTTGATATGCATCAACAAAGGTAGGATCTACTTCATATAGAGCACCTCAAGTGGTAGTCTCATGTCTACACAAGTCAAGAACTATTGTGAGTGTAGTAATTGGTGGGTGGCTCAGACAATTTGTGGCCATATTTGAGCTCCTCTTTTTGTGTTTGATTATCAGATGAAATTATTGAAAATATGTGTCCCACTTTTGGTGCCTCTCATTTCATAGTTTTTACTATGTCTGAATGAATTCTAATGGTCTATGGTTAGTATGGATGACCATCTCTTTCCCTAAGATGTAGTGTTTCCACTATTTGTAGGCTTACATAATGGCATAGAACTTGTCATTTGTTAAGTATTTATTGATTGTATCATTGAAATTATCACTATGATATGAAATTAGATGGCCATGTTGCATGATGATAGCTCCCATGGCATATTGAGATGCATTTGTCATCAATTTAAAAGGTTGATGCAAGTCTAACAAGGCAAGACTAGGGTCTAAATAGAGTCTATTCTTCAAATTCTCAAATTCCCTCTATTTTATTTTTCCCCACTGAAATGTAGTTTTAGCTCCTCCTTTAGTCACTTGGGTTAGTGGCCAAGCAACATGTGAGAATCCAAGAGTAAACCTAAGATAGAAATTTGCAAGACCCAAGAAGCTATGAAATTATATGAGGGTCCTTGGTGTAGTCTATTATATAATAACTTAAATCTTCTCTAGATTGACATGGACCCCTTCCTCATTCACAACGTGCCCCAGGTACTCAATTTTTTTATCTTGAATGTGTATTTTTCAATATTTGCATACAACTTATGCTCTCAAAGAGTTTGAAGCACCTTACAAACATGTTGTAGATGTTCATCCCATGTTCTGTTGGAGATGAATATGCTATCCAAGTATACAACCATGAATGAGTTAGTGAAGGGTCATAAGATGTCATCCATCATCCTCATGAAGGTTGTAGGTGTGTTATTCAAGTCAAAAGGCATAACCAACCTTTTGAAGAGCCCCTCCTTAGATTTGAATGTAGTCTTCCAAACATTGGTGGGATTGATGGGAATTTGTTGATAGCTAGAATTGAGATCAATTTTGGTGAAAAAATTTGCACCATATAGTTTATCTAACAAGTCATCAATCCTAGGGAGGGGGTAGTGATTCTTCATAGTGACTTTATTTAGGGATCGATAGTCAATGCAAAGCCTCCATGTTCCATCTTTATTTGGTTCTAAGACAATTAAGCTACCATAGGGTAAAGAGTTTGGCCTCATGTGAATTTTTTGAATCAATTCTCAAATCTAAATTTTTATGTCATCATTCTCCAAAACTGATCTATGATACACATGACTGTTAGGCAAAGGTGATCCTAGGATCAAATCGATTTAATATTTTACCTGGCAGTGAAGTATAACTCCCATAGGTGACTTGAATAAGTCATCATATTCTCCCATTATTTGTCCCATTTGATTCTATTATTATGTTGATTGTGTAGTCAAGACTACAACATTAGCCTTCTTGGATTTCTATGGTTTGACCACCATGATAATGAATTTTTGTCTTCTCCACCAATCTCTTACATTGCTTGGCACTAATCAGAGAGATAGATGTGGGAAGTGGTACCTATGGTACCCTATAGCACCATGTTCCAAGAGTGAAGGTGATTCTTTGGGTTCATGATTCATAGATGCCATGCCAATCAAACATGAATGGTTGACCAAGGAGTACATCAAAAACACCTAGATTGACCACATCATACAAGACTTCATCTTGGAAAGGGTTTATTGTATATGAAAGAAGACACCGATGGGTGAAACAGAGGTCTCTCCTTGGGCTCAACCATCCAATACTATATGGCTTTAGGCAAGACTTCCTGGACAGATTTAGACTTTTCACAACTTTAGTAGAGACTAACTTATTTTGACTCCCACTATCAAGAATGAAATGTAGAGACTTACCTTTTACCCATAATTTAGAGTGAAACAACATTTCATTTTCATCTAGCCTTTCCTCATGGGTCTATCATGAAGCAACAATGGTATTGGGCTCAACATCTATAATATCTTGTTAATCCTCTTTAACTACAAGGTGTGTATGAGGTAGATCAATAGATGTCGAGTATTGTGACTCAGAAATTAGTGAATTGATGGCTTGACATTCTTATTTGGAATGATTTCTAGTTTTTTGGTAATCACACCATTTCCCAGTCTTCCCCTTCTAGGGTTTCTTATCTTATAACTCCTTTTGCTTCCAATTTTGGCCTCATGTTTTACCTTTCTTATCTCTTTTCCATTTCAAATGTTGACTCTTCTTCCTTCCATGCTTCTAATCAATATTCATTGTGAACTTGTATGCCTCACCAAGGGTTTCCAAATTGAAGAGTTACATTTCCCCTTATATGTACCATTATAGTCCACCATGATATTTGATATTCTTAGGTTTCTCACTTTCTTGGATGCCTAATCTCATAGATAGAGAATGAAACATGTTAGTGTAATCTTGAATAGATTGGTCCTTACCTTGGTGAAGTTCTTTCCATTGTATGTACAGATCATCATATGCTCCAATGGGATAATATTCTTCCTTTAGTATTTCCATGAAATCATCCCAAGTAGGTTCTCCCTCAAGGCTAATGTCATCTATACTGAACCTCTTTTTTTACACTTCCCACCAATTTTTCATGAGCAATGATGCTTTCAAAAGAGCAAAAGTAATATTTTCTCCATCAGTGAATTTATTTATAGAAAAGTAAGAAGAAATTGATCCAACCAATTTTATACTACATCAACATTGATTTTGACTTAAAATGTAGGGATATAAAAATTCACCTAAACCTTGAAGGGTATTATGGCACTGAAAGGATGTTCCATGGATGAGGAGCCAAAAAGTATAGATGAGGACCCAAAATTTCCCATCAAGATTTGTTAGAGAATTTGGGTGATTTATTGCAGCATCTATGCTTATTTATAGTAGAGGGATTCATTCACCATTTCCTTGAATGGATCAGATGTCTTAGTTTCATCCACCATTGGAGGTCATTTGGAATGAATAGGTGGATAGTTTAGAAGCTCTATTATTTTCTACCAAAGCTTCTTGTAGCCTGCCCTCATCCTCGAGATCATACACTCTCAAGACAAACTGCTTTGATACCACTAATCCAAAACTCAAAAGTTTTGATTGAAATATATTTCAAGAACACTAAAATAACATAGTAACAATTATTTCTTTGAGAAGAGATGTTTTATTACTCAAGATTACAAATACAAACATATGCTTATCTCTAGGAAGAGATGTCTGATTTCCATTTTGGGTTACATCTTCATTTATTCACATTTTTATGATAGGAGGAGGATGTGTAAGGTCACAAATATTGTTGGAGATTAAGTGGTTTTACTTCCATGATTTGCAATAATATATAATTTGATGAATTACTATTTTTAGAAACTTACTATTTTTAGATTGCACTACTAAAATTGAAATTTGGGGCACTTCCATTAGGTTTTCAAGGGTCAAAACCCACAAAGTATAGCTTTTCGAAATCTCACCACATTATCCTCATTATTACATTTCCAATGGTTCAAATGGGGAGTCAATCGGAGATATGGTGTAAAAGTTATGGCTCTCAGAAGTTTCATCATCAATTAAGGTAGAACTCTCACCCAAATTGTTATCTAAATTGTTGCCCAGATCATCCCACACTCAAGAGAAACATAAATATACACATATAAGATAAATTTTAACATATTAATGGAATACCAAACCATACACACATCAACATATTCATACTATAATAAATCATGGTGATAATATTATTCACTCCAACATATTAATGAATACACATTTATAAATGTAGATTATTTTTCTTAACAATCAAACCCAACATCTTAGGGCAATGAAATCACACAAAAAAATGTATACCAAAAAATATATAATTATGTTCACATCATGGTGTCATGATTTTTTAGTACTCTAAAACAATAGGTGTTGTTATCCAAGCATGTAGTTACTCTTGCCCAATATTTGTAGTTGAAGTTGTGTTAATATAAAATATAAAAACATTATTATTTAATTTCATTGTATATGAAGTGAAAATAAATTTTACTTTATCTATATGATAATGGAGATAATCATCACTATCCTAAAACTATGGTGATGTAACATATGCTTAGTTGATCCACACTCAAATGCTCAACTATGCATTTAAGAACTAGTGTCTATACTAAAGCGTCATAATATACAGTAACTCGAACCAAATGTATTATGGTAATTTAATAGAAATAGTGTCACATAAGAGCAACCACAAAAATTATGGATTTTAATTTAGTCTAAGGTCAAATTAACCAATCAAATAACTAAGGGAATATTTTACCACATATGAGGTTTTACTTATTATCCTAATAGAAGCATCATCTTCCATTTCCAAATGGTGTTGGGGGGGTCTCACATTGACAAAAATTATTAGCATCCATGCCACTTACTAGAATGTCATACAAGGTTAAATTTAAAGAGTTAAATAATGATAGAGAAGGGTAATGAAATTATTCTATGTAATTAAATTTTACACAAAGGAAATTTATCCATGTCGAGCACATCAACTCATCCAAGCCACTAAGCACTGGATTGATCACATCCACATTCAACAGATGAACCCTAAATAACACATATCTAAGGAGGGGGTTCACACTTCCTAATGAGAAAAAAGGTTCTGTTGGTGAATAGATTTCACCCTAGCTAAGAAGGGAGACTGTTCAGGTCCTCTTTTTGAAACCTAGTCTAACATGGGACTAACACTAGACTATGGGTCACCTAAACTTGGGTTAGACCTCTAGAGAAGTTTGGATTCCTTTTGGATCTATCACCTAAACTATATTCTTGCTTGGAAAAGAGTGAGAGATTGATAACAGTTCATAAAGCATGTAAAAAAGAGGTGATGAACCAAATGCTTGATCCTCACTCCTACATCAAACACACTAGAGGACATTTTTCAAGACTACTAGACATCACTTCATTTTATCCTTGATCATTTTTCACATAAGTGTTTCATAACAAGGTAAGGACTAGTTGTTAACTTAGCATGGGAGGGCAATCATCCACTTCTACATTGACCAATAGACTATGCATGCACTTAAAATGACAAATGGGAGATACCAAAGCACTATTTGAAGGTGAGGAAACTTTAGATAGAGGCAAGGAAACATAGATTCACTCAACCACATCAATGAATTATTAAGACACACTTCGACTCAGCTTGCACAATGAAGGAATTCAGTCTTTTAATGCATCATATAGATTTTATAATGCAAATATTGGTAGATTCTAGTCATGCCAAAGAGAGCGATCCATTTAAGGTTTAGAAGCCTATATATATAGAAGAAAGGATGAAAGAGATGGGGACCAATGTGTAGAATGATGGAGAAGGGGTCATTATGGTTAATATTTCTAATCATCATGTTAAGACTAATCATGTAAAATGGTCATGATAACTACCTATCAACCCATTTATGGCCTACAAGATGCTATTTATAGTTATAATGGTAGAATCAAGTCATTTTCAAGAAAAAATATGGTGTTGTTTCATTACAACAACTGGGTTAAAATTTTTCAATCTCTTTTGAGTGTTGATGTAGTTATAATAGCTTAACCAATCTATTTTGATCTTGGGTGGCTTAATTTCTCCCCTTTGGCTCCCTATTAGTTCATTTTGGCATGTAAAAAGGGTCATAATCAACTCTAGGACCATCTTGTTAATGACCTATCCACATTGATAGCTTGGTGATGAATCATCAAAACTGATGTGTCTACCTTTGTGGCATACCAAAAAAATATTTTCTTTGGTTCAACTTCAACCATATTTAATTTAAATTTTGATATTGTCCCTTTGATCTTGATCTAGGTCTATAATAATGTGCCACCTAGTAGCTTTTCATTTATCCTCAGGATCCTACTATTAACTTTTTGATTCCTTGACCTCATCTATATTGTATATTTGCTTTAGTATGAATGAATGTGAGCCATATATATTCTACCAATTGCCATAGTTGAGACACTTGGTAGCTTCAGATTTACTATTAAGATTCATTGACCTTTTGAATCAATGCTCATCATTCATCTACTTTGTATGATTACATGCTCATTATTGATCTACTTAGCCCCATTGACCTCATTAATCGATGCACACCATTAAATATAATATGACCTCATGAAATCGTGCCACTTAGGATCCATGAATTAGTTTTTGATTTTTACCTCTAAAAATGTGACACTTGCTAGCCTTGTGTGCTTCCTATGGATCCTATTAACCTTTTGAATCACTACTCACCATCGATCTTGATGTATGATTCAACACGCATCATTGGATCTTTAGGACCCCCTAACACTATCAAGCACCCATGCACCATTATATCTTATCTTAGCTCTTGATATTTGAACACTTGTTAGTCTCACATTAAACCATGGGATATTTGAATTCTAATGGCTATTTCATGAATCTTAAACTTGACATCCACATGCGTATTTAATTCTACAAGTCTAACTTCAAAGCTTTATATCTTGAGATAACAAGCTCATCAAGACATGAAATTTACAAAGCATTATCTTGGTGTGAATTAATTCATGTCCATGTGACCCTTTTGGATCATAAGTATTTCTAAGTGCACTTATTAAATTCATAATCAAGATGACCCCTTTCATTTTTGCATGACATCCTATGACAGTATAGTTCTTCAAAGCTTGTTCAAGTCATCTTTTGATCATCTTGGAAGGCTTATACCTACAGATAGAGATTTCACCAAGGCACCAAACTTGTAGGGAATCATTAGAGTACCAAAAAAATAATCTCAAGTGAATCTTAAGACTAACTCTAACTCATAAGGAAAACTGGCATTGTATACTAAGTTTCAAATGATGGGGTGACATTTTGACCTAAATTTGACAAAATTATGGTGACTCAACTAAGAAACATGCCTACTATATTTGAGAACCAAACTATCTTCATGAATTTTGGACTCATAAATAATGGTGAATCTGATCCATGATTGTAAGAAACCTTTTGACTTTCAAAGATAATGAATTCCACCAAAACAAGGAAGGAAATAAATAAAATAGGAAACTAATCTAACAAAACAAATGTGCAAACAAAGAACTTATTTGGACAAAACATAAAAAAAAAACTAATCTAACTAACCATGACAAAGCATGATCCACTTGGATTAAAATGGAAATTCATAAAATCACTCACTCCAAGAGATGGTATAAGTTTAAAAGTAAGATGTTTATTGAACATAACTATTGATGAGGCACTCTCCTTTCCTACTAACTCTCTTAGCATCTTCTCAAGTGAGTTATCAACATCAAACCAGTCACCAAAAAAGATGAAATCATCTTACACTTTATGATCTTTTTCATTCTAATTATCAACTACAACCTTGTCAATTGATGCCTTATCTGTGCATTGATCTGTAGTGACTTCATCCTTCTTTCTATCTACTACAAGTTCATCTAGCTCTTCAAGGAGATTTGAATAGTCAACCTAATCTATATAATGATCTTGAATGAGTGACTCTTGATAAAATTTATCATAAACATGCTCTTCAATGGGAAACATATCCCTACAAAGCTATTCAATCTCCTATAAATATTCAAGCTATAGTTGCTAATCATCCTCTTATTCCTCATTTTGATCAATTTGAATAGAATTAGCCTAAATTACACCTTCATATTTCTCAAGTGGAGATATCTCAAATTCATTTATGACTTCAATTTGTACCTATTCCTCATGGAGTTCTTCCACATCAAGACTAACATTCTAATTCTCAACTATAATCTCATTACCAACTACAACCTCAAGTGAAGTATCAATGAGAAAATGTTTCTCATACACACTTGAAGCATTCTAGTCACACTCTCCAAGAACTTGAGCTTGAGGGATGAGCGGCAAAGAAGGGGAATTATATGAAGGTTTAGTATTTTGAATAGGCTCTTCACTCCAACTAGGAAGTTCTCTTGGTACACACTGAGCATGGCTAAGAACTTCATGATAATAAAGAACACAAGAATCCACTTGGGATAACTAGTTTAACTCAATTTTCTACCTCTCCCAATCCTCCATCTTCTCTAATACAAAATTATAGAACTCATTTTTATCTTATGGATCATTAGACATATTTTGAAATAGACCATTCACTTATTCCTACTGAGAGTTTGAGAAAATTTTTCTTGCATATGCTAATATTTTGAGCTCTATCCCATCCATTCTTTCTTAGAGATAAGGATGTTCATGTGTAACATCATAGCCATATGGGGAAGGTGAAATATGGCCTTGAGACTAATATGGTTCACAAGGGGGATAAGGGTCATACTCTTTATAATAAGGATCATAAAAAACCTAATAAGGCTCAACATAGCTTGGATAAAACTTTTGGTAAGGCTGATTCAACTCATAATGAAGCTCATATGGATTATGATAGAGTTGGTATGATCCATCATAGGGATGATAAGTAATTATAGCATAGTTTTCCTCATACATAGCCATGAAAATAACACCAAGATAGTGAAATAAAAATAGACTTACTTAGAAATGGTTTCTATTAGAAGAAATTACTTGAGCTTGGAGTCACCAAATTATTCATGAAGAATTATACTATAATTGTAATTTCACCAAGACTATCTCTAATGAATCCCATTGGGCATGCCATAACTATTGGTGACTAGATTGCACCCTAGCTGAGAAGGGGGATTGTTTAGGTCCTCTTTCTCAAACCTAGTCCACCATGGGATTGATCATAAGTTGTGGGTAACCTAAAATTGGGTTAGACCTTAGGAAAAGGTTAGATTCCTTTTAGATATATCACCTAAACTAGACCTAAACTAGCATCTTTCTTGGAAAAGAGAGAGAGATTGATAATAGTTCATAAAGCATGTAAAAAAGAGGTGATGCACCAAATGTTTTATCCTCACACCTACACTAGACACACTTGATGATACTTTTCAAGATTTTTAGACATCAATTCATTTTCTCTTCAATTAGTTTTCACATAAGTATTTCATAACAAGGCAAGGACTAATTATCAACTTAACATGGGAGGGCAATTATCTACTTCCACATTGACCAATAGACTGTGTGTGCACTTAGAATGACCTGTGGGAGATACCAAAGCACTACATGAAGTTGAATAAACTTAGATAGAGTCAAGGAAACACTAATTCACTTAACCAAATCAATGAATTCTTAAGACACACTTCAACTCAGCTTCCACAATGAAGGAATTTAGTATTTTATTGCATAAAATAGGTGTTACAATGAAATTCTTGGTAGAATATAGTCATGCTAAAGAGAGGGATCCATTTTAAGATTTATAAGCCTATATATAGCAGAAGGGATGAAATATATGGGGACTAATGTATAGAATGATGGATAAGGGGTCATTATGATCAAGATTTTTGATCATCAGGAATTGATTCCATTAGAAAGGATCATCATGCTAAGACTACTCTTGGAAAATCACCATAACAATTGTATTAGTCCTTTTCAACCCATTTTTGGCTTGCATAATGCTCCTTATGGTTAAAATGATAGAATCAAGTAATTTTCAAGTATAATTCTAGCATTGATGTCATTACAATAGCCAAGTCAATCTTTTATAATCTCCTTCTAGTGTTGATGTGGTTATAAGAGCATAACCAATCCATTTTGATCTTAGAAGAATTTATTACTCCCTAATAGCTCCCTATTGGTTTATTTTGGCATGTAAAAAGGGTCACAATCATCTCTAGGACCATATTGTCAATGGCTTATCCACATTATTGGCTTGGTGATGAATAGTTGAAATTGACATGTTTACTTTTGCAGAATACCCTTGAAATGTTTAATCTAGTTTAACTTCAACTATATTTACTTCAAATTTTAATATTGGTCCTTTGATCTTGATCTAGGTCTCTAAGAATGTGCCACCTGGTAGCTCTTCATTCATCCTCAGGATCCTATTGTTAGCTTTTTAACTCCGTAACCTCATGTGTACCATAGATTTACTTGGTATGAATGAATATGATCCATAGATATTTTACCAATTATCATGATTGAGATACTTGAAAACTTCCCATTTTATATTAAGATTCATTAAACTTTTGAATCACTGATTGACATCGATCTACTTTATTCAATTAAATGCTTATCATTGATCTTCTCATCCCCACAAACCTTGTCAGTTGATGTGCACCATTAGATCTACTATTAGCTCATGAGATCAAGCCACTTAGCATCCATGCCATGGTATTTGATTTAGGACTCTAATAAAATGACACTTGTTGGCCTTGCATGCTTCCTATGGAACTCACTAACCTTTTGACTCATCACTCACTATCAATTTGATGTACGATTCAATGTGCACCATTGGATCTTTGAGACCCACTGACACTATCAGACACTTGCGTACCATTAGATTTGATCTTTGCTCCCAAGATTTGGACACTTGTTTCTCTCTCATTAAACCTTGGGATATTTAAATTCCAATGGCTATTTCATGAATCTTAAACTTGATGTCTATGTGCCTATTTCATTCTACAAGTCTAACTTTTAAGCTTTATATCTTGAGATATCAAGCTCATCAAGACATGAAATTTGTAGAGCATGATCTTGGCATGAAGGAATTCATGTCCATGTGACCCTTTTATATTTTTATTGTTTCTAGGTACACTTATTAAATTCATAATCAAGATGACCCCTTTTATTTTTGCATGATGTCCTATGACAGTCTGGTTCTTCAAAGCTTGCTCAAATCATCTTCTGATCATCTTGGAAGGCTTATACACGCAGATAAGGATTGAACCAAGGCACCAAAATTGTAGGGATTCATTATAGCATAAAATAAATTATCTCAAGGGACTCTTAATACCAACTCTAAATCATAAGGTAAACTAGCATGATATGCTAAGTTTTAAATGATGGGGTGACATTTTGTCATGTGGGGGCAAAATTAACAACAAGTTCATCAATAAAACTACATAAAATGGTGTTTCACAATTCCCATAGAATATTTATATTGATTCAATTGAATTTTTCACTCATACATATCTCAAGAGATTGTAATCATAACATATATTCTATTACCTAATTTAATAAGGTGTGATTGGTTATGCAATTCTTTTTTATAATTATTGTTTCTTGTATGGATGAAATTTTTACAAGAACATCACCCAAATATAACTCCATAGATTATAGAAATGGTAGGCTAATCAAATTAACATCCACATCTAATTTTTTTATCAAAATGATTTTTGCCATGCCAAATGTATAAATTCCCCAATCCACCATGCCTTGGGTTAGGTATGTTTGCATCATAAAAGGTGTTATCACCAACACACAGTTAAGGAGAAAGTCTCCCATATTTATCATATTAATATTTCTTTTATAAAAAAACTACACATGGGTGGTTATAATCAAGGTGAATAATTCCATTTCTTCACAATAATTTGTCTCAATTTCCCTCCTACTAGGAGTTTCATTGACAATATTTATTTTTTTATCAATGGATGAGGGTAGATCATGCACTTTAGGTCTTCCAAAATAATACTAAATTATTTTATCTTTCCAACTTGGGGCCATATACACTTGAATATAGATGCAAAAGAGGTACCATACAATCCCCTCATACAATTTTCTCATCTTCTAATATGTATGGCTCTATTTAATACCATCATTCACTCTCATGGAATCATTAGACTTAAAATGTTTTATGTTCATGTGCTCAAAATCTCTATAATACCAATAAATAGTAGTCTATTTCACTTAATTAGACATTTTAAATGGAATTTTATTCATGTTATGGATGTGATTAATATGTGATTTTCACACTTAATTTTTCCCCACTATTATCTTTATGTTGTAAAAAAAATATCCTTAGGTCACTTTAATTCCCAATTCAAAACATCTTTCCAAATAGCACACCCAACCACTTTTGAAAACTAGGAAGTGGCATAAATGGCTAAGTACATTATGAAACTAAGATAACAAGGAAAATTCATCCAAATATATCTTTTGATTTGAGAATTATATTCTCATGAAACTAATTCCATTTCACTCTCCTGATATTTGTATTTTCTCATGCCAAAATTTTCCATGTTAGACTTAAATCCCATGTCCAATTAATATCACAAAAATTGCCATCCATAATGTTCTGGGGATATTTAATAGTGAAAAATTCATCAAAAAATTATTGTGAGTCTCATATATTAATGTGGAAATATTTATGAGTAATCGATATCAATTTATAAAAATCATCCCAAGATCTTAATGGGATGTTCTCATAAAAGTTCTTAATAGTAGTATTTAATATGCATACATTTCATCTATACTATCTCTTAGAGGTCAAACATGTTTGACCCTACTCTAATATTAATGTGTAACACCCTCCCATTCTACTACAAAATCAACTATATATTTTTGTCTTCTAACTCAATTTAATCATTTTTGCACAAAGCGTATGAGTCCATATCTCAACAACAACATTGACAAATAGTTTGTATTGATATGCAATAATGATACTATACCTTATTACATAATAAATCCTACTAGATTAATATGGAATGGATACTAGGTTAGTCTTGGTTTGTTCAATCCCCAAACAACTTATGATCCTGGGACCTATGGTTTATGGGTCCATGTGAGACAAATTCACCAATTTTCTCAAAAACTAAACCTAATCACAAAATTAATATTAAAACTCCATAAGTGTTGACCTATAATGTGCCCAAAACCACTCTTGGGATGCTTATAGATAGACTTATGATCTCATATTAATTAAATCAAGGCTAAAACAATTTTTTTTATCACCAAATATTGCACCCTAGAAGAGGGTATTCAAGCCTCTTCCAGATTTGGGCAACATGAGAACATTTCTAGGTATGTGGGTGTACCTATATTGGAAACTAGCCTCTAGATTTAAGAGATAGCTCCCTAAATGTATCTTGAAATGATCTTATCTATGCTAACTAATTACTTATGGGGAAAAGAGTTAGAGAATGCATGAATTGAACCTGATCTAAAGGAGGTGATGCACCAAATGTTCAAAGATCCACTCTCAAGTTTGAACTCATTAGCACACTAATAGACTATGAATAGGACTAATGCAGTGTCTAAAATGGTTTCCAAGAAATAATTTTTCACCTAGAGGTTAATTTTATGGACTTATGCTAGAGTGAAATGAGGGAAAGACTTGATTGAAAGCACTTACAATCAACTATCCACTCTATACTTGAGACATCAAACTTAAGACACACTAGATGACTTGCAAGAAAAGTTTATTAGCACTCAGGCTAAACTTAGACCTATAAATGGAAGATGACAACCACTTTTCATACCAAACAAATACAAAACACTAAGCACATATTATTAAACAACTAAAAAATGTTCTATTCATTACTCTAAGAAGTGAAAAATATAAATTCTAATAGATTTTAGTCATACCAGCCTAAAGGATGATTAACAATAGATCAAAGGTTATATTTATATAATAAAGTGGATTTAGAGAGAGAGAGAGAGATCTTGGTGATAAAAGAGGAAAAAATGAGCTCAACTCCATCTAAACCATAGTTATAATTGCCTCTACATTTATGCTCATTCAAGCTTCCTAATTGATCCAAGTTACTTTAAGTGGTTACATAGTTACATTATTCTCTCACTGATTCTCCATGATGGTTGCAATGGTAAGATAAAGTTGTTCTAATCTGGTTTATAGCATCAATGAAGTTACAACCATTGGATCAATTTATTAGATCTTTGTGTTAGTGCTAATTGATCTTCACTGGTTCATATTGGCATGTAAAAGTGGAGAGAAGGATCATTTTCAGGCAGTTGGTCCTAAAAATGAAACTGTTAGAGTCCAAATGTATGCCTTTATGGCATATTTTAACAAACTAGATCTTGTTCAAATTGGATCATGCTTGAACTCATCCCCATGTTCATAAGTCCACTATAGATGGAAAATCAATATCAAACTATTGGTTTTCTTATATTCATTATGTTGATGCATATTTATAGATTATATATCCACCTTTCTTGATTATATTAGGTATAAAATATACCCATTCTATCTTTGAGCATCCATATAAATTGAGAACTTATCATGTACACTAGCCCTTCTAATAATGGTGAACACAATCATATAATGAACCTTACTGTTGATGCTTAAAAATGCATTATTTCCAATACCAACATGGGAATTTTAGGAATGTGGGACTTGTGACCTAAAATAACCTCCAGATTTTCAAGAAGATGGCTCTTCTTTATCTCAAATGTATTGTGGGAAAAAGGGATAAAAATCAAATGGAATCACCAATGCAATGAAAGAAAATTTAATTATGGCAATGCGCCTGAGTATGATTCATTCCTTAATACTAAGCATAGTGAAGCTATCTTTAGGATTCAATTACATTAAAGATCAAATAATTCATGATCAATGTAAAAGATAAAAACAAATATAATCAAAGGCTCACAACTTAGACAATTTTGCAATAACACAGAAAATATCAGCAAAGGCACAGAACTCATTCTTCTTATTAATTTTCTAGTCACATAAAAGGCACTGATACATGAACAGTTATACAAACTTTCTAAATTAATAAAATAGAACAAAGGCAAATGATATTACTGGCCACAGTAAGAAAGTCTCAAAAACTTCTTGTAAATCTCTAATAACAATCTATATGCAAAAAATTCTCTCCCTTTCCTCCTCTTTCTCCTCTTTTAACTTGTGATTTGAACCCATGTTTATAGCATAGGACTAGCTCAAGATTTCCTAAATGATCAAATCCCAATGGTCTAACCAAACTAGAACTTAACTGGAAGTGTCTGATAGAAGATATCTTTCAAATCTAAAATGGTTAGCCTCTCTGCAAGTTCATTGGCTAAAATAGATACACATGGCATTTCCCACTATGAAACAGGTGAGGACACTTGGCAGAATCCTCTAGTCTTAACAAGTAACACGTGGTGGACTCCACTTGTCTATTGAAGCTTTAAATACCTTTTGAGAGTCCTATGGAAGATGACACATGGCAACTTCCACTGAGCTTTCGAAACACTATAGAAACATTTGGGACTCATTTAAATTCACATAGATGATGACACTTGGCATGCTCTGCTTACTTTAGCAACTCACTTGGGGCCCACCACAATCCTTTCTCAACAATGAAACAAAAGGAAGAAACTATGGATGTCGACACTTGGCAGTCTCTGTATATATTACAAGGGACACACGACACTTTCTACGTAACTTAGAGAAACATATTAAAATCTTCCATAGCTACCACTTGGCACCTTCCATGTGCATTGAGAGAAGCTTATTGAAAGAATATTTTAAAACTTATAAGAAACTTAAACATAGATGTCGACACTTGGCAGGCTCTGTGGGTATATAACAGGACACATGGCTCCATCGGTGTTACTTAGAGAAATATAATGTGTCTCAGTTGATGACCCTTGCATGTTTCACATGAATCTAAGACTTAGACAAAACTTAGGTAAAATGAAAACCTGTGCCCACGCTCTGTGTCAAAACCTTCACTACCAAAACTAAAATGCATAGGGACAAAACTAGAGTGCATAACTGAAACTCAAAGCAAAATGTAGAGTATTTTAATCTACAGTTCTTGGTGACCCTAAGGAATTTTGAGCCTAATAAAAAATAATCCAAAGAATATATAAAAAATGTGGCAAAAATCACAAATTTTATAAGGCCATCTGATAAATAGACCATTCAGCATCAGATAGTCCTTATTTATTTTTCAAATCCTAGAAGGCTAAATCAAGGTTGATGATGTCCTTGTGTGAAAAACTCTACAAAACATGAACTACAATCTTTAATTAGAAATCAATTTGGGCCATGGGTATCAAGACAACTTCCACTTCTAACACTAATGAAGCATCTGTTAAACCCTAGAAAATTGACTGATCATTTTGTCTGGCTAACAACAAAGGCTTAATCTCATCAACCATTAACACAATGTTGCTATCAGGAAAAGGGGAGGAAGACCCAATTGCACCGGATCTTCAATATGCTTCTTCATGTATTTTACTCCCTCTATGACCACATCTAGGAGCTCTTTGTAATTAATTGCTATGGAGTTGCAACTGAGAACTTCGTTCACCCTTTTTATAGAAATCATTTTATCACTAATCCCTGCTACTGATAACATTTCATCATTTATGTCATATAGCTTTTTTAGTAGCATTTGAGAATTAGACACTCTCAAAGAGATAGTGGATAGAGTGGCCTAGACTGAAATCTCCATCTTTTTGCACAATTTCTATGCGTTTAGCAGGAAAGTTAGAGAGGGTCTGAGCTGAGTAATCTCCTCAGAGATTCTTTTCCATACTGATACATATAGCTCCTTGACTAGGTTCAAAACTCTTACATTTTTTAGCCTATTATCCAACTCAAGTGTCAATTGTTTTTTATTTGTTGCTTAACTTGAAGTTGGGCCTGTATGGCAGTGATATTGTTTTGCTCATTTGGTAGCATTTGTTGTAATTGAGTGACCTGTTGCAGGTTTTCCTAACATTTTTTTGTAGTTTTGCCTTTTCTTGCCTTAGGGTTGTCACTACATCTTTCTCTTATGTTAGCTCTTCTTTCAAAGAAGCATTTAGGGCTTGAATATCCTAGTGAATCTAACAATAAATAGTATCTTGCAACTATTTGTTGAGACTCTCTATTTCATCATTCTTTATTTTGATTTCTGTATCTAGATTGATACCATTTGCTTTCTCTTGAGCCAAATTAGCCTGCATCTTCTGCAACTTCTTTGATACTTTCAAATAATCAATAGATATAGTAGAAGTGGTTTCATTTAGCAGCTCAACCCTACCCTATGGTCTAAAAAGTGACATATCCATAGCCACTGCACTCATTGTATAATCTTGAGGCTGCATGTGCTCATTTGGCTTGACTACATTAGGTGACAAATGAGTCATAGTTCGCTAATGCTGGATTGGGTCAAATAGTGACCTCATGTATGTTGCAACTAGAGCTTTATTATCTTTATTCCTCTTTTTATCCATCCAAGCTTCCCTAGCCTTCTTAGCAGTGTTTTTTAAGCTTGGAAGGTAGAGGGAGAGGCAATATACCTACTCGCAAAAGGATAACCCCATGGCAATCCATAGGGAATAGACAAATGTTGGTTAGGGGGAATCTAGGGAGGTATTATCTTTGGGATAGAGGGGGAAAAGGGAGGCAATGATGTGGCCTATGATGACATGGCTTGAGTAGTAATAGGTGGGGTAAATTGGAAAATTGGCATAACAGAGGTGGCAGGGGATAAAATTTGGCCAATTGGGATTGCCACCCTTATAGAAGAAGAAAAAGACTGAGAAGAAGGAGAAATAACATTTACCTGAGTAGTAATAGATGTACTCAATGCTTGATGCTTTGAGGGCTCTACCTCCTCATCTAAATCAAGTTAAAGTTTTAGCTTCCTATGTTTCCTTAGCCTTTCTTCTTCTTTTTGTGCTTCTTTCTCTTTAACATTTACCACTGTTGCTAGTGGTGATTACACAAAACTGGGAACCCCAAAGGTTGACTCTGATGAATAAGATCTAGGTGTTGAGGATAGCACATTCTTTTGTTTTTCTATAGTGACTATAGATGAGGTTTGTCTTTGTTCCCACTCTAACTATCCACCCTATGTCTGTAGTTTGCTTGTATCAGGGCTAGAGATAGGACATGGATGCCATTCATCCCAGATTGCCTCCCATTTCTCAACTAAGTTTACATTACCAAAAGAGTGAGTTATCTCAAAAATCTCTTGCCTATATTTCTAATAGGCTTCTATTTCTCAGGTTTCCATCCTTTATTCTTCAATGCCCTTTTAAAACTAGAAGTCATTATAATTTTAGGGTCAAAAACCTTTTCCTTAACATAAAATGTCTCCCATCGCCTAACCCCTTGAAAGGGCAAATCTGTCAATTCTACATACAAATCAAGAATATCTTCCTTAGGGTTTCTTCTATCTTCCCAAAAGGGATGGCCCTCATGCAAAATTTTAGCACTGACCTTATTATTCTTGAACCATAAGGTTATGAAACTGCTTGGGTCATATCTCCATTTATCTTCAATCAGAAAGAAACCCAGGATAGCTAGCTTGCTTAGCAATAAGTGCTCAACATCTCTGACCTCTAGGGCCATGTTTTTCTTTACCCATGGAATGTCATAAATTTTCTTTTTCTTCTTCCCAGTGCCATAATCATTATCAACCATAAACACTTGTTGGGTGACCTCTAAGAATGCTAAACTAGGATTCAAAGTCTTGGGTAGCAACACTAGTTCCCCATTAAAACCATGGACCCTAATGATGGTATGATGAGATCCAAAAAAGTAGTCACAAGGAATAGTGCAATTTGTCATGAGGCCTCTGACACTTAAAGTTAATCTATTTTCAATAGGCTCTGGTCTTAGGTGACAAAAGGTAGGGACAACAAAAAGTTCCCAAAATTCATATGGGTCAAACGTTTTAGATAAGATATGTGTCCATGCAGACACAGGAATGGTCCTATTATGACTGAAACTTGGGTCATACATATTTAGACGCATATATTGTGAAAAGATGCTAGAGTTTTGATATAATATGAGGTGAAATAGATAAGAAGAATACTTGAAAACCCCTTTAGATTTGAATTGAGTGAGTTGGTCAACCATTGAATAGGCAATCTACTCTGAGAAGTCCAGCTAATACTCTTGAAACTTGTCTATAGTTTTTAATCTGAAGAGAATGGCCATTTGCCAATCATAAACAGTTATGTCCTCCATTCCAAAAATAAATGCCATCATGGATAGTGCCTCTTGACTGGCCTGTGTAAATTGTGCCCTTGCTGTTGGCAGCACTGGCACAATGGTATCATCATCCTCTAATGATAATTCTGATCTAAGAAACCTTAATTGATTATTAATGTTTGCCCACATTTTTTGCATTTTGGCAATGATGGGAAATGTGGCTATTTTTTCATGATATAGGGCTAACATGTCCCTAATGGCCTTCAGTGTAATTTGCACCATGAATTAACCCTATTGTATCATGTTCGAGGGTGCATGAAACAATTTTGCACACATTTCAACTAAGTCAGGGCACGGATGTACACTTGGGATAATGAATTGTGCCAATTGAGAAATCCATATCCTCATCCCAAATGTTTTGGATTGTCTAGCCTTGGAGTTCTAGATACATCTTTGGTGTGCCCCTTTTTGCAGAGCTTTGCTAGACTTTTGAAGGGTTGGGTCCATGATTCTATCTAAAAAATCCTTCACCTTTGCTAGGTTGATCGCATAACCAACTTTGGGGACTCTAGTCTTTAGATAGGTCTTTAAGGGTTGTGTAGGGGCTGAATCATATGGTTTGCTAGTGAGAAGCTTATCAATAGATTTGTAAATCCCAAACCCCTATTGTGAAGACTATGCCTCCTCCATATCTATGTATATACTAGGAATTATTGAACTTATGTAACAAGTATGGAAGCTTTGCAATCAGGAAGGCACTTTTACTAAGCAGGTTTTACTATGAATTGAAATGCAGGTAACAGGGATTTTCCTAGTAGATGTAAGAATGGATGAGACATAGTTAAGCCTTAACTCTTGTTATTAGGGTATTTAATAACACATAAAGTCTCATAAATTGCCTTATAACTAAAAAATTGTTAGTAAATCTTATTAAATCTGCATGGGATAGTGTGTCAGACACGTCATAAAAGTTGTTGCATAAAGGTACCTTGGGGAATTTTGGGGATTTGAGAGAGATTTAGTGAATGTGAGAGTTTCAATTTTTTTGAAAATACTTTGAGTCATAGCTACGTGTTCATAGAACACTTATTAAAAGAAAAAGCGAGAAAAAAATGGGAAAATAGAGAAATAAGGAAAGGGAAACTATCTAACTATTATACATGGGAGATACTAATTACATTAAATGTTTCAAGTAGATCCCATTCATAAGAATCTCTTCAAGTTTTCCCTCCATAATTTTGAGCTCAAATGAATTTTGCTATTTACATGTATGAATCTTATAGGGGCTAGTCCACTTGTCATGTCCCCTTTTTAGGTGACATCACTCAGAGTTGATGATTAGCCTATCATGTGACCCTCGTAGGCTAATAGGATGGATAGAGGGTCAGGATGGAGCTTGGCTTGACTTTGATTCACAAAATTTCTACATTTGGTTTTCATTCAGGCTCTTTCAAACACATTTGCCTAAGCTCTTACTTTTTAGGGAGGTTCGACATGCAGTGGAGCACCCTTGTTTTAGTATGGTCATGTGCAGAATCACTCCCTGATTCACCAACTTCAATCGGTTTGAGGATCTGACATGTATTGAGGGACATATTAATATTTGATTGATTTCATTGAATATTAATTATTTGGCCTATTTTTAATTAGAAACCCTAATTCTAATTTAAGAAACCCGAATTAGGGCAAGCATATCTTTTTGAGGGTATAAGGGTTTCTCATGGGGAGAGAGATGAATGATAATCCATTGATTATTGATATTGATTATTGCTAAGAATTATTCTATGAAGACTGAGCCAAGGGTTCCAGGATTCCATCTACATTGGAGAACATCCACTCTTTAGTGTGTGCGATTCAGAGGTTGTGAAAGATCAGCCGATTTATTGCCAAATTGAGAGATAGCTTCATACAAAAGTTGTCACAGGTATTTCAAGGATTTATTTTATTAAGTTTGATTCAATAAATTATACAGATAGAGATTTTTTGTATTAGATCCATATATCTTTAGATTAGGGGTCCAACAAATAAGGTGTGCTTTATTGGCGGTCGTATGAAGTCCGTACAGATTCACATAGAGACCGACATCGGCAGGCAGAGATCCACAGAGACTAACATCGGCTGACATATCACCGACGTCGGTAGGTTAACGACCCCAGTCGACTAACCACAGTAGTATAACTGACATCGGTGACTGTGTTTTTGACACAGCAAGCCGAGACCTACTAGATTCAGGTTTTATTCCCAGTTTGCAGAATACTCAAGTTTTTAAGACTGTATTTGAATATTATTTTATATGCATGACAGAGGATATCTATTGTAATCATCTAGATGAATAATAAGATTAGTGATTTGGTAGTTAAGAGATCTATTATGGTTTATTTGTTTATTTGAATTTATTCTACAAAAATTGCATCTTTATTTAGAGTTGTTGTCTTTATATAGTCCCTATTGGTTGGGGATATTACAGTGGTATCAGAGCTTTTGTTCTTGCTATATTCCTTATTGATTGGGGACATTACAGTGGTAGCAGAGCTTTTGTTCTTACTATATTCCTTATTGATAAGGGATATTACAGTGGTATCAGAGCTTTGTTAAAAAAAATAGGAGACCCTAAGAAGGGACATTATAGTGCTTTGATACCATTGTCATGTCCCCTTTTTAGGTGACATCGCTCAGAGTTGATGATTAGCCTATCATGCGACCCTCGTAGGCTAAAGGATGGATAGAGGGTCATGATGGAGCTTGGCTTGACTTCGATTCACATAATTTCTACATTTGGTTTTTATTCAAGCTCTTTCAGACACATTTGCCTGAGCTCCTACTTTTTAGGGAGGTTTGACATGCAGTGGAGCACCCTTGTTTTAGTATGGTCATGTGCAGAATCACTCCCTAATTCACCAACTTCAATCAGTTTGAGGATCTGACATGTATTGAGGGAGATATTAATATTTAATTGATTTAATCAAATATTAATTATTTGGCCTATTTTTAATTAGAAACCCTAATTCTAATTTAAGAAACCCTAATTAGGGCAAGCATATCTTTTTGAGGGTATAAGGGTTTCTCATGGGGAGAGAGATGAATGATAATCCATTGATTATTGATATTGATTGTTGCTAAGAATTCTTCTGTGAAGACTGAGCCAAGGGTTCCAGGATTCCATCTACATTGGAGAACGTCCACTCTTCAGTGTGTGCAATTTAGAGGTTGTGAAAGATCAACCAATTTATTGCCAAATTAAGAGATAACTTCATATAGAAGTTATCACAGGTATTTCAGGGATTTATTTTATTAATTTTGATTCAATAAATTATACAAATAGAGATTTTTTGTATTAGAGCCATATATCTTCAGATTAGGGGTCCAATAAATAGGGTGTGCTTTATTGGTGGCTGTATGAAGTCCGTACAGATCCGTATAAATTCACATAGAGACTAACATCGACAGGCAGACATCCATAGAGACTGACATCGACTGACATATCACTGACATCGGTAGGTTCACGACCCTAGTCGACTGATGATGGTAGTATAATCGACATCGGCGATTGTGTTTTTGACACAGCAGGTCGAGACCTACCAAATTCAGGTTTTATTCCCAGTTTGCGGAATACTCAAGTTTTTAAGATTGTATTTGAATATTATTTTATATGCATGATAGAGGATATCTATTGTAATCACCTGGATGAATAATAAGATTAGTGATTTGGCAGTTAAGAGATCTACAGTGGTTTATGGTTCCAACATTGCTTGGGGGCAAGCAATTTCAGGAGGGGCAGATTGTCATGTCCCCTTTTTAGGTGACATCACTCAAAGTTGATGATTAGCCTATCATGTGACCCTCATAGGCTAATAGGATGGATAGAGGGTCAGGATGGAGCTTGGCTTGACTTCGATTTGTAGAATTTCTACAATTGGTTTTCATTCAGGCTCTTTTAGACACGTTTGCCTGAGCTCCTACTTTTTAGGGAGGTTTGACATGCAGTGGAGCACCCTTGTTTTAGTATGGTCATGTGCAGAATCACTCTCTGATTCACCAACTTCAATTGGTTTGAGGATCTGACATGTATTGAGGGAGATATTAATATTTGATTGATTTAATCAAATATTAATTATTTGGCCTATTTTTAATTAGAAACCCTAATTAGGGCAAGCATATCTTTTTGAGGGTATAAGGGTTTCTCATGGGGAGAGAGATGAATGATAATCCATTGATTATTGATATTGATTGTTGCTAAGAATTCTTCTGTGAAGATTGAGCCAAGGGTTCCAAGATTCCACCTGCATTGGAGAACGTCCACTCTTCAGTGTGTGCGATTCAGAGGTTGTGAAAGATCAACCAATTTATTGCCAAATTGAGAGATAGCTTCATACAGAAGTTATCACAGGTATTTTACGGATTTATTTTATTAAGTTTGATTCAATAAATTATACAAATAGAGATTTTCTATATTAGAGCCATATATCTTTAGATTAGGGGTCCAACAAATAGGGTGTGCTTTATTGGTGGTTGTATGAAGTTCGTACAGATTTGTACAAATTTGCACAGAGACTGACATCAGTAGGTAGAGATCCACAGAGACCAACATCGACTGACATATCATCAATGTCAGTAGGTTAACGACCCCAGTCAACCGATGATGGTAGTATAACCAACATCAATGACTATGTTTTTGACACAGTAGACCGAGACTTACCAGATTCAGGTTTTATTCCCAATTTGCGAAATACTCAGGTTTTTAAGATTGTATTTGAATATTATTTTATATGCATGATAGAGGATATCTATTATAATCATCTGGATGAATAATAAGATTAGTGATTTGGTAGTTAAGAGATCTACTGTGGTTTATTTGTTTATTTGAATTTATTCTACAAAAATTGCATCTTTGTTTAGAGTTTTTGTCTTTATATAGTCCCTATTGGTTGGAGATATTACAGTGGTATCAGAGCTTTTTTTCTTGTTATATTCCTTATTGATTGGGGACATTATAGTGGTATCAGAGCTTTTGTTCTTGCTATATTCCTTATTGATTGGGGACACTCCATAGTCCACAATGAATTAAATTTATTGTGTCAACCCAGCTTGGTAGCTCTCACATCCCATTTCAAAACAACTGAGCTTACTTCAAAATGGGGGTTTAAAGTCTTCTTATCGAATTAGTCTTTTATTATTTTTTGATGTTTCATTAGTGATTCATGTGTTTTATCCCTCTTTTCTTGAACTTTTAGGAGCTCAACAAGTCTAACCTGCATGGGGCCATTCTCCTCAATTTCAATCTATTTTAATAACTAGAGAGCAAGAATTTCCCAGCTTAGGGGCATTACAACAAGCTTACCATAGACAAATTCATATGGGGTCATCTTTGTCACTTTTTAAGGCATAATTCTATCAGCCCATAGTGCTATATTAAGCACTTTATGCCACTCTTTGTGATGATCAGCCCCTATTCTCTTAATAAGTCTAATCAGGTTCTTGTTGGTTAATTTTGCCAAACCATTACCCTGAGGGTAATAATTTGAGGAAATTTTTTGATAGATTCCATACATTAGTGCAAAGTTAGATATTTTTTCCCCTAAAAATGCCTTAGAATTATCTAAAATTATGGTATGAGGAGGCCCAAAGCGAGTAGTGATATCTCCCAAAAAGTCTAGGATCACCTTTTCTGTTGCTTCTTTAAGTGGCACTGCCTCACTCCATTTGGTAAAATAATCTGTGGTAGTTAGAATCCATTTGTGTCCCATACTCGACATCAGATTGATCATTCTAATGAAATCAAGACCCCATTGAGCAAAGGGTTCATCAATAATTATAGGACTAAGGGGCATTGCTGCATTCCTTCTCTTCCCCACATATTACTGACAAGATTGGCACTTTTTGACTAGTTAATAACAGTCTGTAAATAAAGTGGGCTAAAAATAACCTACCTAAATTATCTTTATAGCTGTGGTTCTTGTATAAAAATGTCCACATGAGACTCCATGGTACATTTCATGTAGTATTTTTTGAGTCTCATCTTTCTCTATGCATCTTAAAAGTATGCCATAAGTATTTCTTCTGAAAAGAACTTGGTCAATTAAAACAAAATGGACCCCTTACTACCTATAGTATCTCCTCTTATCCTGAGAGAGATCTTTTGGGAAAATCCCATGTTTTGTAAAATGGATTCTATTTGTGACCCAAGAGTTTTGATCAATTTCTTGTATCCTCAATACATTTTCTTTTTCTATTTCTTCAGGTATCATCTTTTCATTATCTTAAGCCATGTATTGGCACAACCCCCTACCTCTGACCAACTTAGTGGGTCTAACCTCTACATCATACTCAAGGATCTTTGTTATCTAGTTTGCTCTTTTTTTAGTAATCTCACCTTCCATAATGTATTCTCTAACACTAAGATGAGCCACAAGTATCAAAATCTTATTTCCTGATACCATATGCCTGAATTTCTTAAGGGATTTTACCATAGCATATGCCTATTTCTCCACAAATTTATATCTAGATTCATACTCCCTAAGAGTCCTTGATAAAAAGGATATTGGGTGTTCTCCCTCTTATTGATCATCTTTCTGTGTTAGGACAATAACAACAATGAACTCTCCCCCATAAACATACATTATAAAAGACTTAGAGAAGTCTAGGTTACTAAGTACTGGAGCTATTGAAATTGATTTCTTGACCTCCTCAAAAAAATTTCTTCCTTTTGTAGTCCACTTGAACATCAGGTCTTTCTTCAACAAGAGTGTCACTAGTCTCATTAGGCCTGCAAAGTCTGATATGAACCAACTGACAAAATTAATTTTTCCCAAAAAGGACTGAACTGCCTTCTTATTTACTAGTAGGGACAAGTTCATTATGGTTATGACTCTCTCTGGATATATAGAGACTCCTTCTTTGGATACTATATGTCCCAGTAGTTTGCCTTGAGGTACTGCAAAGATACACTTCTTGGGATTCAAGGATATTCCAAACTCTTGACACTTCTTAAAAATAGACTCTAAAAGATCAAAATGATCAACAACATTCTTGGAAAAAATAGTGAGATCATCAAGATAAATTAGAAGGATTTTATTTATGAGTTCTCCAAATGCTACATCCATTTCACTTTAAAAACTAGCTCCAACATTTGATAGGCCAAATGGCATCTTGGCATATGCAAATGTTCCCCATTTGGTAGTAAATGTAGTCTTGTTTTGGTCTTCATCAGTCAACCAAATCTGATTGTATCCAGAGAAACCATCTAACAAGGAAAATATCTCTGATCCAGCCATAATCTCTAAAATTTGTTCCATAGAGGTCAGGGGATAGTGATCTTTTAGAGATGCTCTATTTAGGTCTCTAAAATCCACACAGATCCTTATGTCACCATTCTTTTTTTTACTAGTACTAGATTGGATACCTAGGTTGAGTGTTTGATTGGAAAAAATATTTTATATTCTAAGAGTTTTTGCAACTCATCCACCATTAGAGGTTCAATCCTTGGATTCACTAGCCTCTGCTTCTATCTGACTGAGTTAGATCCTTCAGTCAGTTCTATGGTGTGTTGAATGATGTCTCTGTTACAGCCATGAAGGTATTCATAGGTCCAAGATATTACTTTGGCATATCTTTCACACAAGTCAATTAGTCTTTCCCTTTCCTCTTGGTTGTGGAATTTCCAATCTTTAGTTTTCTCCCTTCACTCACTTGTATCTTAGAATAATCTACTTTATTTGCTTGAAACCTTTTCTTCTCTAGGCTTAAATCTTCTGGATCAAATAGGTTTTCTAAAGTAATCAATTGAGCCTTTAGAAAGCTTATTGGTCTTTAATTAAATAATTTGGTCTCCGTATGCTTCTTCAATTTTGGGTTGCAATTGATCAGCAAATTCCCCTGACTGTTACAAAAATGAGAGTACCTGTTGGGGATCAACCAACAAACTTGATTACAATTATGTAAGCAACTAAACACAGAATTAAACCAGAATGATAAGTAACTAGAATTAGAAATAACAAAGAATAAGAGATACAAGAAACCACCCTAAAAACTTGTATTAAACTCTTCTAGAAGGAAATACAATGAAAAAAATCACACTTTCTTCTCACACCTCTCAGATGTACAGATCACTTTCCCTCAAGAGTTCTCTCTCTCAATTACAATCAACTCCAACACTTGGATTGATACACATATACAATTCTTGTACTGTTCTACTTCTGCACTAAGCTATGAAGAGCTATCCCTATTATATAGAATTAGGGACTCATGAGCATACAATATCAACCATCAGATATACCTCCTAATCAAGGGCTTAAAATAGTCCTACTAAAGATAGAGATGCGGACTTAAGACTAACACTTAATCTTATCATGCAAACAGTCTGTTCATCTACAAAAATAGACTTTCTAGATGCACAGGTGATTGACATCAGTCCCTGCTTGCTGCACATGACCGATGTTAGTCGATCTATAACTGATGTCGGCCAATATATAACCGACGTCGGCAGCACCCAGTTGACCCCTAACTGACGTCGGTTGCTCCTTATCGACACTGGTGACTGTGTAACTCCAGCAACCTACAATTTACTCATTTGGTGAAGCTTTTAGCTCCATAACTCAAAAATCTCCCACTTAGAGATAAATAGATGCACCAGTACCTATACAGCAACATCTTCTAGCTTCTCCATCTTCAAACTCAATCTTAAAGACCAACAAAATTTGAATGAAGATTCAACTTCTCCTTTGTTACTAGCTTGGTTAACATATTAACAGGGTTCTTATCTATATGGATCTTCTCCAGCGTCAACTCACCATCCTCCAATACCTGTCTAATGAAGTGGTACCTAAGCTATATATGTTTGGTTCTTGTATGAAAAGCTGAATTCTTAGCCAAATGAATTACACTCTGACTATCACTATATAATCTGCAACTCTCTTTCTCCTTTCCCAACTCTTCCATGAACCGTGTCATCCATATCATCTCTTTGCTAGCCTCTGTGACTGCAATATATTCTACCTCTGTAGTAGACAAGGCAACAACCTTTTGTAACTTTTAAATCTAGCTAACTGCCGTTCCACCAATAGTGAAAACATATCCTGTGGTGTTTCTCCTGTCATCTAAGTCACCTACCATATCCACATCTACATAACCATGTAGAGAAGTGTTTGAACCTCCATAACACAAATGCCTACTGCTGGTCCCTCTCAGAATCTGAGTATCCACTAAACTGCTTTCCAGTGTTCCTTTCCTAGATTAGCCATAAACTTACTGACAACTCCCACTGCTTGGGCAATATCAAGTCTAGTACATACCATTGCATACATCAAACTCCCTACTGCAGAAGCATATGGAACTCTACTCATGTACTCTACCTCATCATGTGATTTTGGACACTGTTCTTTACTTAACTTAAAATATCTAGCCATAGGTGTACTTACCGATTTTGCATCCTGCATATTAAACCTCTCCAACACTTTTTTCACATAATCCTCTTGAGACAAGATCAACCTGTGATTTTTCCTGTCTCTCTTGATACTCATGCCAAGGATTTTCTTTGCTGCTCCCAAATCCTTCATGGCAAATGTGTGAGATAATTTCACCTTAAGCTCATTAATATCTTGCATGTGTGAACTTGCAACAAGCATATCATCTACATACATTAATAGGATAATATATCTACAATTAACTAATCCCTTAAAATACACACAATGGTCAGATTGCACCTAATGTAGCCATGCTCAGTCATAAACCTATCAAATCTCAAATACCACTGTCTAGGAGCCTGCTTAAGACCATACAAGCTTTTCTTCAATCTGCACACAAGCTTCTCCTTACTTTTGACCTCAAACCCTTCCGACTATTCCATATACATTTCTTCATCCAAATCTCCATGAAGAAACATTGTCTTAACATCAAGCTGCTCAAGATGCAAATCCTCAATAGCAACTAAAGACAATACAGTCCATATAGAAGTCATTTTAACTACAGGAGAAAAAATCTCACCAAAATCAATACCTAGTTTTTGTGCAAATCCTTTGACCACCAACCTAGCCTTATATCTCACTTTTCCATCCTCACCTTCCTTTAACCTATAGATCCATCTATTTTTCAGTGTTCTCTTTCCCACTGGCAACTCAACCAAATCCCACTTTTAGTTCTCTTTTAAGGACTAAATTTCCTCATTCATGCCTAGTTCTCACTAATTCTTGGATTCTACCTGTATTACTTCATCAAAACTCTCTAATTCTCCACCATCAATGAGCAATAAATAGAATAATGAAGGGGAATATCGAATTGGAGGTTTACTTACCCTTTCTGACCTCCTGATGGGTGTCTGAAAATCATTCACAACACATTGTCTGCCCAAATTCTCTGATAGTGACTGACCTTGATCACCTCTAGGCCTGTAACTAATCGACATCAGTTCCACATGACCGACCTCGGTTCCTTCCTAACTGACGTTGGTCACTGTCTGACTGACGTCAGTTCCTGTATTGCTAATGTCAGTTCCTATATTGCCGATGTCGATTCCTGATTGATCGACGTCAGTGTCTGTGTTTTCTTGTCTGTGATTATTCTTTCTCGTGAGCTCATTTTGGATCATCACCTCATCCAATCATCATGGCCTTGCTTAGAATTCTTCAGCTTCTTGAGTTGATCATTGTACATCATTTTTTCATTGAAAACAACATCACGGCTTCTGATAACTTTGTTAGTTCCTAAATTCCAAAACCAGAATTCAAAATCTTCAGAGCCATAACCAATAAAAGTGCACCTCATAGACTTAGCATCCAACTTCTTTCTATTTTATTTATCAACATGCACAAAAGCTTCAGAACCAAAAACTCTAAGAAATGAAAGATCTACCTTTTTACCTATCCAAGCCTCTTCTAGAATTCCACCATCCAAAGCAATAGAGGGTCCTCTATTAATCAAGTAAACTATGGTATCTACAGCGTCTACCCAAAACTATAAGGGCAAACCAGCATGCAATCTCATACACCGTGCACACTCCAATATTGTTTTGTACATCCTTTTAGCAACTCCATTTTGTTGAGGTGTCCCTAGAACCATCCTTTGCCTATGTATTCCATTCATATAACAATACCAGTTGAACTTGTAGCTGTAGAACTCACCACCATTGTCAGATCTAAGGCACTTCAATCTCTTACCTGTTTTATTCTCAACTAAAGCTTTCCAAATCGTAAACGTGTCAAATACATCAGATTTTTTCTTTATACAATAAACCCATACCTTTCTTGTAGCATCATCAATGAAAGAAACAAAATACTGTGATCCTCCAATGGAAGCAACCTAAGCTGGTCCCCACACGTCTGTGTGAACAAGCTCCAACTTGTGTTTCTTCTTTGTTGACCCAGTCTTGAGAAAACTCACTCTCTTTTGTTTCCCAAAAATACAGTGCTCACAGAAATCTAGATCTATACTTTTCAAATTTGAAAGCTTACCTTTTGACTTAAGAATAGACATTCCCTTCTCACTCATGTGGCCAAGCCTATGGTGCCACAACTTTGCATCTACATATGAAGTAGATAAAACAAAAGGAGAATACTCAATAATACAATTACATAAATAGAGAGTACCTACTCTCTTACCTCTGGCTATAACAAGTGCACCCTTGGTAACCTTCCAAGATTTAGCTGTGAGAGTTACTATACAACCCTTATCCCCTAACTTTCCTACAGAAATCAAATTCCTCTTTAGGCTAAGTACATGCATGAAATCTTTCAACACCCATGTGTTGCCATTCTACATTTTCAGCTACACTTTTCCTTTGCCAATCATTTTACAAGGCTCATCGTCCCCTAAATAAACTATTCCATAATCTCCCTAGAGATAGTCACTAAAATATTCTCTATTTGGGGTTGCATGAAAAGAGGCACCAAAATCTAAAACCCAAGATTCTATATTATTATGCAAAGAGAATATAAGAGCATCTTATGCAACAATACCTACAACTTTTGCTTCTTCTTTACCTTCATGCTGATTGTCTTATTTAGGTTTTGACCAACAATCTTTGCTTATATGCCTTATCTTTCCACAATTCTAGCAGGTTACCTTCTTGCCATTTTTGGATTTGGATCTACCTCTCATCTTTGACTTAGACCTTGATCTCCGATGCTTTCCCTTCACCTTCCCCTACCTTCAAAACTTAAAGCATTCCTTGATGTTTCCTTTATGCTTTTCCTACAAATTTTTTCATTCAAGATTACACTAACAACATCATCTACTTTTAAAATATTTAAAGCAGATGCAGTATTACTAACTGCCATTACCAAGCTATGCCAACTTTCAGGTAAAGAACATAAGATTAATAGAGCTTTAATTTCATCATCAAACACTATTTTGACTGAATTTAATTAATTTAAAATTCCATGGAAATCATTTAGATGATTAGATATAGATCCACCTTCCTGCATTTGCAAATTAAATAACTACTTCATAAGATATACCTTATTTGAAGCTGAGGGTTTTTCATATAAATTTGCTAAAGTAGTCATTAACTCTACCGTTGGCTTTGCTTGTGATAAATTAGATATCACAATAGATGCCAGACTCAATATTATAGATCCAAGAGCCTTTCTATCAAGAACTTCCCATTCTTCATCTTCCATGTCTTTGGGCTTCTTTGCAGCCCCACCTAATGGTAAGTATAGATCTTTTGGATAAAGATAATCTTCTATCTACATTCTCCATAATTGATAATTCTTGCCATTAAATTTCTCCATTCTCAGTTTAATTTCTTCTGCCATTACTTCTCCCACTCAAACAGAAACCCCTGTGAGTGACCTATAATCAACAAACACTAACCAGATCTAAAACACCTGTTAGTCAACCTGAGCTCTGATACCACTTGTTAGGGATCAACCAACAAACTTGATTACAATTATGTAAGCAACTAAACATAGAATTGAACCAGAATGATAAGTAACTAGAATTAGAAATAGCAAAGAATAAGAGATACAAAAAACCACCCTGAAAACTTGTATTATACTCTTCTAGAAGGAAATACAATGAAGAAAATCACACTTTCTTCTCACACCTCTCAAATGTACAGATCTCTTTCCCTCAAGAGTTCTCTCTCTTTCAATTACAATCAACTCCAACACTTGGATTGATACACATATACAATTCTTGTACTGTTCTACTTCTACACTAAGCTATGAAGAGCTATCCCTATTATATAGAATTAGGGATTCATGAGCATACAATATCAACCATCAAATATACCTCCTAATCAAGGGCTTAAAATAGTCCTACTAAAGATAGAGATGCAAACTTAAGACTAACACTTAATCTTATCATGCAAATAGTCTGTTCATCCATGAAAATAGACTTTCTAGACACATAGATGACCGACGTCAGTCCCTGCCTATCTGCACATGACTGACGTCAGCCAATCTATAAACGACACCAGCTGATATATAACCAATGTCGACAGCTCCCAGTCGACCCCTGACTAACTTCGGTCGCTCCTTACCGACATCGGTGACTATGTAACTCCAGAAACCTACAATTTACTCATTTGGTAAAGCTTTTAGCTCCACAACTCAATAGTACCTAAAAATCATTTTCAAAGACTTGCCAATTTTCATCATTGTCTGGGATAGTTGGCCTTACTATAACTTTGACTGACTCATTGTTGACTAATAGACCAGTTGTTGGGTCAAACTGTGAGCCAATCTATGCCATCCTATCTGCTTCAAAATTTTGGGTTCTAAGAACTACTTCAATATTGAAAGCTTCAAAATCATCTATTAAGTCCCAAATTCTGTGTCTATAGGATCTCATCCTTACATTTTTGGCTATTGCCTTTTCTCTGATTTGTTTCACCACTAGTTCTTAATCTCCTTTTACTATCAAATTATTTACTCCCTTTTTCTTGGCTAACATGAGCCCATATACTAAGGATTCATATTCAGCATCATTATTAGTATAGGCAAATTGGAAATGGATAGCTCTTAAAATTTTCTCACCATTTGGAGCAACAAGACAAATTCCTGGTCCAGTACCATTTTTACTTCTAGCCCCATCAAAATTTAAGGTCTAGATTTCTGAGTCCTTTTCAGATTCTTGAGTATTTAGAATTTCTTCCCTTAAAACATTTGGTATTTCATGGTCTTCATTAAATATGACATAAGTTCCCAGACCAATAGAGTCATAATTTCCATATGGGTCACTTTGCATCATAGTTAATAACTAGTTATTTTCCTGCTCTTGGTCATGTTCAGTCCAATCACCTAACTCTTCAACAAAGACCCTTTTTGCCTTATTCAGCATAGCATGAGCTGCCTCTAATTTTGGGGTTGGTTCATTGGTGATGTGATCCTTTATTATTTTCAATTTTGTACCATATTTGGTTCTTAGGATGAGGTGAGACCAATCAAGTGACAGATAACCTCCTATCTTGGCTGTGAAATCTTTGGATAAACATAAGCCAAATATAGAGGGTATATCTATGACTACCACATCCTAATTGACAATTATATTAGGGAAAGTATAAAATTGCAATGGGAGTTATTTAATTTTGCTTATTATTTTCACCGATTTCCCATCTAGCTACATAACTCCTCTAGTAAGTGGCTCATACTTTATTTTTAAAGCATATGCTATTTGTTTATGCATTAGTATAGTACTAGCCCCTAAGTCTATCATTGCATTATGTAATAGTTTCTTTCCAACTATCAAGTCAAATCTAAGGGCTCTTGTTTGGATTTGCTTACTTCTGGTGCATTGTTCAAAAGGGCTATTTTCTACAGAGGAACCATGTCTTTGAGCTTTTCCTTATTAGCAGGTCCTCCTTTGGTACCAGTATATTTAGTCACTGCTTGGCCCTACAGATCTTCTTGCAATAGTGTCTTTTGCTTAGGAATAACTAACATGTCCCATATTGACACATGTGTTGGGGTCCTCTTTAGCTGATCCACCACATTTACCAGTCCTAGTGTTTGGGTTCTTGGATAATAAGGGTACCTTTCTTTTTCTTGAACTTGTCCAAAAATTACTTGGTTCTATGCTAGTTGAGGTATTTCTTATCTAACAGCTATGTTTTGATGACCTTGAAATGGAGGAGTCCCCATAATTTCATTATTTGTGACTTTAGTCCATTCCATCATCCTTCTCTTGGCTCTGGTGTAGTAATCTGATTATACCAATAGCTTCTTGGAAGTAGAAGATTCATTTAAGAATACTGGCTCTTCATCTTCAACCCATTAAAATAAAGCATGCTTAGGGGCTATTTCTTCTTCTTGCTATAAGGGCATCCCTTAAATTTGAGCCACCAGGACTAAATTTTACATACTAGGGGATTGGTAGGGTTGAGTGTCAGAAGTATTTGCAAATTGTCCATCCATTATTCTTTGCTCTACTATCTTTTGTTGTAGATTACCCTTGGGACAATCTATGGGCATATGAGCATTATTAGAAGGGAAACACCAGGCATTGGTGCCATCTACATAATTATTCCACCCTAGAAAAAAATCTCCCTATTTGGATTAGGGGGAACAGGCTGTGAGGGTGTAGGGATTGTAACTAATTAGTTCAATGGTTGAGGGTTAGTTTGCCTTTGAGGACCCTGATACTAATTTGGCTGTGGTGGAGGTCTATTTCCTTGGTAGCCTTGATATTGGGGTCTAAGATAAGGATTATGCTATCTTTTTAGGTTAATTATCTCATTATAAAGTGTCCTTAAGATGTTCTTGACATCATCCATCTCAGATGATTGGACATGGATAGCTACTTTAGCAGGTTGTTGAGGAAATATATACATAGACATAGGTGAGGCTATGGGATTAGGGGCTTCTTGAGCAAAGGTAAGGTAATCTCTTAAAACATGGGCATGGGAGGCCTTGGGGGTAACTTTCTAGCATCTATTAAGTTATTTTCAGCTCTGACATCATAGTCATAGGCTTCTGGCAAAGTCTGACCTCCAAGTGACTAAATCATTACTGATATATCTAAATTTAAGGCTTTAAGATAAAATACTGTAGCCATACCTAGTAATGGTCTTGCTATAGCAAGAATTCTTTCTCACGTCTTTTGAAATCTTGAATTAAAACTAGTCATTACTTCTTGTGGTGCCCTTTTGATAGTAGTCAATTATTGCAGCAAAGAATATTTATCATCCTTTTTTTCAAATCTTTCAAAGAAAGCATCTCCAAGTTGATCCCATGTAGATATTGTATTTGGGGTCAAAGATCTATACCAGTCTAGAGCCTTCCCCTTTAAAGAAGCTACTAACAATATTATAGCCACATTCTACTATGTGATTACATGTATTACACAGACATTAGACACATCTTGTAGATGTTCTTCAAGTGTTTTGAAATATTCTCCACTAAATTTGGGTAGAACTTTCAGGGAATTTATTGGAATAGGATCCCAAGTGGATAGTGGTACTGGGAGAATCAGAGCATTGCCAGTGCTCCAATTTGCATAATTCCTTAGAGCTATAGGTGCTCCCATGTTTACTCTTGGTGTTGTTGTAAGCTAATTGACCCTTCTTATTGAATTAGTTATCAATGGTGGTAAAAGAATACCTGGGTTCACAATAGATTGAGCTCTTCTTACTGGTCCACAACTCTAACTCCTTGTAGCTCTCTAGTTAATACAGTCTTGAAAGAAACTTCAAGAGATTGTCCCACTGGGCATGCCAAAAATTGTTGATGCTTAAAATTGCACTATTTCCAACACCAACATGGGAAGTTTTAGGAATGTGGGACTTGTGACCTGAAACTACCTCTAATTTTCAAGAAGCTGGCTCTTCTTTATCTCAAATGTATTGTGGGAAAAAGGGATAAAAATTAAATGGAATCACCAATGCAATGAAAGAAAATTTAACTATGGCGATGTGCCTGAGTATGATTTGTTCCTTAATACTAAGCATAGTGAAGCTATCTTTAGGATTCAATTACATTAAAGAGAAACTAATACATGATCAATGTAAAAGATAAAAATAAATATAATCAAAGGCTCACAATTTAGATGATTTTGCAATAACACAAAAAATATCAACAAAGGCACATAACTCAGTCTTCTTATTAATTTTCTAGTCACATAAAAGGCACTGATACATGCACAGTTATATAAAGTTTTTGAATTAATAAAATAGAACAAAGGCAAATGACATTACTGGCCACAACAAGAAAGTCTCAAAAACTTTTTGTAGATCTCTAATAACAATCTATATAAAAAAAATTCTCTCCCTTTCCTCCTCTTTCTCCTCTTTTAACCTATGATTTGAACCCATATTTATAGCATAAGACTAGCTCAAGATTTCTTGCATGATCAAATCCCAATGGTCTAACTGAACTAGAACTTAACTGGAAGTGTTTGACAGAAGATATCTTTCAAATCTGAAATGGTTAGCCTCTCTACAAGTTCATTGGCTGAAATAGATACACGTGGAATTTCCCACTATGAAATAGGTGAGGACACTTAGAAGCATCTGATAGTCTTAACAAGTGACATGTGGTGGCCTCTGCTTATCTATAGAAGCTTTAGATACCTTTTGAGAGTCTTGCAGAAGATGACACATGGCAACTTCCACTGACCTTTAGAAACACTATAGAAACATTTGGGACTCATTTAGATTCACACAAATGATGACACTTGGCACACTCTGCTTAATTTAACAACTCACCTAAGGCCCACCACAATCCTTTCTCAATAATGAAACAAAAGGAAGAAACTGTGGATGTCAACACTTGGTGGTCTTCATAGATATTACAAGGGACACACAGTGGTTTCTGCATAACTTAGAGAAACATATTAAAATCTTCCACAGTTGCCACTTGGCACCTTCTGTGCACACTAAGAGAAGCTTATTGAAAGAAAATTTTGAAACTTATAAGAAATTGAAATGTGGATGTCGACACTTGGTGGGATCTATAGGTATATAACAGGACACGTGGCTCCATCTGTGTTACTTAGAGAAATTATAATGTGTCCCAGCTGATGACACTTGGCATGTTTTGCGTGACTCTGAGACTTAGAAAAAACTTAGGCAAAACAAAAACCCATGCCCATGCTCTATTTCAAAACCTTCACTACCAAAACTAAAATGCATAGGGACAAAATTGGAGCGCATAATTGAAACTCAAAACAAAATGTAGAGTATTTTACTCTACACTTACATGACACAAACCCTCAGTCTAGAGGTCCATATTAAGCTTTTATGGTGGTCCCTTTATGTCCCTTAACTTGAATGCATCAATGTTTCCTTTTAATGGCATTCAACCAAGTTCCAATGGTGATGGGATGGCACTTGCAAGACCTTTTTTGATTTGGTCAAAAATTGATACTTTGGTTCAACTTTATCCATCAAAAATTGCTCAAGCCAATCAAAATGCTCCAACCTATCTTTATTCATATTAGCCTCAAAAATACTCACTATTATATCTTGAATTTTTTACCTCTTACATGTCATTGATCTCCTTGGTATGAATTAATGTGGTCCATTGATTTCATGCCATGAATATCCTTTGACACGTTGACTTTCATTCACATAATTGAGTCAAGATTTTTGAGTGAGCGCTAGTGATAGATCTCATTGGCACACTTTCTTATCAGTGATCACATACTATTAGATCATCAATACAAACAAATATTGATCATTGATTTAGCTTGGACCCACATTCTTATCAATCACCTTGCACCATTGGATCTTAGGTTGATGAATTTGCACCATTAGATCTTGTCCAACCTACAACTTTTTAAGGGCTTTAACCTAGGGACCTTTTGATTCATTTGACCTCAGTACAAACTATTTGATCTATGTTATCAGTATACAAGTGCACATGAAACATTAGATATTGATCAACTTTAAACCTTTTAAGGGTATTTAAACCCAAATAATTACTTTACAGAGCTCAAACTTGATGTTAACGTGAATGTCTTATGTTACAACTCCAACTTTGAATGCTCATAACTTGAGCTAAGAAGCTCGCATGGACTTGTAATTTGTAGAGCATGTTCCTACCATGAATAAATCCATAACTCTGTAATATTTTGGCTTGTGAGGATTTCTAAGGTGAATTTAGAAAATGTACAAACAAGCTGACCAATATGTTTTCTAACAATATCTTGATGATGGTCTGGCTTCACAAAGCTCATTCCTAAACTTTAGTAGCTCTAAATTATTTTTTGATCCCTATGTGTACTTGTCCCTAGTCTTGAATTGCATTGATTACTATCAAGACCTATTTAGATCCTTAAAAACCTATCACTTGCATATATGACCCCTAAACACCAAATAACACAAGGACTAAGGTAGACTATAACCAAAGATAAAATGGCATATGAAATGACATAAAATGAATGACAACATACCTTATGACATTATAAAAACCCCATATATAAGATTTTGACTATAGGGGGTTTACCCATTCTGGCTTGTGGTAAAAATAGTCAACATTCTTAGTGATTTCCCAAGGATGATATGCTTGATATGCCATGACTATTTGCCTAATCCTATCCATTGGGTTATGAAGTCACAAGTATGCATATTTGACATAAAAACTACCTAGATAACACCTATAAATAGTAAAAAACAATATGAATAAGACATAAGACAAGAAACTAAATAAAAACACATTTGTGCTTCATGAGCACTTATTGGAACATAACGTAACAAAAAAAGAAACACACACCTTATCCAATAATTACAAAACTAACCTTTAGTTCTCAATAGTAGGGTTTCAAATGTATCCCATTCATAGAGATATGTAGCTCTTCTCCATTCATTCTTTTCTACTAAAAAGAGTTGCTTTTCTTACACATGATGATGATATATGGTCCACTTTATAGGGTGTCAAATTTGGTATGTCTCCTTGGTTTTTCTATTCTTCATCCCATTTCAATACTATGTCACTTTATTGAAATGATCTTGGAGTTGATTTATTATCAAAAGACCTCTTCATTAGTATTTGGTGATGGACCATAGCTTGATGAGATTTATCTCTAGTCTCTTGAAACTTCATTAATTTTGTCAATCTCACCTCCATTGGGGTATTATCAAGAAAGTGTAATTGATGTACTAACTCTAAGGCAATAAACTCTTGAGAGATAGACAACCTAGCTTCCCTTCCATTGATAAGCACAAAAGGAGAATTCCTTGTTGACCTCTTTGGAGTCATCTTATCAACCTATAAGGTTGTCTTCAATTTGGTGTGCCAAGTTCTTTGGTTATGCTATAAGATTCTCTTGATGATTTTGATCATATTCTTGTTAGTCAATTCAATGAACCCATTACATTAAGGGTAATAGTTAGATGAAGTGATCAAGAATATGTCATTATTATTTACCCAATCAGATCTTATCACCCATAAAAGTAAGATCATTATCTAAAATAATAGTAGAATGAATTCCAAACCTTGTTATGATGCTCTCATAGAACTCCAAGATAAAATTCTCATTAGCTTCCTTGAATGCCACTACCTCAACCCATCTTGTAAAATAGTCAATTATTATGAGTATCCCTTTATTACTAGCACTTTATGGGGGGGTTATCATACAAATAAAATCAAGACCCCATTACATGAAAGGTTGGTCTACTTGGATAGGCTTCAAAGGAAGAGCTGCAAGCTTCTATTTTCTTAAAAAGAAAGAAAATTATCCACACCTTATCACCCAAGCATGGAAATACTTGTAGAGGCTAGGCCAATAATAAGCTACCCTAATGATCTTGGAAACTATGGTTCCTAGAGATAAATGACCTCCTATTGTCCCATCATGAAAATTCTCAAGCAACACTCCAAACTTATCATTATCAATGCATCTCAATAGCACACCATTTATATCTCTTATAAAGAGTAAACCATTAACAAGACAAAAGGGAATATATTTAAACCTAAAATATATCCTTTTTGATCTACTCATACCATTAGAATACTCACCATTTTGAATAAATCTAATCACATCCTGTGTCTAATGGAGGTAATGAACCAGTTGATTGGGATCAATCATGATTGACTAGAACCTCTTCTTTTAACTCATGAAGATATAAATCTAGATTTTCACAAAGGATTTCACCCCTCATCAATTTTTCCACCTTGATATCAACATCATATTCCATTACTTAAGTGATCCACCCAACCCTCTTATCACTAAGATCTTTACTCAAGAGAAACTCTTTGGTACTAAGATGAGAGACAATAACATGAATCTTATAATTTGAAACCATATGTTTGAACTTCTTTAGTCCCCTTAAAATATTAAGGACCTATTTCTCTAAAAAGGTATAATTGACTTCATAATAGTATAAACCTTGACTACATAATATGATTGGCTGCGCCACACCCTCATCATTATTTCGCATTAGCATGAATGAGATAGTATCAAGGTTAGAAAATAAATATAACATGAAGTACTTAGTAAAGTAAAGATTCACAAGAGTAGGAGATTATATAATTAATTTTTTTATGTCTTCAAAACTACTCTTACCCTCTTTGGTCCAGGAAAAGACTTGGTTCTTCTTGAGCATAGTTGTGATAGGTTTTACTAAAGATGTAAAACTAGGTATGAACCTCATTACAAGATTTATCTTTCCCAAGAAACTTTTAATACATTTATTATTCAATGGAAATCATAAGCCTATATTAGATTTTATCATCTCAGGATTAATAGTCAAACCATCCTCAAAAATAATATTTCTTAAGAGTTTACCTTCATGAATAGAAAAGATGCACTTTTTTGGATTAAGAGATACTTCATACTGACTACATATCTCAAAAAAATTCCTCAAGTGTTTCACATGTCCATTATCATCTTTATAAAATAATGTTATATCATTTAGATAAATCAATAGCATCTCATTGATCAAACCTTTGAAGGCCATGTTGATTTCTCTTTGAAATGTGGTACCAACATTGGATAGACTGAAGGAATCTTCCTATAAGAAAAAATGACCCATTTAGTAGTGAAGGCTATCTTAAATTTATCATTCTCATTGACTAAAATTTTATTATAGCCTGAATATCCATCTAAAATAGAAAAAATTTGAGAACCTAAAACCATTTGCAAAATCTACTCCATTGAGGGTAGAGGATAGTGATCTTTGAGCGACACTCTATTAAGATCTCTAAAGTCTAAAAAAAAACTTATCTCCCCATTATTATTTATATAAAATCACAAGGTTAGCCACCCATGTTGAATGCTTGATGGGAAATATTATCTTAGATTAAAGGAGTTTGGTGAGTTCTAACCTCATGAGTTGTTCAACCTTGGGGTTGATGCGTCTTTGCTTCTATCTAAGTAGTTTAACTCTAGGTTCTAACTCAATGGTATGGCATGCTAGGATAAGATAAAATCATTTGAGGTCCTTATATTCCCAAGAAAATATATCATGAAACGCTCTACACATATCAATGAATGATTGCTTCTCTAATGTAGAACATACCTTGCCTAGTTTGAGGATTTTGTCTTTGAAGATCAAGACTCTTTCATAATTCTCTTATTTTTTAGACATACTCACTTTCTTCTTCTTATTTTGATCATTATCATTGAAGATAATTTCTAAGTTAACCAAACCCTTTGGTATCTTATTAGTCCTTAATTTCACAATCTAATCACCCAATTATTCTTGAAGCCTCCTTTGATTCCTTGAAGAAAATTCAGCCTCATTTTGTAAGAAGCATGAAATGTGTTTGTCACTATCAAACACTTGCTAAGACACTTCATTATTAGGTAAATAATGATAATAATATTAATTTGATATTGTTTTCCCTCCTCTTTTATGGTATTTGGAGTATCAAATTAAGATCTTATGGTAGCTAGTCTATTAATATGACTATTCAACTCCCTTAGGACTGATTTAAAATTGAATGCATTGAAGTCTTAAATCAAATACCATACCCTATACTTGCATGACTTAAGAAAAGGGTTCTTGGTAGCAACCACATTTCTCACTTGATGTACAAACAATTCACTATCTTTATATACTTTAAAGTTATTGTTTCCTTTCCTCCTTACCCATTGAAGACCGTGAATTAAACCTTCATACTCAGCCACATTACAAGTACAATTGAAATGAAATATATATGAAGCATACTACTATTTTGTATATGGGGAGAGAAAAATAACGCTAGATCCTATACCAAATTTACTTTTTAAACAATATTAAAATGTCTTCCACAACTCATCATCTTCACCCTCTTCCTTGGCAAGTATAGGTGTTGGTACTCCTTCATGTATACACTACACTCCTAAATCAATTTTCTCCACAAAAGCATAGGTATCTTGCTCATAAGTATTATTAACATATTCATCAAGAAACAAATTATAAATACCCTCAATCTTTTAATAATTCATATCATCTAAACTAGAGTCCTTTTCTTCATGGGCCACATAATTCATATTGGAACTTGCCTTAATGTAAGGCTCACTATGGAACCTTGCAAGGGGTTGTGTCTTGATTGTCAATTTGGACCCATACCTTGTTTTAAAGGCCAATAAATACCATTTAGATGAGAGATAGACACCTATATTGGCTATGAATTCCTTTGATAGGTAGATTACAAAGTGGGCTAGGAGATCAACCACAACTGTCTTTCAAGATAGGAAAACTAGGACAATCATGTAAGAAAACCTTCAAGCCTTTTATCAGTCCTACCATCTTGGTAGGTGTACCATATAATTGAATGACCCATTTTCTATGTGGTTCATATTTTAGGCCTAGCTTGTTAGCTACAACTTTGGGCATGACAAAAGTAGAATCTCCACTATCAACTATGTAATTGTGTACCAACTTGTCACCTATAATAAGGGTGAGGTAAAATGGTGGTGGTTTCTCAGCCCTAGTGGATGGTTCAACAATGGAACTATGATCATTTTAAAGAGAAACATGGTCATGAATTTGATTTGAGGGTGAGACATTAGCAAGGATAATAGATAACTACTTTTATAGTTCTTTTTGACTAGGTATATGAAGAACATCCCAAAGAGAAATGGATGTTTTAGTGTTCTTCAAAGAATATACAATGTTTAAAAAATTTATACATGATTTCTCTTGGGCTCTTGTAGGTAGATAATTACTTGGAAATTAATGAATAAGAGCAAACATTACCATATTTTGACTTGATGAAGATGTATAAGTTTTTGGAATTATCACACTTGCAACAATGTCATGTTGCCTTACAAGAGGATTGGGTGAGCCTATGGGAATGCTACATCTAGGTCCTATAGCCTTATTCTTGGCCTTTATTTTATATGATATAGGTTCCTTGATTTAGCACAAAAGTGTCTTCAACCAGAAAATTGGTGAAGATCTCTCCTTGAGGTTGGCAATCCTCATTAACTTGCATCATCACTTAATCCTCATTTGATAAGAGAGGAGTAACTCCCTGAGCCACTAGATCTTGTTCTCTATTCTCATTGGCATCCATGAATCAGTCTTGCTACCAATCTTCTCCATGTATCAAATTGTTATGAATTAGGACCATCTCCCTTGAATTGGTGGTAGAGTTAAGACTATATACATTGGCAGGTTGGTTGGAATTAGGCTACCATTGACCTATTCCTCTTCCATATTATTGTTGATAGTGGTAAGGATTATTATAGTCACCTTGTTTTATATTAGATTGCCTATTTTTAGCCTCTAAGGATAGGAACTTTGATTTCTAATCCAAATTATTTTATGCTTGCCTAGGAGCAACCTTGGACTTGGTATTAGCATTAAGAATTTGAGCCACTTATAGAGTGCTAAAGTATGAGACAAAGGAGGCATAAACACCTTAGGAGGAAATATTCCATCTTAACTAAGAATATTCCTAGCTTTGATAGCAAGATGATATGCTTCAAGAAGAGTGGAACCTCCCATATATTGAAGCATGATAGAAATTTTAGTCCCAATGGCTTTCAAATAGGTATGGAACACAAATCTAGTAGGTGATCTCATGGGAGGAGGCAATCTATGCCAAGTCTTTTGAAACCTTTCACTAAAGTCTTGAATTATTTCTTTGGGTCCCTTTTTATCACATTGAGCTAATGTATGAGAGAGTCATGGTCACTTTTATTTCTAAATATGGAAGTCAACAACACTCTAAACTCATACCATTTTATGATGCATCCACCTTATAGAGTTTTATACCAATCAAGATCCTTCCCCTTAAGGGACATGGCAAGGAATCTAATCGCAATTTTCTCTTGAACAATATTATGGAAACTACAAAAGTTAGAAGCATCTCTAATGTGCTCACTAGGTGTGACATGACTCTCACCATTGAATTGGGCACACCTTTCATTGTGTTGGGAAGAATGTCATCATATACTTGAAGTTGAATTAGAGTTTTAGTCTTGAAGGTAGGGGAAGCATGAGGTCTAGCCATGTCTTCTTATTCAATATATTCAATTTATTCAGCCTCTTCACCCTCTTTCTCTCAAGTAAAATCTACTTATTCTTCAAAGGGAAGATTAGGCTATGGATACTAAACTTCAAGCATAATTTTAGGCTAAATGGGTGGGTTAATGGGATTGAATGTTCTACCAAAGGATGACCTAGTGTTAACCATGAATTATGAAGGTAAATTTATATAACAAAATAATGACCTTGAACCAGATTTACTTTGAATGAGTCACCAAATACTGAGTAGCACACCAATTTTTAGTTGATGTTATCAAGACCAATATTCACCTTAACAAGTTGTCTTGAAGACAATGGGTCCTATTGGGTGTGCTAGAATTTTTTTCACCAAATATTTCACCATAGAAGAGGGTGTTCAAGCCTCTTCCAAATTTGGGCAACATGGGAACACTTTTGGGTATGTGGGTGTACCTATATTAGAAATGAACCTCTAGATTTAAGGGCTAGCTCTCTAAATGTATCTTGAAATTCTCTTATATATGCCAATTGATTACTTATGGGGAAAAGAGTTAGACAATTCATGAATTAAACCTACTTTAAATGAGGTGATGTACTAAACATTCAAAGATCTACTCTCAATATTAAACTCATTAGCACACTAATAGACTATGAATAGGACTAATACAATGTCTACAATGGTTTCCAAGCAAAAATGTTTCACCTAGAGGTTACTTTGATAGACTTAGGATGGAGGTAAATGAGGGTAAGTCTTGATTTAAATCACTTACAGTAAACTATCCACTCTATACGAGACATCAACCTTAAGACACACTAGATGACCTGTAAGAAAAGTTTATTAGAACTTAGGTTGAAATTGACCTACAAAGGGAAGATGACAACCACTTTTTCATATCAAAAAATACAAAAAATGAATCACAAATTAGTAAACAACAATGAAATGCTCTATTCATTTCTCAAAGAGGTGCATAATACAAATTCTAGTAGAGTCTAGTCATACCATCCTAAATGATGATTAAAAATAGCTCAAAGGATATATTTATAAAAGAAAGGGGATTTAGAGAGAGATATTTTGGCAAAATAAGAATCAATGAGCTCAACTCCATTTGAACCACAATTATAATTGCCTCTATATAAATGCTCATTCAAGATTTTTGATTGATCTAAGTTACTTCAAGTGGTTGCAAAGTTAAATCATTCCCTCATTGATGCTCCCTAATGGTTGAAATAATGAGATAAATTTGTTTCAAGTTGGTTCTTAGCATCAATGTATTTATAACCATCAAATCAATCTATTATAGCTTTATCATGGTGTTAACTTCTCTTCATTGGTTCATCATAACATGTAAAAGTGGAGAGAAGGGGCCTTTTCATGCAGTTGGTCCTGTAAATGAAACTATTGGGTTATACATGTATACCTTTATGGCATATTTTTAAATGCTATCTCTTTTTCAAATTGGATCATGCTCAAACTCATCCCCATGTTCATAGGTCCACTTTCAATTGAAAACCAATCTCAGACTATTAGTTTTCCTATAGTCATTATGTCAATGTAGACCTATAGACTATATATCCCAATTTATTGATTATATTAGGTCCAAAATAGACCCATTATATCTTTGATCATCCATATAAACTGAGAATTCATAATGTACATAGGTCCTTTTTCTAACAATGGTAAACATAGTCACATAACAAAACCTACATGACACAAACCCTTGAACTAGAGGTTCATATTAAGATTTGATGGAAGTCCATTTATGTCCCTTAACCTAACTATATAAATGTGTCTTTGTAATTGTGTTTATTTTATCTCCAATGGTGATGGGATGGTCCTTGTAAGACCTTGTTTTCCTTGGTCAAAAATTTCTCTTTTGGTTTGACTTTATCCATCAAAAATTGCTCGAGCCAATCAAAATGCTCCAACTTATCTTTATTCCTATTATCCTCATAGATATTCATTATTAGATCTTAACTGTTTAACCTCCTTCATTACATTAATCTCCTTGGTATGAATTAATGTGGTCTATTTATTTATTTCCATGAAGATCCTTTAACATGTTGACCTTCATTCATACCATTGGATCAAGATGTATAAGTGAGTGCTAGTCATAGATCTCATTGGGCCCATTTTCTTGTCAGTGATCACACACCATTAGATCATTGGTAAAAAAAATTGATCATTGATTTATCTTGGACCCACCTTCTTTTCAGTCACTTGGCACCATTGGATCTCTACTTGGTAAATCCACACCATTAGATCTTGTCCAACATACAGCGTTTTAAGGGCTTTAACCCAGGGAAATTTTGACTCATTTGACCTCACTATGAACCATTAGATCTATTTTTTTAGTATGTGATTACATAAAAACCATTATATCTTGATCAAATTTAAACCTTTTAAGGGCCTTTGAACCCAAACTTGATGTTAGCACAAATGTCTTATGTTGCAGGTCCAACTTTGAATGCTCATAACTTGATCTAGGAAGCTTGCATGGACTTGAAATTTGTAAATAATATTCTTGCCATGAATAAATCTATGGAACTATAATATTTTGGCTTGTGAGGATTTCTAAGGTACATTTATAAAATACACTAATAAGTTGACCAATGTATTTCTTCATGACATCCTGATGATGATCTAGCTTCACAAAGCTCATTCCTAAACTTTTTCAGCATTGAATGATTTTATAAGGCCTATGTTGACTTTTCCCTAATCTTGAATTGAATTTATCACCATGAATACCTGTTTGGATCCTTAAAAACCTACCATTTGCATTTATGGCCCTAAAATGACCCCTATGACACCAAATGACACAAGGACTAAGCTAGACTATAACCTAAGCTAGAATGACATGAAATGATATCAAATAAACTACAACATACCCTATGAAATTATAAAAAACCCCATACAATATTTTGAATATAGGGGGTTCATCCATTTTGGCCTATGGTAAAAATGGTCAACAATTCCTTCTAAACCTAGAGAATGATATCACCTATCAAATCTTTCTTGGTCATAGGGTCAAATTATAATATTGTATAATATTTATTAATCAATTATATTTTGTATAGATTATTAACCTTAATTAATAATAAAAATTATCACATCATTGAATTTTCTTTATTTTCTTGAAGAATGGAGGAAAACCTAAGATTTTGAATTGAGCTAGATTGAATTTGAACTATAGATCAAAACCCTAGAATTTTATACTTTAAATTAGCTTTACAAACACCTTGATCTTCTATAGTATACAGTGGAAGAATATTTTCTAGCCTTTATGTATGCCAAAGATAGATCCTCAAAATAATGAAATAATATGCATGAAGGTGATAGATGATTCTCTAGTGGTGAATATCAAGCATGCTAAAATTCAAAACATTATTGATAATCTGGAAAGGTGTGTACTTATCTATCAATTTTTGGGATTCAAGTCTACCTTGAAAAACTTTAGAATATGGGATTCAAAATCCTGGATGACTTCAAAATAATATCAAATCTCTATTTACCTTAATGGATATTTCCTTGTGATATTCTCTCATGAAGAGGATAGGCACCATATATTCCAAGGTAGTCTTCGGTTTATGGGATGAGATGGGTTTTTTATGAAGCCATGGAACTCTCTTTTTAAATTAGAATAATATTTACCTTCTTTGGGGATGGTTTGGGTCAAAAATTTTGGACTACTAAATGAATTCTATAACCCTTATGTCCTTATGGAAATAGGTAATGCCCTTGGCACTTTTATGATGACTGTTGATACTTCTTTTCATTTGAGCGTATTATTTATGCAAGAATCTATGTTATGATAAATTTTAACAATCCCTTTCCTAAAATTATTACTTTGAAAATTTGGGATGGGGTCTAGGGATAATATTTTTTTAGGTGTAGAATCTGACATGAGTATGGGCTTTTAACAAAGGATTACAAAATCTATGTATGAAAAATCTAAGGAAACCCATGATAATTAACCTTAATTAATAATCATTAACCTTAACCTTATGTATAGATTATTAACCTTAATTAATAATAAAAATTATCACATCATTGAATTTTCTTTATTTTCTTGAAGAATGGAGGAAAACCTAAGATTTTGAATTGAGCTAGATTGAATTTGAACTATAGATCAAAACCCTAGAATTTTATACTTTAAATTAGCTTTACAAACACCTTGATCTTCTATAGTATACAATGGAAGAATATTTTCTAGCCTTTATGTATGCCAAAGATAGATCCTCAAAATAATGAAATAATATGCATGAAGGTGATAGATGATTCTCTAGTGGTGAATATCAAGCATGCTAAAATTCAAAACATTATTGATAATCTGGAAAGGTGTGTACTTATCTATCAATTTTTGGGATTCAAGTCTACCTTGAAAAACTTTAGAATATGGGATTCAAAATCCTGGATGACTTCAAAATAATATCAAATCTCTATTTACCTTAATGGATATTTCCTTGTGATATTCTCTCATGAAGAGGATAGGCACCATATATTCCAAGGTAGTCTTTGGTTTATGGGATGAGATGGGTTTTTTATGAAGCCATGGAACTCTCTTTTTAAATTAGAATAATATTTACCTTCTTTGGGGATGGTTTGGGTCAAAAATTTTGGACTACTAAATGAATTCTATAACCCTTATGTCCTTATGGAAATAGGTAATGCCCTTGGCACTTTTATGATGACTGTTGATACTTCTTTTCATTTGAGCGTATTATTTATGCAAGAATCTATGTTATGATAAATTTTAACAATCCCTTTCCTAAAATTATTACTTTGAAAATTTGGGATGGGGTCTAGGAATAATATTTTTTTAGGTGTAGAATCTGACATGAGTATGGGCTTTTAACAAAGGATTACAAAATCTATGTATGAAAAATCTAAGGAAACCCATGATAATTAACCTTAATTAATAATCATTAACCTTAACCTTATGTATAGATTATTAACCTTAATTAATAATAAAAATTATCACATCATTGAATTTTCTTTATTTTCTTGAAGAATGGAGGAAAACCTAAGATTTTGAATTGAGCTAGATTGAATTTGAACTATAGATCAAAACCCTAGAATTTTATACTTTAAATTAGCTTTACAAACACCTTGATCTTCTATAGTATACAATGGAAGAATATTTTCTAGCCTTTATGTATGCCAAAGATAGATCCTCAAAATAATGAAATAATATGCATGAAGGTGATAGATGATTCTCTAGTGGTGAATATCAAGCATGCTAAAATTCAAAACATTATTGATAATCTGGAAAGGTGTGTACTTATCTATCAATTTTTGGGATTCAAGTCTACCTTGAAAAACTTTAGAATATGGGATTCAAAATCCTGGATGACTTCAAAATAATATCAAATCTCTATTTACCTTAATGGATATTTCCTTGTGATATTCTCTCATGAAGAGGATAGGCACCATATATTCCAAGGTAGTCTTTGGTTTATGGGATGAGATGGGTTTTTTATGAAGCCATGGAACTCTCTTTTTAAATTAGAATAATATTTACCTTCTTTGGGGATGGTTTGGGTCAAAAATTTTGGACTACTAAATGAATTCTATAACCCTTATGTCCTTATGGAAATAGGTAATGCCCTTGGCACTTTTATGATGACTGTTGATACTTCTTTTCATTTGAGCGTATTATTTATGCAAGAATCTATGTTATGATAAATTTTAACAATCCCTTTCCTAAAATTATTACTTTGAAAATTTGGGATGGGGTCTAGGAATAATATTTTTTTAGGTGTAGAATCTGACATGAGTATGGGCTTTTAACAAAGGATTACAAAATCTATGTATGAAAAATCTAAGGAAACCCATGATAATGAGGGTTTTTAAGGACCCAAAAAAAGCATATTGTTAAATCCAAGAACCCTAATTCTTGGTATTTTGTGTCTGAGAATCATTTCACTTCATTATGTGTTTAGGAGCCTCTAATGACTTGGTTATGAAAATTATAATACTTGAAATGCAGTTTCTAAAATATCCTCACTTTACCTCACTAGATCAATGAAAAAATATTACTACTAACTCCATTTCTCCAATGAATTATAATTTTAACATAATAGATTAAAATGATACAAATCTTGTTAGAAAACATAAATTGGATAAAAGTGAGAAAATAGGCACAGATTTGAGCAATGATTTGGATGACCCTCCCATTTGAGTTTAATCCCATAATCTTATTTCATGGATATCCCTTCTATTTCAGAACTAAATAGAATTAGACAAGCATCAAATAAAAAAATTAAAATGGACACTAATAAAAAAATAGGCAAGAAATTTATTGTGACCCACATTCAAAGGGAAGGAAAAAGATTAGTCTCTTTAGGTAGAGCAAAAGAGGGATCAAAAGTATATAAATTCAGTCAGACATGAAGTGTATTTCTTAGAATATTAGGGGTCTTGAATTTTCCCCCTCTAAATGCAACAAAATTAATATAATGTTAAAAGCTAATAGCTCTCATATATTATTTCTTTATAAAACCAAAGTCTCGAGTAGTGGCATGAACTCTCTATCTCAAGAGCTTTGGCCAATGGCTAATGTTTCATCTAATAATTATTAGGTAGCTTCTAGGGACATTTCTTATTTATGTAACCTCAGGGAAATTATGATAGTCTAGCCACATAGGGTATCATAGCGATCCTTGCCTAAATTAGGCATTTAAATCAATAGGTTTTAATCATCAATGTTTGCTTTTATTTTGCTTTAGAGGGGGGAAAAGTAGTATAAGAATCTATAATATATTATTTAGCTCTTTCAAATAGCTTGGGTTTTGATTGGAGGATATTTTAATACTATTACTTATTTAGAATTAAAAAAATGGTGGTAAAAATAAGCTTGATTCTAATTCAAGACTCATGCAGGAATACATTTATTCTCTTAATGTTATTGGCATTAACCATAGTAATGGGCTCCTCACATGGACACATTAGAGATCAGGTAATGATTTCATTATTGAAAGGATGGATAGATTCTTATTAATTGAGGAGTTTATTGTTAATGGGAAAATACCCAAGTCTTCAATTCTCAACAATGTTGGATTAATTCATTAGCCTATTATGATAAATGCTTAAAATATCCTTTTCATTTCTAGCTGATGTGGCTTTGACATGTTGATCTCAGGAACAAAATTCAGCACTGGTGGATGAAAGTTAAGCCTTATCATGGAATAAATATGTTCATTTTTATGCAGAAGCTCAGATATATCAAATCCCAATTCAAGAAATGGAATTGAGATGAATTTGAGAATATCAAGGTTAACATTCAAGAGATATCTAAAATATTGGAAAATGCCATTGAAACCATTCACCTTAGCATTATTAATGAGAAGTTTAAGCAAGAGGAACTTAATTTAATCAATTACCTAGATGAATGGAATCTTAGAGAGGAGATTATGAGTAAACAACAATCTATAATCAAATGGATTCAAGAATGGGATAAAAACTTAGTGTTTTTTTACAAATCCATGCTGATGTAGAGGTATTTGAATCATAATTCTTGTTTTGAATCACATAATATAACTTTGAAGTTATTTTTGTAGGGTATTTCTAACATTGTGCTCAATTTATTTTATCATCTATTTGTTTTTATTCATTTAGATATGGAAACACAATAGTATATTCTCTAAGACATTTATACTATTATTTTGGTGGACAACTGTGATAAAATTTGTTCAGATCTAAGTAAATTAGTACATAATAAAGTGTTAAACCATATAGTTGAATACGCAGAGACAAATAAATATTTCAACACACCATAATATTATTCACACTATATATTTTTGATATATTTAGAATTGATTTATTAATATGAGAGATTTATAATTTATAAGCGGAATCTCTCCTTAATACAAGGTTTCAACTTTATCTCAACTCTTTCCTAATTTCTCTCTAGTTTATCTAATAATGAGTTATTCTCACAACTCACAAACACCCAAATAAAATATTATAAACATAATAACTAATGTTCATACTAATATTTCCTAATAATCCCTCTTCAGTATGAACATGGGGAGAAACACCATCCTCTATCTAAGCAGCATACACATGTCTTGACCTTCTTTTTTGTTACTTCCTTGCACTTTGATTGTGGGAACTAATCAACTAGGAAATGGGAACATTACCAATCATGGTAACCTCCTCCATGATGGGAAAACATGCATTAACCACCAGCCATGCAAAAATAACCAAATATAGGAATATCAACTGAACCAATCAAAAAATTATTGGAAACAGTCTTACCAACTACTTTTATCAATAACATATCATGCTTTAGTATTGATGGTTTGAATCTCCTATACTATCATAGTTTTTAGGGGATTACATTTGGAAATTACATGAACAGGTATACACTCCCATTATTATTTCATACTATAGAAATCATGCTAAAAATATAAAGTATATGTGTGCTACTAGTGCAAAATGGCACCTCATCATTAATGGCTAATAAGAGGTGAAGGTGTCCTCCATCCTCTTTTTTCCTCTAGCTTCTAGTAGGTCACTGCTCACTCAACTGATAAAGATTTGAAGATCAGACTTTGCATGTTGTATTTTAGCAGATAATCCCCCCCCCAATAATTTTGAAGTTTTAATAGGGTGTCAGATTTGCCCAATATTGCATCTGTACAAGAGGATTTTACATTTAACGTTAACAATTTTGACACTTTTGATAACCAAATATTGACATTGATGATATACATTAACTTGGTCTTAATGACAAAATAACTCAACATAAAAAAAAATTTGACGCCTATATTTTTTTGTAAATTTAAAAATATACCCTTTTTATATTACTATTGTAATACTTAGAAAGTGACTCTATTTGTCTTGGACATAAAAGCATGTTTTGTAAAAGACCACTTATTTACCCATTAGACACACAATATCTGAGGATAATGTTCATAAAAGAGAAAACTAAAAATAAAATATTCTTAGACATTAAAATCAAATAAACATATGGTTGGGTTTATATTTAACATTGACTCTGATAAAACTTTACAAACTATAAAATAAAACTATTAACTAAAAACTCAACTAATAGATTTAACTATGTCAACTCATCAAAACACATCTGAACTAAAAGACTATAAAAAATGAATTTGAAGATTTACACATGGCATGCACATGGGCATGTCTGTATTAGTCAAATGATGCACCAAATATAGGTCTTATGAGCTCAAATTGGAAGCTTCAAACACCATGAGATGAATACAGTCAAGTTCATAGGTCGAGAGGAAACTATAAGTGGTTGTAAAAAACTTATTATGGTAGGCATCTAAGCAAGGACTAGTTGAGGTCTGATTTGAATAGTTTGAAGATATCAAACAAAGTTATGTAGAATACAAATCTTTATTAATCTACAAAGATCATTGTAGAATAATGTTGATGTTGGGAAAAATCACCATTAATATTTGGTTTTATTATCCCAAATTCTTCTCATAATAGATCATGTTGAGAAATTTGCTTCTTCCATGATCTTCAAAGACAATACGTCAGATATATAGACTCATTTTTGGAATTGCATGTAGAATTTATATCAGACTACATGAAACTATGGAATTTAATGTCCTTCACTCAATGCTTATATTTGAAATAGGATGCACACACAATTTGAATCGATTCTCTTTAGATAGGAGACATCATATCTCCTTCAAATTCTTTGTTTACCATGATTCTTTCCAATAAATTCAAAATAATAGATTTGATAGATTTTCTTATGCATAAAGATGATGTAGTTAATGTCTAACATCAAAATCACAATGTCTTCACCATCTAAATGGAACACACCCAAGTGAAAAACTATAGGGTCTTTACTACCCTCCAAGATCAGACAAGAAACTCATAGACTAGAAGTTTTATGCTAGTAAAAAATTTGATCTATAAAAAACTCTTCTCACATATTATTATCTTTAATACATAGGGTCTAAGAATAAATCACATACCCTTATTATTCTTCTAATCTTCCATCAAATAGTCCTACTGTAATACCAAATGATATAACAGGTTTAGATTTGAGTAAATTAGCATAGAATAAAAGATCTAAACCATAGAGCTGAATACACATAAAAATAAATTTTTCAACACACCATAATATTATTCACACTATATATTTTTGATATATTTAGAATTGATTTATTCATATGAGATATTTACAATTTATAAGAGGAAGCTCTTCTTAATCCAATGTTTCAACTTTATCTCAACTCCTTCCTGATTTATCTCAACCTTATCTAATAGTGAGTTTATCTCAAAACTCATGAACGCCCAAATATAATATTATAAACATAATAACTAATGTTCATATTAATATTTCCTAAAAAATATTATTTTAATTGCATTTATTTAGTATAATTAAGATGTCTTCAGCATGAGTAAATGGAAATCCCCAAGGCCAAATGGGTTTTCTATTAAATTTTATTAGGAATTTTGGCATATTATTTAGGAAGACTTGTTAAAGGTTGTGAAAGAAGCAAGAACTACTAAAGTTATTCTTAAACAAAATAAAAAAAACCTTTATTGCTTTGGTTCTAAATGTTTCACGTAAATTTTGCTTTATTTATAAGAAGAAAAATGTAAAACTTGAAAGAAGGGTGAGGTTAGTAGAACCTAGATTTGATTTGCTCTCTATGATCTAGATGGTTGTAGATACTCCTCTTTGACTTGGGAGGAATGACCTAAAAATAATAAAGCACTAAAGAAATAGTTGATTAGTTAGATTGTAGGGTGGATTGCCTAGCAAGCTAAATCTAAGAATCACAAGCTTTCTTGGAGGTTGCCAATCCATACTTTTTAAACAATCAATTTCTAAAAATGAGAGATAAACTACTTGCATAAATAATATAATATACTGAAATCAAATACAAGAAGTGCTTGAGAGAGATGAATTTGACTAATTATAGTAATAAAGGATTATATATTAATGTAGACACCAAAATTGTGTCGAATCCCCTTGGTCCCTTGCACACTTTATTAATTTAAAATAAATTACTTATTTTAAATTAATGACATCATCTAGACAACTCACCTAGGACACCTCACCTTGGATACCTCGCCCTTAGACCATTTATCACCTTATGACTAATCATAATTACCTAAGACCTATTCCAACTCTCCCACTTACCCCTGTGCCTATTTAACCCACCTTTAGACTATTCACCAATGACAACTAAACTTGGCAAATGGAGGAATGGGCAAAAGGCTAAAAATAGCCTTTTTACCCATGCTCTAGCCACTAACATCGGTCAATCATCGACTGACACCAGCGATATCACTGACGTCGGTTACTTAAAACTAAATTCTAGGCTTGACTGCAGGACCCAAATGCTAATTCTGATCATGACCCCAGAATTTGAATTCTCTTGCTCCTCGACTCTTTGCATATCAAAGGCAGGTTTTGGGATGAGGTAAGAGCATTATATCATCACTCTCCAAGCTACATAAACTCTATAGAATTCACTCCATATTATGGATTGGAAGGTTGTACGAAGTCTTCTACATTAGCCACATTAGGGATAAGCATCTAGACACTCTTGGTTCTTCATCCAAACAGAGCTAAGTATTCTTCTATTTCATTTCAATAATTTAGAAGCATTGGTGATTAGTTTCCATTGAATATTCCTAATTTCTATTGAGAGACGACCCGAGTTTCTTCCCAGAGAGGTTCAAAAGCCTTTCTCTTACCCTTACCCTTTTTCACAACCTATCCTTTACCTTTGTCCTTCTACGAACCTTATTCATCTCCCTACAACCTTGTAAAGACCTTTTAAACATCCAAACTCCTCTGTTAGACCACAGACATACCCTGAGACCCGTCCAAGGCCCATTGCCCCTATCGATGTCGACAGCATAACCGACGTTGGCAACTTCACCAACTAATGCCAGTAGGACTACCGACGTCAGCGACTGTGGCAGACTGATTGCAGGAATCAGGTATGCATTATCTATTTCTCTTTCTTTAAGTCATTATTATTTCTTTATCTGACACTCTTTTTATCAAAAAGTGGGTTGTCATCCCTCAAAGAAGTTTTTACGCTTCTGGGACCGAGCTTTGTTTGGTAGTCCACCATATATCTATCTAACATCTTCTGTGTTTTAGTTTCTTTCTTATCTACAGGTGTCATCCTCCACAACCAAAGAGGAGCTCCTACAATGTCTAGATACGGTGCGCAACTTAATCCAGGTATCATCTAACTCCTAACCATTTAACTTTAGTTTCTTTCTTCTTCTGAATGTAAAAGCAAAAAAATGAGTAAAAATATTTTTGGCACACCTGGTGGGACCCTGGAGTTTTCCTTGGGTTCATTCATTTCTTCTAAAAGGCAAAACTTTCATATAGATGCATTAGGAAAATTTCTCTTCTTGCATCCTTCTTCTATCTCTTTATCTCGAAAAGAAACCATTAGTACAAGTTAAAAAGAACTTTTTCTTCTTGTCACCTCTTCTCTGCATCTTAGAGTAGTGAAATTCATGCTCTTAACCTTTTCCTAATTGTTTGCATCTGAACAAAACATTTCAATTTGGGTTAAAAACACTATTGCATTTCATTCCTGCTTGAATGCATATTTAGCTCTCTCACTTAGTAATTAAAATGCATTATGAATAAATCGTAGTGCACATATGTTACACAACCTGACCACAAACACAATCAAACATCTAAACATACCTGAGACAAGGCCCGACTAAGATTTCATCACCTAGCGGATACCTTACCCTTCCCGGCGATCCTACTTGGATTTCACCACCAAGAGGAGGACCCACTCTGTAGGGGAAGTATATGTTGGCTAGGCGGCCCAGCTCGACTCTGGGTTTGTGAAGTGAAGGGAGCAAGCCCCTAGCACCAAGCCACATACGAAACCTAACACAAATTTTGAGCACCAAAACATAACCCGAAACCAACCTTAGACTGCTTCTTTTAGTACTTGTTCTAAAAGCCCACTTCCCAAACATATTCTTCTAAGGCATAAGCCACCACAACTCTAAAATTTATTCTTAGGAATTTAACGTTTAGAGGTTGCTTGCCATCATCTATTTTTCTGACTGTATCTGATTTTTTGAGCTAGTGAGGTTGCATTCTGAGATCTAAAACAACTCAAAATTTCTTTTTTGTTTCAAAAATATCAGTTTTTTATGTTTCTAGAAATACACAGATGCTGACATCAATTTTTCCACCAACCTCAGCAACCATAGATAATCAACATCAATTATTTAACTGACTTCAATCACTGTCAAATATATTTCTTTCAAAATAGCAAGTTCAAAACCTAACTTTTTGGCTGTCAAACACACATTCTAGAATTCTGAGACTGGAATATATAGTTTTTAGAACCTAAACAAATTTTGCCTTGAATGGTTTTGACACGTAGTCAAGCTAAAACTCTTGTTGACCATGCAAAGCAACAACCACTTCCACCTTCACCTTTCATAACAAGTCCTCTAATGGAGTATCCTTCAGTCACTAAGCATACTCCAACTTTGAACCAACCACCTATTTTTCCCGCAGGAGATCAAGACTTCAAGAGATTCCTTGACCTCAACATCAAGGCTCTCCAACACTACCTCGCAAGAAGCCAAATGTGAGATTCTTTAGGTACCCCTATTTATGGGATGCCAACTTCCTTAACTAAAGTGGAAATGATATCAACCACATCTGCTACCCAACCTATGACCACTCAAGCCACTACTTCGACCATTAACCCAACCATGGCCAATACTCAAGATTTGGCCTCCCCTTCTATTTTTGGACCTACCTCCATTAAGGTTTTTGTACCCCCTCAACCACAAACAAATCAAACAAGTTCAACACCTTTTCAAAACTTACTTGTTTCTATCCCACCCACTCTTGCACCCATAAATACAAGAGTGACTACCTACCCTTCAACTAGTGTTGCCACCACTCAACCACCTTTGGCGGCATCTAGTCAATTTGTGCCCCCCAAATTCACGACACAAGCCTCTTTGACCTCAACATCAATTCCCATGATGAACTACCAATATGTTGCACCTATACAAATGAAACCAAGTACATCATATGCCCCTCTCAACATCTTCTAGGTACCCTACAATCTAGGGGGTACCCCTCCTGCCAATCCATTAGCTGATCTCATCAAGATGCTGATGGATAAGATGTCCAACCTTGAGACATCTATTTCAGGTTCAAAGAATGTTCTTTCATATGAACAAATCTGTAATGAACCTATCCATCCTTCGGTCCCAATTCGACCATATCCTAGCCAGTGGGAACTTCTAAAATTTACTCATTTTCAGAGTAAAGAGGACCCACAACAACATCTATGAGCGTTTAGTCATACTTACTACCTTATAGCATATGATGATGCATTGTTACTTCACACATTCCCCATGTCACTTTCTAGCACTGCCCTTGATTGGTATAGTTCTATTACCAGTCATTCTCTTTTTACCTTCACTCAACTAGGTCAACTATTTCTTGACCACTTTTTAATCAACATCACTAAAAAGGTCTCCATCACAGACCTATATTCTATTAGACAATTCGACGATGAATCAATAGCTGATTTCATTGCTCGATGGAGAAGTTTAATCAACCAACTCTCCTTTTCTTTACCTCAACCTAAGCTCATTGAGCTCTTTTCACAAGCATCTTCCAAACACATCTCATCTACTGTGCGGGTCCAAACATTCTGCACATTTGATGAAGCTTTCACCATGGCTAGGAAGCTTGAACTCTGTGTTGTCAAAGAAAATAAAGTCAAACTACATAGTAAAAATACTAACGCAAAATCTAATGACCCTCCTTCCAAATCTTCTTCTTCCAATTCCAAATCCAAGGGATCAGCAAATGTTGTGGTCCTTAGGTCATCATCCTCTACCGCAATCAACCAAGCCGAGCCCTCCACATCAGAATACATCAAAAGACAATTCCAACAATGATACGTACATCGTCAATATACTCCAATAGGAGAATCATACGCATCCGTGTTGGATAAACTAGTCAAACAGGGAGTCCTCAACCTCCCCCAAATTCAACCACCACCTCAATTTGATCCCTTGCAAGCCATCCTTGCATGGTATAGAGAAAATGACTTTTAAAATTACCATCGTGTCAAAGGTCATGACACAAACAACTGTAAAACCTTCAAAAACATTGTCCAAGACATGCTAGATAAGGGGGATCTTGTCTTAAATAACCCAAATGCACCACCTAACTAAAACATAGACATCTTTAGGCAACCATTCCCTAACCATCCCCCTAGCCAAAACAACATACAGACCATGGCTGATAACTCCCAAGAGCATAATATACGCACAGTCAACATGATTTCTCCTTTTATTCCTAACCAACCTCTCCCACAGTCTGAAGCGATTAGTCAACCTATTTGTTCACCACAGGTAGAAGAACCTTCTTCTCCTATTTGTCCATCACAGGTAGAAGAGCCTTCTTCTCCTATTTATCCTCCACAGGTAGAAGAGTCTTCTTCTCCTATTTCTCCTCCATGAGTGGAAAAACCTTATTCTCCTATTAGTTCTCCATCGACCTCTCTTATATTGGAGGTCGCTTTGACAATACTAGCACTGCTAGCCCCACCCTCATCCTTCCTATTACCTATGGAGGATCATACCTTTCCTACTCTTTGACCACAAGTAGAAGGCATGATCATCCCTGCCCTCTATCCTCTTGAGGAGTCACATTCTCCAATTCCTTCTCCTCCAAGAGAAGAACTTGTCTCTTCACCTACTTCGACCGAAGATGATCTAGTAATGACTCTCTCATGCCTTTGGCCTGAGATCACTGCATCTAACACATTTTTGGTCCCACAACCACCCACATCTTCTAAAATACCAAAGCCTCATGCAACATCCTCCAAACCATTCTCTCAATTGGGTGAAAACTTAGGATTTCTCCATTCGAGAAATTTAGAACATGAGGCATTATGGGAGTGACTTAAAACTCCTTATCTTACACATCCGACTTCATCTCATACCATCAACTGATCCACAACAAATTATCCCAATGTCTCCAATAAGGATCAAGCTTCTACTTCCAAAACTTTAGAAGCCCAAATGTCTACATCTGAACCCAAACACTCACAAGCGACTACCATACCAAAATAGGTTAAATCTCTTGGTGTTCACCCCATACCAAACCTCACTCACCCACAAGTGAAGGTAGATTTAAACCTTACCCCCCATAATAGTGGTCCTCATAATGTATTAAATAAGGATACTAAACCACATCAGAGAACTCCTCCCCCACCATCACCATTGCCCTCTATTTTGGGCCCACATCCTTTTACCTTAATAGGAGTACTCCCTACTCCAACATCTAATAAAAACAAATTGCCTCCTTTGCTAAATTTACCCATAAAAAATATACTTCCTCTAAAAAACTCAGCACCTCCCACAAAAAAAGTGTCATCTACACGAGTGTCCACACTGCCAAACAAAAAGATGGTACAAAAAACTCCCTCAACAACTCCTACAAAATAGAAGTTGTCAACCTCCACTACAACAACAAGCATGGACCCATTAGTGGGTTCCTATGCTTTGTTGCTACATTGATTGTTACAATCCACTAGCATCACTCTCCTACCTATTAAACTATTTCAACCTCTCGGGTTGAAACCATCATGGTTTGATGACACCCAAATTTGCCTATATCATCGCACACCTGGGCATGACACTGAGAATTGTTATGCCCTTAAGGTTGTCATCTGCCAATACATGGAAAAAGACACCCTTCTTGTGGAATATTCTTTTGACAAATCTTTGACACCATCTCATGTCCCTCAAACATCTTCACCTTCATTGGGATCCCATCATTAGACTATGGTCCCTTTACCTCTTTTTGCTCCTTTTATTCAAAATTAACACTATTAATGCGGCCATTAGGTCACAAACTTTAAAGGATAAATCAAAAGATAAAGTTGCTATTCCTTGGACATATCCATTCGTCAAGCCTCCTCAACCACCAAAACCCAAGATTTCTATCTTGGGTACATCCCAACTAACTTCTTCAGAGGCAATCCGTGATTCCATGGTGAAACAACTTCACCAAAATCTAGTGAAGATGTCTTTATATGACCTCATTCAAAGCTCTCCACAACATCACCAAGCTTTAATCAAAGCCTTACAAGTGGTGGAGGTCCAACCTGAAGACCCCCAACCACTAGCTGCCTTAGTCCAATCATTACCTACTATCGCCTCCATTACCTTTAGTGATTCTGAAATTCCTACTTCTAATTTGGAAGATCAAGATGCTGCCCTTTTTATCACAGCTTATGTTGATCAAACTCACATTAAGCGAGTTATTATTGATGGGGGTGCTAACATCAATATCATTTCCACCCATGCATATGACCAACTAGCCCTCCCAAAGAATTGCATGTAAAAAACTGACACAATTCTTTGTTATTTTAATGATTCCACCGCCACTACTATTGGCAATGTGGTCTTGCATATTTGATTCAGCCCATAAACAGTCTTAGAGCTCTTCTATATCATTTATGGGGAGTTCCAATACATGTTATTAGGATGACCTTAAATATGTGCCATGGCCTATGTCCCTTCTACATTACACCATTGTGTCAAATTTGAACACGACGGTCAAGTCCATGTCATTCTCGCAGACCCCTCCCCCTTCAAAACATGCAACACAACTTATCAACCCAATGATGTTCTCATCCCTTTGAAAACATTGACCCAAACACCACCTCCACCTTTAGAAGCCTCAACAAGTTCACAAACGGTAGTTACACCTACACCACCTCCTCAAGTGACAACAAAAGACCCTATGAAGATACCATCTAGCGGCTTTCACTAGGGGAGTATCATTTGCTTACCCTGGGCATGTTCTAAACTCCTCAAGAATATAGACAACTTCATCATCACCCTAACTATAACCATCACATCAGAATGGTCGTCCCATATGGTCCTCTTAATTTTCAAACTAATCTCATCTATGGCAGACTAGATCAAGCTCCTACTAATGGGAACCCTCTTTCATCACCCTAATTATTCAGTTTCAATTTCTCCTTTCTTGGAAACCCTAGCTTTGCCCACACCTATCTTTATAGGTGTGCGTGGAAGGGTTTTGGCTTTGGGTGCTATGAACAAGGCTCCCACCAATGTGTTGAACCACCAAGCAATGAGGCCATAAAGAATGCCAAGAAACGACATGAACTAGGTTTTGAAGAACCTACTAAAATTTCTAAAAACCCTCACCATGAACCTATCATAGAACAATCTCCTCCAACCTTGCCTATTCACCCATCTTCACCTACAGAGTCGGTGGTATCCATCCCTCCTAGTTTTTTTTCATAAATCTCATTTGCATGGAACCCTTGACCTATGAACTAGGTGAGGTATCAAGGTCCCTTCCTCTCATTTATTTAGACATGATAGACAATGAATGTTCTACCATCAACACCCAATGTGTGAACAATGATGCCATACTCACCTACATGGGTGCAGATGATTCTTTCATTCAACAATCACTTCCTTTGAAAATGTAGGTTATGTTAAATGAATCAACCATTGACATTAACCTTCCATCTTCCGATGTTCCTCACATTTTAAAGATTGGTCAATCTTTGGATGCCCAAGAATAAATCGACTATACCAAATTCTTTACAGATCATAGCAAAGCCTTTTCTTGGACCTATAGCAATATGTCTGGCATCAACCCTAACATTGTCATTCATAACATCATCACAAACCTAGAGGCTAAGCCTATCAGGCAAAAGCTTTGCAAAATGCATCCTCACATTACACTCCTTGTAAAGAGGAGCTTCAACGTCTTATCTGTGTCTCATTTATCCAACCCATTGATTATCTGCAATGGGTGTCAAACATCATCCCTGTCACAAAAGCAACTGGGGGAATCTAAATTTGTATCGATTATCAGGATCTCAACCTAGCATGCCCAAAAGATGACTTTCCTTTACCTAACATCGACCAACTTGTTGATCTTACGGCCAGTCATGAGATGCTATCACTCATGGATGGGTTTTTAGGATATAATCAAATCTTGATTTCACCAAAAGATCAACATCAAACAACCTTTATCACCCCATGGGGGACATTTTGCTATAGGGTCATGCCTTTTGGTCTTAAAAATGCAGGTGCCACATATCAATGTGCCATGACCTATATTTTTCATGATTTCCTCCATAAAATCATGGAGGACTATGTGGATGACCTACTGGGAAAATCCAAACTCCACCATGACCACTTAACTATTCTCAAAATCATATTCACTCACCTCCTCCAATACAATGTTTGACTAAACCCCAAGAAATGTGTCTTTGGGGTTCTCTCAGGGAAGCTTTTAGGCTTCATCATTTCTCTTCATGGCATTGAGATTGATCCCACTAAGATTCGAACTATACTCGAGATGCCACCACCTACCAATCTAAAACAACTTCACAGCCTACAAGGAAAGCTTCAATTTATTCATCGCTTCATCTCACAGCTTTCTGACCAATGTCAACCCTTTCATCACCTCCTCAAGAAGGATGTCTCCTTTAATTGGGATAAGGATTGCCAAGAGAATTTTAAGGCTCTTAAACATTACCTTATCTCTCCACTAGTCCTTATTCCACCTAAAGATGGCCAACCTTTCTATCTTTACATCTCAACAACAAATCATTCTTTAGGTGCCATGATTGTGCATCAAGATGAACAACATCGGGAGTAGGCAGTTTATTATATAAGCCAAACACTCATTGACTATGAAACTCGGTATACTCATACTAAAAAAAAATTCTTGGCATTAGTCTTTGCCACCTCCAAACTCCGTCATTATCTTCTCAATCACAAAACTTATGTCATCACCCATACCGACCCTCTCAAATACATGTATTCCAAGCCATACCAATACCAACGTATGGCTCATTGGCTCATGCTTCTTGTTGAGTTAGATTTGGAATTCATCCAACAAAAATCTATAAAGGGGCAAAAAATCACTGACCAACTAGTGAATGCCCCTCTACTTGACAACCAACCCTCTCATTATGAATTCCCTGATGAATCTATCACCACACTTTCCACTGATGACATATTCTATCAAATGACAATGTTCTTTAACGGATCTAAGTGTCAACTCAGTGGAGGTGTAGGGGTCATTCTCATCCCTCATGACAATGAGCCCATGCCCCTATCTTTTAAACTTGACTTTGAATGTACCAATAATATGGCTGAATATGAAGCCTTAATTTTGGGACTTTAAACTACCATTTCCTTAGGCATCAAGACAATCAACATCTTTGGTGACTCACAACTAGTCGTTAATCAAATTAACAGTTCATACCTTTGCAAAAATGAAATTTTGCAATGGTATAAACACCGTGCTGACACTTTACTAGAGTCCTTTGACCATTATCTCTTGCAAATTGTTCCTCACTCTACGAATAAGTTTGCCAACATTATGGCCTCTCTCGCCTCATGCATACCATCTTCATCTTCTTTTTTGAGAATTTATGTCATGATACATCATTTGGCATTGCCTTCATATATTTCCACTGACATCAACTTTGTCGGCAATATTGACTCTAGTCCACACGATGTTTGGTATAAACAACTTGTTGACTACTAAACTTTTTCTCTCATTCCTCATGATCTCTCTAGCAATGCACGACAGGATTTTATCAAGAGTATTGCTTGATATACCATGCTAGGGGGTCTTTTTTACAAAAGAGGTTTTGATGGCCTCCTCCTTCGATGTCTAACCTCTATTGAAACATCTCATGCCATTAAACAAGTTCATGATGGGATTTGTGGAGGACATTTCAGTGGTAACTTAGTTGTAAAATGCATCCTTCACATGGGCTATTATTGGCCCACTCTTCACCAAGACTGCAGTGACTATGTTTGGCATTGTATCAAATGCCAGCAACATGCTAACTTACTTCATGTCCCTAGCCATGCTTTACAAGTCGCTAAGGATTTCTGGCCCTTTTCACAATGGGGTTTAGATCTAATCAGTGAGATTAACTCTCATTCATCTCTTCGACATCAATCTATTATCACCATGACTGAATAATTCACTAAATGGGTGGAAGTTGTTCCCCTCATCTCCACTAAAGCTAAAAAAATTATTGACTTGATCAACCACCACATCATCTGTCATTTTGGTGTACCTCACAAAATCATCACTGATAATGGTAAATCTTTCAAAAACAAGACCATCCAAAAACTTTATGACTCTTTTGGCATCAAACTCAGCTTCTCCTCACCTTATTACCCACAAGCCAATGGACAGGCAGAGGCTTCTAACAAAATATTAACCAAAATTCTAATGAAGGTGGTCAATGACACTGGAAGGGATTGGCACATTCACATTCCCTTCACTTTGTGGGCCTATTTCACTAGCATTCAAACCCCTACGGGTGCTACACCTTTCTCTTTAGTGTATGGAACTGAGACCGTCTTGCCTCTTGAAGTATAAATACCTTCTCTACGCATCTCTTTGCATGACATACTTTATAACGATGACTTTTGTCAAGATCAATTAGCTCAACTTGAATTACTTGACGAGCGTCATCTTGCCTCTCTTAATCATCTTCATATCTACCAAAATCGCATCAAACGTGCCTATAACAAAAATTTGAAAGAGCGAGATTTCAAAATCGAGGATCTCATCCTTAAAGAAAACCAACACATGACCAATATGGAAAGAAGTAAATGAGGCAAGTTTGCTCTAAATTGGCTCGAACCTTATATCATAATGCACAAGTGTGGATCAAGAACTTATCATCTATCTTCCCTTGAAGGCTAGCCAGAACCTAAGCCCCTTAATGCCTTGCATCTACAACCATTCTACTGTTAATCAAGTAATCACTCACTTGATATTTAACTTGAGCTCGTCCCTTGAGCAACCCCTGTCATCCTCATTCCTATTTCTTTCAACCCTTTTTCCCCATAAGCATTAGTTAATCCTTTTTTGCATTCATGCTTTGTCCTACTAAAAGGGAAACCCTTAAACCTCTACAGGCTAGTCCATGACTAAAACTTCAATCAACAAAACATATAAAATGGGGATGCCTAACAAAAGGTCATAAATTATAAATTTAGACTGCTCCTTTGAGGGACAGCTGCATCATTACTATAATTGATGGACTGCTCCCTTGAAGGACAACTATTCAAAGACATTCAACCATACAAAGCAAAATATAGACCACTCCCTCAAAGGATGGCTATCCCTAAATTTTGTTACAAACAACACTCTCTCATAAGCTTCCTGCATCGATTAGCTTCACATATGACCAAAAAACAAAACAACATCCCCACGTAGACTTCCTGCATTGATTAGTCTACCAAAAAAAATTGACTGACAAACTATTAAGTCATGGACTTGCCTATAGTCGTTCTTAGGGTCACCTATAAAAGGGGCAAAGTTATCCTTGCTAAAAAGGGTTACGCTATCCTCACATCTCCCATAATCAAACCTATTACCCCAACACACCCAAGGGATTTTGAGCTCACTTTACATCAAGTGATTTAAATACTTCTCTAACATAAACAATGGTCAATGACATAATGCATGAACAGGGCTTTTGTTTGCAACAACCCTACCTATGCTATCATTATGGTCCTTGTCAACGAAAGAACAAAACACCTTTCACTTCTTATATACCTTTTTCACATACAACCAAATCATTTTCTAACGAAACCAAACCAAACCAAACCAAAACATTTTCTAACCATTAGCATAACCTCATGATTTATTTAATGAAAATATCAATTTGTGTTATGTAAATTATCATAGCCCATTCACATTAGTTTCTATGGAAAACAATACACATGGAAACTAACAACCAAATGCAATTTATGTCAAGCATATATTGTCACTAATACAAAAAGTGTTGCAGCATAAATAAACTCATTTCATTTTTAGCATACATCCATCACCAATATGGAAAATCAGCATACACTCATCATTAGAAGCATGTACCATCAGACATATGGGAAGTGCTAAACTATTAACATGACCAAACCAACTATCGACCTCTTTGACCCATCTTCCCTTTTGGGGAGAACTACATTGGCCTAAGGCCCTTACAACAAGGGTTATGTAGGTAGCACTCAGTTGACATGGGGTCTTCTAAGGTTAGGTTGGCCATCCATTTGCCCATTCGTCTCCCTAATGATGTTGGCGATCTATTCATTTGTTCATCTACCTGATGGACAAACCATATAACCTTTAACCATGACTTAACCTAGTCAAAAACCTAGTCCATAGCCTACTCTCTTCTTCCCTTTTGGGGATAACTACATTGGCCTAAGGCCCTTCAAACAGGGGCTATGTTGGCAGCACTCAGTTGACATGGGGTCTTCTGAGGTTAGCTCGGCCATTCCTTCGTCCATCCATCTAATAGACCAACTATCTATACCAACCCAAAATCATAACCAAACAATCACCCCTGACACTATAAAAGTCCCCTTAGACTTCTCATACGGCACATTGGAGATCACATACATCTTCTTAACCACAACACACACCACTTGAGATCATACCATGACTCAACCCAACTCGACCAATGACCTTGGAGATCGTGACTATCTCCTTAGACCATGACCACTTTCAAGACAACTTTGCCTTGGTTGTTTTGATTACATATATGCTACCTCATGAATAGTTAGCAAATTATACGCAACCCACATTATGACCCTCACATGTATTGTCAGATCGCACTCCAGTTGATCCTCAATATTTGTGACATTTTCATGTTTTCCAAGAGCACTTCCTGAGCCCAAGATACTTGGAACATGATGACCATTGGAGCTACATCTTTGATTTTTTAACCCAATCAGCTACAACTAAATGCTGGGGACCAGTTATTTTGATTTTAGCACTCTACCTTTGACTGTGACAATTTGACCTATCTATCATGTGAAATGGTGAACATGAAATCTTAACTATTGTAGCATTCACACTCCAACTTCACCATACCCATCCACTTCCTATCAAATCGGCACCTGATATCAGGTTACCTTCCCTCGACTCCCACTTTGAGGGGGAATACCTCATCCCATACTTGGGGTAACATACTCCTATTTTTGTCTTGCAATTTGTTGGAACAACCAACAAGACAAAAAGGGGCAAATGTAGACACCAAAATTGTGCCGACTCCCCTTGGTCCCTTGCACACATTATTAATTTAAAATAAATTACTTATTTTAAATTAATGACATCATCTAGACAACTCACCTAGGACACCTCACCTAGGACACCTCACCTTGGATACCTCACCCTTAGACCATTTATCACCCTATGACTAATCACAATTACCTAAGACCTATTCTAACTCTCCCACTAACCCCTGCACCTTTTTAACCCGCTTGTGGACCGTTCACCAATGACAACTAAACTTGGTAGATGAGGAATGGGCAAAAGGCTAAAAATAGCCTTTTTACCCATTCTTTAGCCACTAATGTCGATCAACTGTCGATCGATGCCAACGGTATTGCTGACGTCAGTTACTTAAAACTAAATTCTAGCCTCGGCTGCAGGACTCGAATGCTAATTCTAATCACGACCTCAAAATTTGAATTCTCTTGCTCCTTGACTCTTTGCATATCAAAGGCAAGTTTTGGGATGAGGTACGAGCATTATATCATCACTCTCTAGGCTACAGAAACTCTACAGAAATCACTCTAAATTTTGGATTGGAAGGTTGTACGAAGTCTTTTACATTAGCCACATCAAGGACAAGCATCTGAACACTCTTGGTTCTTCATCTAAATAGAGCTAAGTATTCTTCTATTTCATTTTAGTATTTTAGAAGCATTGGTAATTAGTTTCCATTAAATATTCTTGAGTACTATTGAGAGACAACCCGACTTTCTTCCCAAAGAGGCTGAAAAGCCTTTCTCTTACCCTTACCCTTTTTCACAACCTATCCTTTACCTTTGTCCTTCTGTGAACCTTATTTGTCTCCCTACAACCTTGCACAGACATTTTAAACATCCAGACTCCTCTGTTCAACCATAGACATACCCTGAGACCCATCCAAGGCCCATTGCCCCTACCAACGTTGACAGCATAACTGACATTGGCAACTTCACCAACCGACGCTGATAGGACTACCGACGTTGGCAACTATGGTATACTGATTACAAGAATCAGGTACATGTTATCTATTTATCTTTCTTTAAGTCATTATTATTTCTTTATCTGACACTCTTTTTTATCAAAAAGTGGATTGCCATCCCTCAAGGAAGTTTTTATGCTTCTGGGACCGAGCTTTGCTTGGCAGTCCACCATATATCTATCTAACATCTTATGTGTTTTAGTTTCTTTCTTATCTATAGGTGTCATCCTCCACAGCCAAAGAGGAGCTCCTACAACATCTAGATACGGTGCACAACTTAATATGGGTATCATCTAACTCTTGACCATTTAACTTTAGTTTCTTTCTTCTTCTAAATGTAAAAGCAAAAAAAAAAAAGTAAAAATAATTAATATTAAACAAATCAGACATAGCTCAAAAAATAGGATGGTGTTTTGTGGTTAGGAAGAAAGTTAGAAACTAAGATTTAGTTAGGGTCTGATAGGTCAAATAAACTTGATGTTGGAATTATCATCAATTATTATGGGTTTTGTTCTGGGTAAAGGTAGGTCTAGTTGGGAAGGTTAATAAGTGATTCTAGGAGGTGAGTTTTGGGCCAAATGTTGGTTGCAAGGTAGAAATAAAGGAATCAATTATTGAAAATATATAATTAACTCTTTTATGTGAAGAATGTCAAGGTGGGTGGATAAAAACCTATTGAGGAGGTTGGAGAAATTTTGGTAGAGTGTCGATATCTTGGCTGTGAATGATGAATTACAATACTTTGGATCTCTAAACTGGTCATTGGTTCACTAGAAGAATACATACAAAATAAGTTCTAATATGAGAATCTCTGATAATTTTTTATTCTCTCTAATGATTATTGCCTTCCCCACTTTCACCTCCTCTTCCTCTCTTTGTATAGAAGGAAGGGAGATTTAAAATAATAAATTCAAACAAGGTGTCAAGAGGTTATCTGATTATATTCTTAACATGCATAATTATGTGAATGGATAAGAATAAAAACAAGGTGGAGTTGAGCTAGAGTTAACCCTTAAGATGGTTAAAAGGTTGGCCATTAGTAGTTAGGTATAACCATCGGTAGTTAGGGTTAAACCATTGATAGTTGATAGCTTAAAAGGTATAATGGTCAAAGTTTAGTCATTTTGACTTAGGTTTGGTGGTTGAGGGTTGTCAAGTGGTCCTGAGGGGGTCTAGGGGTGGTTTAGGGGTTAGTTATATATCTAGAACTATCGTGTGTGGATTTTTAGTGTCTATATTTTTCCCATTTTTATTATTTTTTGTATCAATAAGCTATAAAATAAAAATAGAAGGTTGGGTCAAAGGTTCAGTTGCCCTGAGTATGGGAGGAGGTGTTCCCCCTCAAATTACGAATTGATGAGTTAAAATAGAATCAGGTGCGAGTTTGAAAAGTGGTTAAGTGGGTGATTACATTGGTTAGATTAGGCATTGAGGTGAAAACATGTGCACATAATATGACTAAATGTGATATCATATATCACATATTGACTAGGTTTTCATGGTTAAAATTGTCAGTAAAATAGGTGGTGCTAGAAGGAGAAGTGATAAGTGGACCAACTACATTTAGGTGTGGTGGTTAGGTTGCACTCATAAACTCAAGTCTCTTAGGAAAGTTTAGTGTATTCATAAGTATCCAAGGTAGGAATTAACTTAGGAAGACACAACTAGGTCAGTACACAAAAACATCATGAGTTAAAGTTATTTAAGTTATAAATGTAGTCATAGCAATAAAAGTGACCAAGGTAAGGTCATCACAAAACATGTGGAAGTTGGGATAAAATGACCAATATTATGGGTGGTGTGTTTATTAGAGTAGGAAAGCTATAATGGGTATGGTGGAGGTAAGAAATTTGTTGAAAAACTTGTAGTGGTAATGGAAAAAAAAGTTTATGAGAATGACCATTGGTGGTCAGGGTCAACAATCGGTGGTCACAAATGATCATCAATGGTTAGATGTTAGCCCTAAAATGGTGAGGTTAAAATTCAATTAAGGGTTATAATGCCTCATTTGAAAACCCATGGCATTTTAAGTTTATGGGGAGAGAAGAAAAATGGTGATGGTTTGTGAGGGTTGAGTGAAGTGTTGATTGGGTGTTATTGGACTAAGAATCGATTGAGGTGAGGTAGAAGTTTGACTAATGAGGATGCAAAGAGGATGAGAAAGAGTGTGGGGCATGGTGGTGGTACTGAGGGCACTTCCACATTAGTGATCATGGAATGAGGTAGGGGAGCAATTAATTTTGTAATGTTTTATGCTTAAATAGTAGTTTGGTTGATTATAGGTGGGTTAGACCTAGGGTTAGGGCTAGGTTTGGGTTTAGGTTTGCATGATTGGGTAGGTGGAGGTAAAAATGGTAGAGGGGGTGAAATTTTGGAGGGTTAGTGTAGGTATGAGAGGGTAGATTGTTTTGGGTAAGTTTAAAATTATTTGTGGTTATTTTTTTAGTAGTATTAGGGTATTAGGGTTAAGGTTAGATCATTAATGATCACCTAATAGTGACCATTGATGGTCACTATCAGTCATCATTAGTCAATGTACGACCATAGATAAGTCATTATGTGGTGACCATTGATAGTTAATGACCTAACCATTAGTGGTCAATTATTGATTGATGATGGTTTCAAAAGGAACTGTCACTGATCAACACTCAATCATCGATGGTCGATGAAGTAAGAAGTTTGGTGTAAAATTAGGGTTTGGGTAAATTAAGGGTAGTTTTATAAGTCTAGGGTAAAAGTTAAGAATGTAAGGGTGTGTTTAGGAAAGGTTTAAGGGTAAACTGGTGGATATATGGAGTAGGATAGGTAAAATTTAAGGTAATTCTATGGTGTAGTTTAGTAGAAGAGGTGAATAGGTAATAGGTAGTAATTCATAGGTTATTTTTGATGAGATAGGAGAACTAAGGTATTATCATGACCTTGTAGGTGAGGGAGTAGATACAAATGTGATATCAAGTATCGTAATTGTTAGATGAGATCCATAGAGAGATGATAGACTAGGAGTGGGACCACTTGTCAATAGTGGGTTTGGGTGGCATTAGGTATTATCAATGCATGCCCCAAGATGTGGTGATGTTAGTGGCAATCATCAAGAGATGGGATCTATACACTAATACCAACCTGTTTCATACTAGAGAGATGATGAACTTATTGGAGGACATTCACTAGATTATGTAGGTACCACTATGAGTGGAACTAATAAAGCACAGTGAGGGTGAGTAATGGGATCAACTCATGGGTGTGTTATTTGGTGATGATGTAAAACATGCAAGGTGGTACACTGGGGGTATACATTATGCACCTATGTATCATATGGATAGGGGCACAAAATGTGTCATCATTATGATGATGATGGTGGTGACTTGTTACATTGACTAAAGTAGTGGTAGATTGCTTTCATTATTATTAGTTATTTTAGGTAGCATGGTGATGGATCAAATCATGTATGCCTGGGGACCTATCTTGCTAGTGTATATATATATATATATATATATATATCAAGATCTCTAGGTTTTTAGGGAACATATAAGGTATGGTATAAACATTAGGTTTGTGTTACACTACTGGGATTATGAGCACATAAGGGTTCTCTGACTTAGTGGGCTTCCATGGCACAACTTTATTCATATGGACTTAAAAGTAGGGTTCGTGTGATAGAGGTATGACTATGCACTCATAAGACCAAGAGGAAGGACACATGATCTAGAGTGATATAGGGACTGATTGGATGCAATGGTGGTGGGTGACATGGTATGGTGATTGTATATCTAATTTCTTTCATGGGTTGGTCATATGAGGAAGATTTTATCATTATAGATTTATAGGTGGATCTATGGGAGGTGAGATCTAGAAGTCAAGCTCATCCCTTTTGACAAGGTGAGGAGGCATTTTGGATTGGTATAGGGTATCCCTATGGATCTCCCTAGATACATGATGGAGGATGCATAGTTCCCATTGCCTATCCCACAGCTAGAGGAAGTATTTATTGATCATAAGGAGCTACCATCAAGGGATAAGATTGATGATGTAGGTGTTACTAATAAGTACCCTACATGGTTCTAGGAAAACTACATAGTCATATTTGGGGGTGATGAGGGCCCACAAGACATGGATATGGATGTAGAGGTGGGGGTGGTGATCAAAGGGGTTAAGATGCCCCAAATAAATAGGCACTAATTATGAAGAGGGATCGGGCATGAGCATCACTAGTTTTAGCACATGCATATATAGCATCAGTGACTTAGAAGAGGGATAAAACACTAGGCTAGGTGGCTACTCTTACAAGAGAGAAGGATCAAGTTAGGGATTAGCTATCCATAGTTACATAGGAAAGAGACTCTCTTAGATAGGTTTTATGGTGAGTACCAACACCTATAGAAACAACTAGGGATTGTCGCTATGGCTAGATATGTTGTGATAGTGGAGGATTTATGCTACTATGAGACCTTGGTTTTTACACATCTCTTAGATGATCCTAGATGGGGTGAGTATAGAGCAGGGATCACTAGAGGAGCCAATAGTGAGACACCAAGTCAGTGGGCTTCATCTACAAGGGGACAGGGAGGATCAAGAGGTGGATAGGCTCCAAGAGGTAGTGGTACTCTAGGGTTGTAGACTGTTATGAGACATTGTATTTTAATGTATTATATGGTTTTGATACCAGCTTGCAAGCTGATGTAGAGAGATGTATATACATTTTGAGAAACATGCTCATTATTATATATAACCACTATTTTAATTATGAGTGCATAATATATAGATGTGATCATGGTTTATGGTTTGTGTTGATATTTATGGATGTGATGTTTTTTATGATTATTATGATGTTATGTTAATGTGTATTCACCTAGTTAGGCATGTGATGATGTGGCCATTTGATCTATTATTATATTCAATATTGATGGATGTTGTTTATAATATGATAATGTTTATGTTGAGTTGGACATGACTATGATGTTTTTTTATTATTTGTTATGGTTATAGATGACTATGATGTATTTATGTTCATGGTATGGTTATGGGTTAGTGGATCATGGTTATATTGATGTGATAGATGGTAGGATGATTATGATTTTTATGATTAGGTGATGTAATATGATGTTTACAATATGATGATGATTGTTATGATGAATTCTTTGTTAAACATGTGGATGAATCTCTACATTCTTACCTAGATAAGCATGTGATGGATAAAATATGTGGATGATGTATGATGGAATAGTGATAGGCATCTCATGGTTAGTTGGTATTGTTGTATATTTAGCTAAGATGATTATGATGTGATTTTGAGTATAGACATGTTGAGGTAGATTGTAGATGATTATTGCTAGACTTATGATGTGATAAAAGGTAATGTTGTGATGATCATATGTTTGTTATGATTGGTTATGATAACTAACATTTTCTTTTGATTAAAAACATTTAAACAAGGCAAAACACATAATTAGTTTTTAAATGTTTTTCATGAGTTGCATATGATTAGATGAAGGTGGTTGACACATAAAGTAAGTTATATTTATAAAACTAAATGTGAGGGATATAGGTTAATCAAGAGACTAACACCATACTTAATGTCTCAATAATTAGATATGAGAGAATAAGAAGAAGGCTTGATGCTTCTTCTTTAGAAAGGACTAAAATAAATTGAAGTGTGATTGGCTTACAAACACAAGTCCTATAAATGCTTTACATTGGCATTTGTTAGTTAGTTAAAATGTGTCTTGATCACATAATGTTAAGTAATCTCAAAATCCATTTCTAAAGGAATGAATAAATGGGAGATGGATGAAAATAGAACCTTCTTGTGTGACCAGCTTGCCTCTTTTATAGGTCACCAAAGAGCTAGTATAAACAAGTCCATGTCATATAAAATGTAGACTGGTCAATGCGAGAAGTATACTTATGAAATCTAATTGAAGCATCTAAAATTATCTTGATTTTCTTATTTTGATAATGGGTCTTTGGTTATTTTATTATTTCTTGGATGGATGGGGGAAGTTGATCGATGCGAGAAGCTTCCAAGAAATTACTATGCTTTGACAAATACTTTACTCATCCATCCTTCAAGGCTTTATTTAAGGTTTTTGATAGTTGTCCTTCAAAGGAGTAGTCTACCTTATGGTGAGCAATTATGATGTGCTTTGGTAGCTATCTTTCAAGGGAGTAGTTTGTGAATGCTTGGAATGACCCATATGAGTGTTGGTTTTTTATAATTTTTTTGATTGAGTTTGGTTTTATTTTTGCTATTGACATGGATTTGATTATATGCATTCAAAAGTTTCACATGTATGAAGTCAAAACTAGATCATAAGAAGGTTGATGATGGGTAAAAGAGGTTTAAGTGATAATGACCATGGGAATCTATCCTATAAGGGGATAAAAAGTATAATGAGAATCATGCCATGTGTAGAGTTTTGGTACCTCAATATTAGGTTAAGGTTGTAATAGATAATCATGTGATTCATATTTAATCAATTATCCTTAAAAGAAAGAGATGAATGTGGGTGAAAACAAGGTATGAGCTTAAGTTAAACAAAAAGGTGATTTTGATCCTATTTAACAAAATAAAGGATTCATATGCAAAGCATTGAGGGGATCAGGTTCAATTTTTATTTCAATAGAGGATAACCAATAAGCTTTTGATCCATACTTGTACATTATTATATAAGGTCCAAGCTAATTGAAATCAAACTTTCCCCATTTGCTTTTCTCCATATTAGTGACATTCTAATTTTCCTTTAGGATGAGGTCTCCGATATTTAATTATCACACTTTGAAGTGTTTTTAATAATCATGCTTGATTCATTATTGATATGCATGAAGCTAGGTAAGTGTAACTAAATGGTGTTCATCAAGTAGCTCAAGTTGGGATAAACATTCTTGATTATAATCATTCTCATAAATGAGATCCTATAAGGACATGTGAAGAGAGGGAATTTGGACTTCAAGAAGTAAGACAGCCTTAGCTCAAAACAAAATATAAAGGGGTAGCACCCATAGGGTTTGGAATGCTAGTGTGATATGCCCATAAGGAAAAGGGGATATGTAAATGTTAATCTTAACTAGATGCATTAACCATTTTAGTTAGCATGTTGTTGATATTTTGTTAGAAGCTATAACATGTCTATTTACTTGTGGATGATAGGGAAATGAGAAAATTAACTTGATATTGAACATGTCACAAAGACCTTGGACTTATTTTTTTAAAATATTTTCCATTGTGAATGATAATTTTATGAGGAACACCAAAATGATAAATAATGTGAAGTTTGATAAAGTTGACAATATTTTTAGCTTTAGTTGAGATGAGAGGAATAACCTCTACCCATTTGGTGAAATATTATGCTACAATGATGATATAATAATGTCTCTATGATTAATGGGGGTTATTTTTTCCAATGAGATCTAGATCCCATTGTGAGAAGGGCTAGATATCCTTGGATACATGAAGACTATGTCTAGGTGCATTATGTAAATTAGCATATTGTTGGCATTTGACGAAAAAATTCACATAATCACAACAATATTGGTTAAGGGTGGGCCAATAATATTCAAGGAAAAGGATTTGTTTAATGATGGTGAGGCCACTAAAGTGTCCTCCACAAATCCCATCATACATTTCCTTGATAGAATGAGAGGCTTTATGGCTATGTAGGCAACAAAAGAAGAGACCATCAAAGCCTCATTTATAAAATATTTCCCCTAGTATGGTATAATATGAGGTGATCTAGGTAAACATTCTTTCATCATTCTCAAAAAGGTTGGAAAGGATGATGGTAAGGTTGAGATAGTCAAAGGTTTGTTGGTATCAAAGGTCAGGTCAGATTTCCTCCACATTAAAGATGGGAGGAGAGTCTGATTAGACATAAGAGGGTTGGATAAGTCAATGGATAATGATAGATAGATTAGATTCAGAGGGTGTAGATGAGATCTAGGATGTGAGGGAAGTCATCATATCGATAAACTTGTTGATAGATCTCAGAGTGGTTTTGATATGATAGTATTCAAATGATGCTAAGAGTACATTAGCTAGTTATTTATAATATTGTAAAACATCATTATTGAATTGATAATATCCATTTATTTGATTGACCATAAGTTGATAATCATAAAAAATGTTAATCATTTTGCCTCCCAAGGCTAATGTAGTTTGGAGACCTATCACTAGGGCTTTGTACTCAACTATATAATTGGTACATTTGAAATCTAGCTTGAAGGATAAAGGAAGAGGTTCACTATGAAGGGGGATAAAGATGATGTCAAATCCCCCACCATGTTGACACTTAGATCCATCTAATAACATAATCACTTGATAGGTGAATTTTTATTGAGAGAGGGTCATAACGGACTCATCTAAAAACTCAAGAGGAGGAGGCTAGTTATCTTCTAATGGTGCTTTGACCAATTCGTTAGCAATGAATTACCCCTTTATTGACTTCTGTTAAAGGAACTCAAGGTCAAACTTAACAAAATCATGATCCACTTATCCATACATTGATTTTGGTATGGCTTAGAGTGCATTTGGTTATGATAAAGGTCTTGTGTTTGAGAAGGTAGTGGTGAAGTTTGGTGGCCACAAAGACCAAGGCAAGGACAAGTTTCTCGATATAGGTGTACCAATTATTATACTCTACAAACATATGATTAATGTAGTATATCATTTTATCTTTATGTTACTCATCCCAATGAGCCAGAATTACCCCTAAGGAGTGGTTGGTAGCATAGATATAAAGGTAAAAAGGTTGATTATCCTTGGGAGGAATGAGGATGGGTAGGGACTAAAGGTACTCTTTAATTGAATCAAAGGCCTTTTGATAGTCATTATTCCACTTAAAATATACATCCTTATTTATAAGGTGGTAAATGGGTTGGAATTGATCTAAAAGCTAAAATATAAAATAATGAATGGATTGGAGCTTCCCCTTCAAGCTGTGCAATTGTTTGAGGTGGGTGGGAGGAGGCATGTGAAGGATTACTTTGATTTTAGTGGGATCAACTTCAATTCCCTGAGGGAGATGATAAATCCAAGGAGATTTCTTGATAAGACCCCAACAATACACTCTTGGGGTTGTAGCAGACATGGTAATGGATGATTCATTCAAAAATAATGTTAAGAATGGCCAAATGATCTTTACAACATTTGGATTTCCCAAGAAGGTCATCGACATAGTATTTTATGATTTTGTGAATAAGGTCATGGAAGATGTAGGTTATATAAAATTGGTACATTACACTAGTGTTCTTCAAACCAAAAAGCATTAACCTATAGTAAAAATTTCCCCATGGGGTAATAAAGGTAGTTTTGTGTTGATCTTTAGGGGCAATTAAGATCTGATTATAACCCAAGAACCCATCCACAAGATATAACTTCTCATGGTTAGATGTAATATCAACAAGCTAGTTAATGCTTGGTAAAGGAAAGTCATCCTTTGGGTAAGCAAGGTTAAGGTCCCAAAAGTCCACACAAATGCAAAGTCCCCTTGTGGCTTTGGTGACAGGTATGATATTTGAGACCCATTGGGATAATCAATGGGTTAGATGAAATTGATAGATAGGATATGTTGAAGCTCTTCTTTGATGAGAAGGGTTATATGAGGGTGTATTCATTGAAGTTTTTACATAATTGGCTTGGCATCATAGTTGGTGACTATATTGTGGGTGATAATGGAGGGGTCAATTCCTAGCATATCATTATAAGACTAAGAAAATGCTATGCTGTAGTCTTTCAGGAAGGAGGGGAAGTCCTGAAGCTCCTCAAAATTTAGTAATTAGTTAATTTTGATAATGTGTGGGTTATTTAGAGTGCCCAAGCTGATATCCCTAGTGGATTTAATCAACATGGTTAAAGTCTCAAGAGGGATAGATTTGTGGAAAGAGAAATCTTCTATACTAAGATAGGTGAGAATGGAATCATCATCTTGACATCAAATGACATTAATGGTAGGAGAGTCATCTCTAACCATCTCAAGATGGGTTAGAGGAATATTTATAGTTACCCCATCCTTCTGATAATTCAAGGGTTTAAGGATAATCATTTCAATGAAATAAAAAGTTAGGGGGATGATGTCAAAATCCTTAGTTGTAAATGGTGGAGTGGAAGGTGAGGATGGGATTTCCTCATCAATGATGGTAATGGGAGGTGGGTTGGTTTGCTCTGTAGGTGGTGTGAATCTGAGGCCATGTTGTTCATACTAGTCTAGACTGAATCCCTTCCAATCACAACAATAAATATATGTCTTGGTAAACTCTGGTTTATCTAGCTAGGAAAAATTGGAAGTGAATGGTCGAGGTGAGAAAGAGGTGGCAAAAGTGTCAAGGGGTTTATCAAGTCCCCTATAGATGAAATTAGTTTTACAATTTGGGGGCCTAAAAGGAATAATAAATCCAATATTTGGGTTATAATTGGGTTGTTTGTCAATAATCTCATACTCTTGAAGAGTAGGAAGAGTGTCTAGTGTCAAAAGCTGATACCCCCCCTAATGAAAGATGATGGAAGGTTGATTTTAAAGGGTCCATTGTCGGGATTTGGGTGAAAGGGATGGATGAACCAATGGCTGAATTATTGGTAGAATAAGATGGGACTTCATCTTTTATAGATGAAGGCTTAATGGATGAAGGAATGAGAATGTCATTGGCTTCATATGTCATGTTTCATGATGTAAAAGGACTTGGGTCAGCTTTTATGTAACAACTTGACCTTCATGTTCAAATTTGATGCATCAGTGTAGGGTGGATGACACACATCCCATGGAATGAATATAAAAGCATCCAAACAAAAAAATTAACTATAACTCACCTTCTACTATGTAGAAGAGCTTAGGAAGTGTGTGAGGTCCTAGGTGAATGTGAAGGACAATGATTTATAAATTTTTAGCCATGGTATCATTAAATGATCAGAGCATGATTGAGGTTTCTGACATAATGTTCTCAAGTAATTTCATTTGGTTGTATGTTTGGGAGGAGATAATGTTGATGATATATTCCCCATCAATCATAACCCTCTTGACATGGGTTTGGTTGATGTTTGTGATGATGAGGAGGGGAAGATATGGATCATCTTGATGGATGGAGGGTATTTCCAAATTCTTGAAGGTAACAAGGTTATAAAGTTGAAGAGCTCTAATAAAGGATGATAGAGGTTATGGGTCTTCTAGTTGAACTTCAGTGGACTTAAAATCCTATATCATTTTTTGGTGGTGATGGGGTGAGGTATTGATGAGTTTATACAAACTCATCTTCTTGATGTTTGGTGAAGCTATTTCAGAACTACTTGTTGGATTGATTTGGATGGGTTGGATTGAGGGTGACCCAAGATGGACACCTTGGGTTTGGTTAAAGGTAAAGGTGCTTAGTGTTGTATGGGTGATTGGGTGGTAGGAGAGAGATATGTCTATGAAATGGACACATTTTCCTTTCCCTTATCCTTTGGTTGAGCCCGTGATCATGTGACCACATGGATGGCATGGATTTAGGGAGGAGTTAGGCTAGAGGATTACTTTAGTTAATCTTAACTTTTAGGTGAGAATGGAGGATTAGTTAAATGTCATTCGATGACTCTTGGTTATTGGATCAGTGGTGGTATCATAAGAGGCTCATATGACAATAATTCATCTTCTTGATACAATCATACTTGGAGAGTTTTATAATTTTTTGTATCATGCACAGGTGTCCTATGGTATGATAATACTAATTTGTCATTATAACAAGATGGCTTAGGGATATGTGGGTCAAATTGTCTAATAGTGGGCAATGTTAAGCAAGATGCTTTCAATAACCTCTATAAGATGGTTGAGTAAGACTCAGGCAAAGGTGCTAAAGGTGTAGAGGTCTTAGGTTTGGTAGTTGAGGTGGAAGGACTTTTAGGAATAGTTTTGATGGTAAGATGTTTGGGTGGAGGAGCATTATTGGTGGATGGTCTTGGTATGGATTACTTGGGGTGAAAGGTGTTGGAGTAGATGCCTGAGAAGTAGGTGGTATGGTTATAGAAGGTTTGGTGAAAATAGGTGAAGATGAAAGTAGGAGTGATGGTGTCAGAAAAAGGGTTAGTTGGGTTTGGGTTTTGTCTAGGATGGTTGGTTTCCTTACTAAGGTATAAGTGTGAGGTCCCAAAATAGAAGGCAAAGTGGAAAAGGGAGGCATAGTTTTGGTTTGTGGAATCTTGGGTGATTTCACCTTATTTTTTGGCTTGGTTTGGGGTTTTTTGATAGGTTTGGTGAAATTAATTCCAATTTTAATAAGGGGTGAGTGAGATTATGAATATTAAATATGCCAAGGTTTTTGGTGGTCTATTGGAATGGTGGATGGTGACTTGGCTATTTTAGGTGAAGTAAGTTTAGATGGGTTAGATGCAATTTGACTAGTAGAGGTTTCTAATGGCTTAATTGTGGTGATAGTGGATTCTATAGTGGAGATGGAAGGTATGGATGATAGAGTCATGGTTAGACGTTCTTGCTTGGTTAGGTAAGGAAGGTTGAGATGGTACCAAAATGTGGCATGATCTATATTGGGTTGGGATAAGTACTCTAAGTTTTGAACTAGTCTATAAAAAGGATTATAAATGGTTTTGATCCCTTTGATACTGAGCTCAAATTTAAAACCCATGGGTGGAGAGAGAGAAGTGGTTACCTCATCCTTTTATTCAATCAAAAGCTCTAAATTTTTAGAAGATGAGTCTCCTATGGATGAGGTAGGTAGGGTGATCTCTTCCTTAGGGATGATTTCCAAAATAAGGGTGGATTTTTGTATGATAGAGGAGAAGGATGCGGTGGTAATATTTGCCTCTTTTGGTATGTCTTCCAAAAGAGAGGTGGGTGACTTAAATATCTCAATGAGTGGAGAAAGTGGAGGGTGTAGCTCCTAAAATTTTAATAAAAACACCAATGTTTGGCAAGGTGCTAAAGTAAACCACTAAGAGGCTAGAAGGCTCAGTGGCTACAAGAGGTCTATAGTGGTTATCCAATTTTCCAACGTGTACCAAGCTATAGACAGACTTGTAAACTAGGTTGGGGATAGTATAAATGAATGCACAAAGTATGAATGAACCTCTAATGGATCTAACCATAGTAAATAAAGTGGATAAATCTATACTATTGGTTGTATAAATAATATTGAATGAAATGAGATAATTGATGAAATCTAAATCTAGAAATTAAGGCACTTTGAGGCCAAATGAGAGATGTTTTTTGCAACAAAGACATTTTAAAGCAAGGGTTCAAGAGAATGCCTATTTTAGATTTGAGTTATCCTTTCAAAACAACACTTATATTTTCTAATCATGCAATCTTCTAGTTTTATCAAGAGGAGAGAATGTTTGATCAAGTTTTCTAGTGTGTGTTGCACATGTATATCTCTAATATGCAATGAGGAAGGGTTATAAAGAGAGAAATGGCATACAATAAAGGAATTTTTAAATCAATGAAATTATTATTAAAACATATATGAATGCAATAAACTTTGGAAGCTACTCTAAGAAATATATAAAATAACTATTTTACTAAAATATTTCAAACCCTAGCATATACACTATACAAATAAAGGAGTTTCACTATGCAAATAAAAATTCCCTCATATCAAGCTCAAAAATGAAGATTAGATATTCTACCAACTATGAATCCAAGATAGGAAGCAATGTAGGAGGAATACCAAGCTAGGTGTAAGCTGAAGTCCAAACCAAGAGCCAAGAGCTATGCAGGATGTGAAGGAGAAGCCACCAATCTAAGGAAGAACCAATGCAAGGAACAAAAATTATATGCAATGGAGTCTTGAGGGAGCAAGGAGTAACCCAAAATATTTAGGAACACTGTCAATAATAAATAAAAACACAAATGGAAGTTACAGTAGTATAGGGTGTCCCCAATCATAAAGGAAGTTATTGTGCCAAGCAAGAATCAAGAGAGATTCAAGGAGGTAGCCAAACTTCTAATGATATAATCAAGTTTGAATATTACATCAAGATAATGATCAATATATAGACTCAAATGAATGAGAATGAGGCATATATCTCAACCCTAATCTACCAAAAGACCAAAAAATAGTTATTTCTAACTATTTGGGCCCAAACAAGGGTCTTTTTCACACATTATTCCTAAGCCACGGCCTATAACATGGATTTTATGAATGAAACATGTGTCGTAGGCCATGGATTTCCTCCCTAAACTATGCCCTAAGTTAAATATAGGCCTAGGGTGGTCAATAACTCCTTAAAGGTCCTATTTGGCATGAGAAGAGACCAAGGTAGACTAAGGATGTGTAAGGGATGAGAATGTCATGTGAGAAAGGTATAAGCAAGTGGTGAATATCTTAAAGTAGGATGAACAAGGTTGATAGTCTACACATGAGCCAATGTGTAATCATGGAGATGAGTAGGGTCATGGGAAGTATGATTACATATTCCCCTAAGGTATGAGCATTTTGTGTTCGAATGAACAAAGAGTTTTTTGAAGTACCTAGAAGCCACGCCAAAGCAAAGGAAATTAAGTACTGAAAAGATAACAAAAAACATTACCTAAACTTACTTATTAGATAAGGAAGGTAGTGGAATAATGTTGATGACATGATCCAATGATGAAAGTGATAATGTTGTATGATTAGAATACAAATATAGCTCTAGCTCTAGCTCTTATAAAAGGGGAACACAAGTGATATCAAATCACATCATACTATATAGAATGACATTCACCAAGGCATCAACCCTAGTGTTTTCCCTATGAGGTATATGGGTGAAATGGATATCCTTTAAGAAAGAGAGTAAATCATGCACTACCTCAAAGAGGGGGAGAAACTTCGAGCTAAGGATAACCTAGAAACTGATGAGTTGAGACACAGATAAGAGTGAGTCAGAGAATAACTTCACATAACATGTACCTAACTCATGGGCATTGGTTAAAGCACCAATGATTGCATGATACTTAGTGGCATTATTCATTTCATTAATTAATAAATGACTAGTTGTAACAAGTTCATGGCCCTATAGATCATCAATAACCCAAGCCATAGCTATAGGTCTTAAGTTGCCCTAACTATTGCCATTTGTGTGATTCACCACTGAGAGGTGCACCATAATAGGGGTCAAGGATGCAAGACGAGCACCTATAGAAAGGCTATCTCAAATTAGGGTGGTGTGAGTGAATTGCATAGGGAAATAAATAATGGAACCAAGCCATAATCATGACTATTGACCAACATTGGTCATAGGAAGAGGTAATGAAGGTAAGTGGGGAGGAGTTTGGAGAAGATGAAGACTAGTCAACAAGACTAGAGTAAATCTTAAACCACCACAGCTAGCTAACACTTGTAACCTACAACCATGATGAAAAAAGAGAGAGGGAGATAAAATGGATTGATTTCATGAAAGTAGAGAAATGACTAACTAAAATAAGTATAGAAATTAACTTCTATCCCTATGTGCCTATGAAATAGAGCATGGCCCTAAGAGGTCAGTGGAGACCCAGAAGGGTTCTCTAGAACCAAAGTGGAACTAAATAAGCCTCATATTATAAAATTGGAGGCTTCTAATGTGCATAAAATGCATTAAAAGATCTAAGATGGAAGTCTCATGGTTTAAAATGCAAAAAAGGGCCCATAAGGAGTGCATAAGCCTGATAGGCCAGAGGACCTAAGGATCCAAGAGATTGGAATGGTTCCAAAATAAACCCAAAGAGGCCTCCAAGAGAGAAATGGATTTTACCATTATGTTCAGAATAGATAAAACCTCTATGATGAAGGTTGTGGGGATTTATGAGTAAAAATGGAGCCAAATAGAGGCCTAAAAGGGCAAAAAGAAGGTTATTGGTTGAGGTCACAACCTACCTAGGAAAATCCATGGCTTAGACCATTGCCAAGACACAAAATTTGTAACTTAACCCACTATCAGGCTATGGTTTAGCCTATAAAATCATGGTCTAGGACAAAAAGGGAAAAAAAAAAGCTCCAGAAACCCCCAAAACTCAAAACTAGCCCAAACATGAAAGGGAAGGGGGGAAACAAAAAAAATGTTTATGAGCATGCCAAAACATAGTTTTCTCATTCCCTTATGAGCATGACTAATATAGGGCAACTTTTCTCTCTCAGGTAGATGTGAAGAGGATTCAAAGTGCTAGAGGCAAGAAAGACATCTTAGCTAGTAAAGCCACCACCATTATTCTGTGGTAAAGTGTGAGAGGGTGACTCAATGCCAACTACGGTGATAGGAGAGGATGGGTGGTAGGAGGCCCATTACAGATGAAGAATAGCTAGGAAAGGATATAATATATCATAAGAAACAATAACCACCAACCTATATCACCTATAGGCATTATATAAAAGGAGAGGGAGTTGGTAAAGGGATATCTACTAGCAAGCAGTAGCCCCACTAACTAAAATAAGTAAAAGACTTTGTTTCTATCCTAAGGTGCATCTAAAGAAGAGTGCACAAGATAGACATCTAGAGAGACTAACAAGGTTCTAATGATGGATGCCATGAGAGGGGTAATACATTGAACAAGGTCCTAAGGAGGGTGTTCTAGTAAGCTTTGAGGCTCACCAAAGCACCATAACCTTAGGCCTAGGCCTACCCTCGAGGGAAACTTGACACTTATCATTAACTAGAGGCATTCCCATGAGGTAATACATTATTTATCCTAAAAGGAGGCCAAATAATAAGTAAAATGTGAGAAGAAGGAGATGGAGCATCCATATCCTTATGTTCACCAGGCATGACCCAAAACATGAGAGTGTCAAAGGTGGTTTCATTGTTAGTGAATGAGATATTTGAACCTAAACAAGTGAGAGGATGGTCATGCATAAGATACATTGGCATGAGCTTCTTGTAATCTCTCCTCTCATTGATTAGGTTGGGTGTTATACCATGGATGGAATAACACTCATGATCAGACTCAGCTACTCTAGCAGCCTCAACAGGAGATGTGTTGAGAGATATAATACTCTTATGGGAAAAGTGAGACATAAGGGGGAGCTCAATGTTTAGGGATATGTCCTAAAAGAGGTCTCCAAAAAGGTATGAGCTAGTTTGGCATCTCAAAGTGGAAGAGGGATTCGGCTGATGCACACTAGACTCTGAAGGAGTGAACATTAATTGATACTTTGCCAGATCACAACATTCATCCTTAAGGAAATGAGATTTAGAAGTAGGGGGTGTATGGAAATCCATATAACCCCTTGAGGAGATATCTAAAGCCTTACCTGAGGGCTTTGTCTTTATGTAGATCAAAGCCCAGGGATCTAGGTTAGCCTCCATGGTGTGAACCTCACCTTCATGCATAAACTAAACCATGTGAAACATGGATAAAGATATGGCCTACATGGAAATGGTTGAGATGGTAGAGAATCATGTTGTATGAAATATTGAGTTATAACACACAAAACTTGATTCTACCTTAGGAGCAAACTTGACATGGAACTTCACATTTCCCATTGACATAATTGTGTCATTGTTGAAACTGACACACCTATGGTGAGAATCAAAAATCTTCTTCCAACTTATCTTGAGCTTATTGAATACACGTAGAGGCATGATATTCAAGGTGTATCCTTCATCAATAATGTACTACTTGGCATGACAATCATCAACATAAGTATTGATATAAAGAAGGAATTGAGCCATCTTAGCTAGAATCAAAGCATCTAGCAAAGAGGCTAGGTCAAAAGAGAGAAGAGGAGGATGAGGATGCTCAAGTATATCAAAGTTAAATAACATTCCAACATCATCCCATAATAAATCCTCATGAGAGAGACCAAGCTCATCAAAGATGAGGCCCCTTTACATAAGGTAAAGGTAAATCAGGTCCCAGATGGATATCCCAGTCGATAGACTCTCAAACTCCTCAATGATAGAGTAAGGATGATATCTAAATTGGGGAGGGATGCTATGCCAAAATTCAAACCTAACTTTGGGATTCTTTACCCTCATGGGTTAGACAAGAGGCCTAACACCACTAGTCTCTCTAGCAAGGTTAGTGGCCTAGCTTAAGTGTATGTTAAAAAAGCATGCATAACTAATGGGAGTGATGTCAATAGTAGAAAAGACCTTGCTACTCTTAGACTTGGATTTTCCTCTCAAGTCATCTTGAGAAAGAGGAGTAGGAAGAGGTGGAAGAGTAAGAAGGAGAACATGGGTCCTTAGCCTTTGATTTCTTTTTTTTCTTCTTCTTATCCTTGTCATGGTTTGGTAGAGGCTCCTTGAACACATCCAACTTGTGGTTAGGATTAGCAAGAAGAGAACTTTGAGATAGATGTGAGTCTTTCGAACTAGACTATTGGGTAACATAATTAGCATCATTGTTCCCCCTCATCTAATGGTGATTGCAAAACTTGGTAAGAAACACCATTTATTGCTTTGTTGTGCTAGATTTAGAATCCTTATTTTCAATTGGCTTCTTGGTCATAGCATTCACCTCATGACTATCCTTCTTATCCTTCTTCTCTAGAGGAGAATCAATGACACCATAATTGGGCATGTTATAGTTTTGATCACATCATGAGGATGACTTTTAAGAAGGTATTGGCCACATGATTTCACACACCTCAAACACTTTTATCTTTAAACACTCATTAATAGCTTCATCATAAGATTTAGGCTCACGCTTGAGGACCTCAAGGTGAAACTATTGCCTCAATGCTTATGTGAACATATCATAAATTTGGTCATCTAAGATCCTAGTCCTGCACGTATGAATGGTTTCATGCCATCTATGCACAAAATCAAAGTTTAACTCACCCTTTTCCTATGATATGGAGGTGAATGACTAGATGTTAAGGTTAAAGGGCTTGGAAATATAAAAATATTGTAAGAAGTTATCTAGAAAGAGATAAAAACTAGAGAGAATCTAGAGGTAGATTTTAGAACTAGACAAGAGCTTCAACTCATAGAGAATGAGTGAAGAGCTTGGATAACACGCCTTCATCTTATTTTTCATCTATACATGCCATCATTAATGTTTTAATATGCTCTATAGGACTAGAGTCTTAAGTCCCATTAAAATTTGGTAGTTTAGGGATAGGAGTAGGAAGGGGAATAACATGCACCCAAAAGGATTCCAATAGAGATCCTCATAAGCATGGTTGATAGCTAGCTGGTGATGAGCTCTAGGATGGGGTTCATGATGGTAATGATGTTACCTATTCTCATAGGCATCACCACAACCATGGCCATAAAGAGCATGACGTCAATGTGGCTCCTGATAGGGAGGCTAGTCATAATGGAAATCATCTCTACTATAGGGTGGAGAATAGCCACAAGAAGTGTGACGGTCCTCACAAGGATGATGGGAAGATATGGCATACTCAAGGAGGTGGTAATGATGTCTAAAATCTCCTTAACACTGGTCACATGCCATCAAATGAGGGTCAACTAGTGGTCTTTAATGCTCCCAATACACATCCCATGGATCTCTAATCTGTAAATGGTGATCAAAATTAGTATGCCCATCAGAGACTCTAAAAGAAGGGCTAGGAGAATGGGAAAAATATTCATGATGAAGATATATTCCTAAGTGGGCATGCCTATGGCCTACATCATGTATATGTGGTTGTTCTCATAGAAGAGTTTTAAATTGAGAAAGTAGTGGGGAACTCACATGAGAACAAGTCAAGGTACTAGACATTGAATAGTTATGACCTCTATTTCTAGAGGCTACACATCATTAACTCCTAAGAAGAGAATGATGCACTTCATTCACTCGAATACATATATAAATCAATCATCAATGATCATGCATAAATCATCTAGTCCTAACAAATCAAGAGGATCCTCATCACCTCAAATAGATTAGTGAGATGTGATATGAGTATGATTAGAAATATCCTCATATGAATGAATTTTAGATAGGTGGAAAGGAGATCAAGTCCATTGGTTATTTCCTACCAATATTATTCCCTATTAAATGTGAGAAGGTGTAGACTACCATGTTGGGTCAAGGGAGGCTCCTAGGTCTTATGGTGTTTATAGCATTCCATTATAGCCACAGCTTACTCATGAGTGAACTTAGGGATGAGACCTTGAATCCTATGGGAATAACATCCCAAAATTGGGAGGTTATCCATGGGTGAAATAAAACAAGATAAATATAGAAGATAACAAAAAAGGTAAATTGAAGGAGAACCAATAGGGAAAATAACACAAATATAAAACATAATACAACAACCAAGGTGAGAGTTGAAGCATAACTGAAAGCAAATCCTAGTGGCTAATAGAGGAGAGTTGTCTAAGAGAGTTCTAAATAGGATAGAACTAGTGTGAAACCATGTGTGAGGTCCCACTGGGCATGCCAGTATGTATCTCTAAGAATCTAAATGGAACCACCAATGTTTATCAAGGTACAAAAGCAAACCACTAAAAGGTTAGAAGGCTCAAGAGTTTTATGGGCTACAAGAGGTCTATAGTGTCTATCCGGTTTGCCAACTTGCACTAATCTATAGACAAACTTGTAAACCAAGTTGTGGCTAGTAAAAATAATGCACAAATTATGCATGAACCTCTAGTGGATCCAACCATAGTAAAACAAGTGGCTAAAACTATACTATTAGTTGCATAAACAACATAAAAGCAACAATATTGAATGGAATGAGATAACTGATGAAATGTAAATCTAGTAATCAAGGCACTTTGAGGCCAAATGAAATATGATTTATGCAAAAAATATGTTTCAAGTTATGGTTCAAGAGTATGCCTATTCTAGATTTGTGGTATCCTTTCAAATCAAAACTATGGTTTTCTAATCATGTAATCATCTAGTTTTAGCAAGAGAGGGAGAGAATGTTTGAGCAAGTTTTATAGTCTATTTTGCACATGTATATCTCTATTATGCAATGAGGAAGGGTTTTAAAAAGAGAAATGGCATGAAACAAAGAAATATTTCAATCCGTGAAAATATTATTCAAACATATACAAATGTAATAAACTTTGGAACCTACTCTAAGCATTATACAAAACAACTATTTTACTAAAATATTTCAAACCCTAACATATACACCTCATAAACAAAGTAGTTTCATTTTGAAAATCAAAGTGTCCTCATATCAAGCTCAAATATGAAGTTTAAATGTTGTACCAACTAGGAATTGAAGCTAGGAAGTAATGTAGGAGGAAGACCAAGCTAGGTGTAAGCTAAAGTCCAAACCAAGAACTAATAGCTATGGAGGAGGTGAAGGAGAAGCCACTAGTCTATGGAAGAGCTAATGTAAGAAATATAAAACATTTAAAATAGAATTTTGAGGGAGTAAGGAGAAATCTAAAATATTTAGGAACACTTTCAATAGTAATGAGAAACACCAATGAAAGTTGCAGTAGTATAGGCCATCCCCAATCATAAAGGAAACTATTGTGCCAAGCAAGAATCAAGAGAGATTCAAGGAGTTAGAAAATTTTCCAATGATCTGATCAAGTGGAAATATTAGAGTGAGATAATTATCAAGAGAGAGACTCAAATTAATGAGAATGAGGCTTATATCTTAACCCTAATCTGCCATAAAACTAAAAACTATCCATTTAGGACCAAAAATGGGTCTCTTTCATGTATTATACCTAGTACATGGCCTAAGACAAAAATTTTATGAAGTAAAAATGTAGCCTAGGCCATATATTCCCTCCCTAGGTCATGACCTAGGTTAAACAGAGGCCTAGGGTGGTCAACAAGTCCCTAGAAAGGCCTCACGAGGTCTTTAAAGAGCCTGTCTAGCATGAGAAGAGACCAAGGTGGACTAGGATGTGTAAGGGATGAGAATGTCATGTGAGAAAGTTAAAAGAGAGTGGTGAATGTCTTAAAGTAGGATGACCAAGGTTGGTAGTCTGCATGTGAGCTAATGTGTAATCATGGGGAGGAGTAGGGTCATAAGTACAATTACAAAGGGGTTATTTCCTTGGTCTCATTTTCCAAAGGAATGGAGAGTGACTCCACTACCTCAATAAGTGGAGAATGGAGAGTGGTTATTTCATCAATGGTTTCCTTAGTAATGATTTGACAAAGTATTTCATTAATGGTATGGATTTCATGGTTGTGAAAGGGTTCTGCTCTATTGGTTTTATTATTTATGGTAGGGGCATGGTTGGGAAATGGATGTCTAAAGATGTCAAGTGATTAGTTTAGAGGTACTTTGGGGCTATCCAACACAATTTCTCCCTTGTTGATGAGATTTTGGATGATGCTCTTGAAGGTATTACCTACTAATGTCATGTCCAATGATAAGGTGAAAGGCACATGATTCATTCTCCTTCTATCAACCAGGTATAAGACAAGAGGAAATGAATTATTATGGGGGTTTGATCATTGGAAGTTATATGATATTCAATTTTAATAACTTTTCAAGATTAAATCATATGACTCCCATATCTAATTAAATTTCTTTTGTTTTTTGTGTTTTTGATTTTTAGTGTTCTAATTTGAAGAACTAGAGGAGTTCAGTTGGTTAAAAACCAGTGAAAGGGCAATTTTAAGAATAATCACATTCATAATTCCTTTGTTTTTGGAGTTAGTCCTAGTTTGATTGTTAGGTTTGGAGGAGAGATTCTCATTTGATTTGAAGGTTTAATTCTTGTTTCTCAATTTTAACTTTCCCTCATCAATGGCTCTATTCTCTAATTTTCATGTCATGGTGAAAGCCTCATCAAAGGTCCTAAAATTCTAAACCTGCAAAGTGGAGGAAATGTGTTTAGAAAAAGCTCAAAAAAAGAGTTAAATCAGCTTGGATTGGGGAAAAGAGAAAGAGAGATGATATATCAAGCTTCTCCAATGGGTTATGAAGTTGGATATGGACTCATCATCAAATTGTCAAATGGAGTAGAGATCAGTGATGGAAACTTTCTTAGAGATGTTTATGGAAAAGTGATCTAAAAAAGTCTAAGCTAGTTGGGTAAAAGAAAAGAGGAGAGCTTTATAATAGCACTATACCAATCTAGTGTCAGACTTGGTAGAGACAAGGGGAAGGTGCAAAGAAGGAGAGCATCATCAGAGGCAATCAAATAGCAAGAATGTCTAAATGCTCTCAGATGTTTTTGAGGGTCTTCCTTGCTCTAAAATTTTGAAAATTTTGAAAGTTCCCATTGAGCAAGATAAGGTTAAATGGGGATGGATGGATGAATTGGTTTGTTACAAATTTGATCGTAAGATAAGAGGTTATTAGCACCAAAAATAGATGACTCCAAAGTAGTCATTTTGTCCATTAACATTTTGATAAAGAAAATTTGTGTTTGTGCACCCCCATGAGGCCACCAATTGCTTACTTTTATAGCCTCATCCATGCTTAGTCTATGTATTTTTCTATGTAAATATCATAACTATCTGTCACTAATACAAATGAATGAATGAAGTTATGATTTTGTATGTTCATTGATGTGTGTGTGTGTGTGTGTGTGTGTGTGTGTGTGTGTGTGTGTGTGTGTGTGTGTGTGTGTGTGTGTGTGTGTGTGTGTGTGTGTGTGTGTGTGTGTGTGTGTGTGTGTGTGTGTGTTATGTTATGAATTATTGATGTTTTTCCTTGATTGAATTATATTGGTGTGACTTTATCTAACAAGAATTTGAAGAGTCATGTAAAGTTGTAGAATCTTACTAAGCCATAGCTATCATAGGCTACCTCTAGAAACTATAGGCTTCACCTACAAGTTATCTATAACCACTATAGAGTGCCCAAAACAACTGTAGGCTTTAGCTATAGGTTGTCTGCAGCTACTATAGAATACCCACAACAACTGTAGGCTTCACCTACAAGTTGCCTACAACCACTATAGAATACCCACAATAACTATAGGATTCACTTATAGGCTTTCTATAGCCATTATAAAATTCCTACAATAATTGAAGATTTCACCTACAAGTTGCCTATAGCCACTATACAAAGTAGAGTCATTATTGAGGAGATCTTGTAGACACATCCAGCTATCTTGGGAAACCAAATGAATGATTAGGAGGAATCATAGTTGTTGTATGAAGTCCTTACATGCAAGGAGACACTGGATGTGTTGCCAAAGATGGTAAAGACAAGGATAATGAGAAAATGCATAATGAAATAAAATAGTAAAATAATATGCCTTATCTTTAACCTAGTCAAACCTAAAACAAGTAACGTCAGTTACTAACCACTTGAAGGTTGAGTGAGGTATCTTCTAAGTATTTGTATTTTCCTAGTTGGTGTTTTTGGTTGAGTCAATAAACTTCATTTTATATTTAAGGTAGAACCTAGATTAGACTAAGAGTTAGATAATTTTGAGAAAATAATAGTAGAATTTTTTGAACTATATCATTTGTATTCAGATTTGAGTAATGAGAAATTTGAATTTGTAATAAGTTTGTGAATTCTCTTAAAGAGGGATTAGAGCTCAGTTCTAAACAAGAAAGGCCCCCCTCAAAACAAGCTACTATGAAGATCTTGACCCTCTTTAATTATTAGTGTATTGTGTAAGTTGATTTTAATGTTAAGTTTGATTATATAAGTGTAATGCATGTATGGTACAAAAGTGTGGAATAGTTCTATAATTCTATCATAGCAATTTCATAATATATATATATGGTAAATTTAGCATAAATTATTATACTAAAACTAGAAAAGTAAGTTGATTTATGAATCAGTAATGCATATATATTGTTGACACTCTTGAAAAGTTTATGCACCTTAGGTTGACAATTAATGTTTAATCAGACTAGTGAATCTAGTAATCACTAGGTCATTAGTCTGCATAACATTTTGGCATCATTGCAAAGGAGGGTGTCAATTATTATTTCTAAAATAAATCATTAAAAATAATTAGTTCATGCACTATTCTTCCCAATTGGGTAAGTCAAGTGAGGACACTACAGTGTCTTATGTCAGATGTCTAAGTTCTTAGACATATAGTTCTAGCTAGGTAAGTTGAGTGAGGTCACTATGGTGTCTTATGCTAGATGTCTAAGTTTTTGGAAGTAAATAGTGTATAAGTTAATTAATTCATGTTTCTATAATTTATTTCCTACTAAAATGATTTATTTTTGGCAAAGTGTACTTTTAATTTTTCTACTTTCATTTCCTACTTTCTAGAATAAATTTTCTTGCTTTCATTTCCTACTTTCTAGAATAAATTTTCCTGATTTTAGTAGTTAATTTTTATTGATTTCTAGAAGTAGAATTTCAATTCATATTATTTTGATTTCAACATTCCTTTACTTTTGATTTTTTAAAAAAAATTGGTTTGAAACAACCCCCTTGAACACACAAAAACACAAAATAACTAACTCTATGTAGGAAGGGATAGGATAGTTGAAGGAGTAGAATAGCATTTATGTAGAAAGAAAGAGATTCTCGAGGGAGATTCCTACCAAATAAGCCACAATTTTTTTTGGGAAAGAACCACAAATACCTATAGAAACTAAGAATCATGTTGAAGAATATGTCATAAGATGAAAGGCTCCTAAAGAAGAGAACACTAAAAACTGAAGGAGGTAGCTTGTAGAAGAAGCATTATTGGCTCTAAAAAGGAAACAAAAGTAGAAGAAGCATTAGCTAGTTTGGTAAGAAGAAATGGAGAGGAACTACACAAACTAGACACTCTAAAGAGTAACACATTTACAACATTTTAGCAAGGCTTTCTTGATTAAATCAAAGGAAGCTCAGGAGAATCTTTAAACCCTTCATCCAGTAAAAAGAGTAGATAAATATTTATTATGGTGATGACCAAAGGATTGACACATAGCTTGAGGATGAGATCTTGAGTACCTTTGGTATCCATATAAAAAAAAGAGCCATCATGAGTAGAGAAGGAGACTTTGTGGAGGACAATGGGACTCCAAACATAGTTAATTATGAATTTCTTATTCCAAATGCATCAAGTGTAACACAAATGAAAAATATCCCACCCTTAGCCTCAGCCAATTTTAGAGGTACATTATCAAAAGACCCAAACATATTCTTGTTTGAATTTGATATCCTCTATAGAATCTATGACTACAAGCAAGATGCACAAAATTGAAAAATTTTCTAGCTACTCTCAAAGAATCAGCACTTCATTAGTTTATGAGACTTGGTAGTAATTTGGTCCACACTTGGGAGGACATGAAAAACAAATTTTTGGTCAACTATCAAAAATATAGAAGAGGAAGAAGTTATAGATGAAATGACATCTTCAAGATGACTTAGGATGGGGATGAATCCTTAGAGGATTATGTTGAATTGTTCATGTTTAGTGTACAGAAATTCAAGTAAATTACATTTGGAGAAGAACCTTTGAAACTCATCTTCCTGAAAGGAGTTAGAGAAAATTGTCTAGAAGCCTTGGACCTAATGAATGGAGGAGATTTTTTTCACCTACCATTCTCAAATATCAAAGAGTTGAGAAAGAATTATTCTAGATCTACCATAAAAAAAAGTTAGGAGCAACAAGCTTCCATTGGTAGCTTTAAATGGCCTATCAAAAATTGAGGTTAGTAACCTATTATAGGGTATGAAATAGGATATCATTAGCCATTTTGAAATCCAACTAGATAGTCTACACTCAAGACAAAAATAAGTAGCTTTAGATCAAACCTTAACCATTTACTATCTAGACTGTAAGAATAAAAATGTTTATTGTAGATGTCATGAGTTTCAGGATAAATTAGCTCACATCATAGCTGAAGAAACAAAAATAGTAGAGCTACATGCTATAGGAGGACATAGTGACCAGATTTTCTATGTTGCATAAAGAAAACCATGGGTTCAATGACCACCTTATCAAGGTATGGGATAAAATCCACCTTTTTCAAATTCTACCTCCTTTAATTCAAAATTTGCAAATCCTACTCCCAATTAGACTAGTCCTTAGATGAAAATTTCACCTCCTAATTCTAGCTGGTAGCCACCTCAAGCAAGCTAACCCACCACCTCTTGTTAGCCTCCACAAAATGCATCCCCATCTTAGACATAATCTTGGCAACCACCCCAAGGTCTGCCCTTCACAAACCAGTGGAAAAAACCCTAGAGACCTAACCAACCATGGGGAATCTCTCCCAAGAGGATGTCTTCCACAATAACAACAATAACCTCCTACTCTTATGCCCAATACACAATCTACACTCAAGCCTAATTAGTTACCTACTCAACCCATACATAATCGTATAAATAATCTAGTTGAATCCACATTCAATATTGAGCCTATTCAGTACTTGGCATACATAGTGAACATCAATGAAGTTCACCTCTATTTATGGAAACTCTACCACCCCCAACACCACCCATAAGAAGGGAGTCAGATGATGAAACCCCAACAAAACATGCTAACCCACCTCCATCGCCTCAAGAAATCTCTGAACTAGAAAATAAATTTGTTGATGAAATAACTCCCCTATTTTCAAAATGTCTTAGCCTTCAATGCCATATAACTAAACCTAAGTTTGATTTTATGGGATAGCTTAAGAACCTTTACATCAAAATACTTCTATTCTAGGCCATCAAAGATGTACCCATATAGTCCAAAGCTATTAGAGACCTCTATCTATGAAAACTAGGAAAGAAGAAAAAAGATCCCAATATTGTTTATGTGATTGGCCAGTTAGTAGACATCATGCTAGAGAACACCCTACCAAGGAAGTATTCAGATCCTGGATGCCTAATAGTAGTAGTCCAGATCCATGACTAGCAGTTGTCCAATACATTGATCAACTTGGGGGATGTAATAAATATAATGACAACTAAAATTATGCACAAATAATAACTAAATAATATTTGTCCCACATCTACGCTACTACAAATGTCTAATATTTCTATAGTCAAACCAAAGGGAATCATTAAAGATCTTATCATCACTATAGATTTTTAGGAGTATCTTGCAAATTTCATTATGCTACACCCTAAGTCTAATTTAGGTAGATATCCCCTTATCTTAGGATGACCTTGGCTTATCATAGTTGATGCCTTAATTATATATATATAATAGGTAACATGATGATATCCAATAGCTACCATACTAAGCCATTGGTTCTTTATCCCCTAGTCATGCCAGTTTTTACACTAGAGCCTATATTATAGACCAAAGAAGATGAGGTAGATTAGCCTTATTTTTTTCCTATATTCACCATAGACCATGAGTGCATATTGGTTGATTAAGATGAAGATACCATTCTCTCCAATTTTTTTGGGCATAATTACCAAACTCCTTCTACATATCTCAACCACTTACAATGTGTTGAGTGCCTGTTTTACAACTTCTAGGAATTGGATGATTCTTATGCATATGTAAAAAAAAGATCCACCAGTTGTTGCCTCATATTTGTAGCCAGACCATATCTATTATCAATATGGAAATAATGAAATCAATCTCATATAAAATTGAAATATCTCTAGGGAAAACATTGTTTATTAATATCAAGTTGGAGTTAAATGAGGAAAAGTGCCTAGTTAGCATGTTACATGCCAACCAACATGACTTTACATGGGATTATGAGGATATGTAAGGAATCAACCCAGAAACATGCACACATCATAGTTACATAAAATAAGAGTGCCAATCAATTAGACAACCACAACGTAGGATTAATTCATCTCTTTAAGAAATAGTCAAAAGGGAATTACAAAAACTTTTGACTGCTAGATTTATATATCCTATCTCTGATATTGAATGAGTGTCACCTTTGGTAATTGTAAAACATAAAAATGGATAATGGTGTATATGCATCTATTATAGGGAACTCAACATAACAACCAAGAAGGATCACTTTCCTCTGCCCTTCATTGACCAAGTGTTGGACACACTAGCAGGGAAGAAATATTTTGCCTTTTTAGATGGCTTCAGTGGTCACAACTAGATTAGAATTACTCTTGAGGCCAGGAAAAGAACACTTGTACTTATCCCTAGGGTAATTATGCTTATGTTTTATTACCTTTTGGGATATGTAATGCTCTGGCCACATTCCAAAGGATTGTCGTGAGTATCTTTGCAAATATGGCCAATGAATGTGTAGAAATCTATATAGATGGCTTCACTATCTATGGACAGGCATTTGATGAATGACTCAAAAGCCTAAACAAAGTGCTAAAATGATATCAAGATCACCATATATCTCTCAAAAACAATAAATTTTACATGCCTATGATAGAAGGTATTATTTAGGGCCACCATGTATCTACTACAAGAATTAATGTTGACCCTACAAAAATTAGCATCATCAAAAACTTGCCTATTCCTCAAAAATAGAAAGATGTTAGGAGTTTTTTAGGACATGTTGGTTACTATAGGATATTCATCAATAATTTTAGTAAATTAGTAGCACCATTGTTCACCCTTGTGGCTAAAAATGTTGAATTTCTATGGACTCCTTGTGATACAACATTCAAATAATTGAAGGACTTATTGACCACCATCCTTGTTCTATGTGGTCATGATTAGAAGCTTCCCTTCCACATTCACATAGATGATTTAGATAATACCCTCAGAGTTATGTTTGGCTGAAAATAGGAAGCACTTAATTATGCCATCTATTTTATAAGCAAAAACCTACAATAAACAAAATTAAATTACATAGTTACTAAAAAAAGTTCTTGGCGATAGTTTATGCTATCAATAAGTTTCATCACTACATCACAAGGTATCAAGTCTTTGTTCATATAGACCATGCAACCATTCAATACCTTATAAATAAACCAACTATTCTAACCAGAGTGATAAGATGGTTGCTCTTATTATAAGAATTTAATATCACCATTATAGATAATCTTGGCAAGAGCAATGTAGTGGATGACTTTTTATCATTCTTGTAAACCCCTAAAGAGGATGTCATAGTGGATGACTCATTTCTAGATGAGCACTTGTTCTCTCTCACCCTTATCATACCTTGGTATGCTAATATCACTAACCACCTTGTAACAAGGTTACTTTTACAAGACTTCCTCCCCCAAAAAAGGAGATCAGTGATTCACAAAAGTGCTAGATCTTCATGGTTATTTGGATTCATTTTCTATACTAGGCTTGACTCTATCATTAGAATATATCTTAGAGAAGATGAATTTTTAGATATCCTCAAAGCCTACCATGATGAACCCTTTGGAGGACACTTTGAAGCCAAGCATATAGTAGTCAAAATTTTGAATACAAGATACTATTGGCCCTCACTCCATAAAGATGCAATAATATATATTGCACATTATGATAAATGTCAGCATATGGGGAGACCCATACATTTAGATGAAATGCCTTTGCAGTCCCAGATGGTGCTTGAACCATTAAAAAAGTGGGGCCTAGACTTTGTAGGACATTTTGATCCAAAATACAATAACAAAGAGTACATCCTTGTTTGTATTGACTACGTCACTAAATGGGTGGAAGTCAAGGCTCTTAGACATGCCAGGGATGAAAAGGTGGTATTTTTCCTCTATGAATAAATATTTACTAGATATGATGTGCCATGTGAAAGTCATTGATCAGGGATCCCAATTCACTATTAAATTTAATTACTACCTTAGTCTAGCAATCTGAGATTAGGCATAAGAAATAAAATACATATCATCTGTAGTCTAATGGATAGGTGGAATTCACCAACAGGGAATTAGAAAATATTATGACAAAGACTATTAGTCTATCTCATAAAGATTGGGAGGTTAGGCTTTTTGAAGCTATGTGGGTTTATAGAATCACATAGAAGACCAATACAAGTTTCATTCCATATGAGTTGGTCTATGGAAATAAACATATATTTCCCATCGAATTTGAGCACAAGACCTTACAAAAGCACTTGGGATGGATATATTTGAAGCCTACAAAAAAGGCTTCTACAGTTGAATACCTTAGATGAATATAGACAAAAGACATTATAAAACACAAAAATTGTATAGTAGCAATGGACTAGATGGCATGATAGGCACACTAAGACTAGACAATTCCATACTAGAGTCTGGGCCCTTCTTTTTGACTCAAAATACAAGGACCACAAGGGTAAACTCTAGACTAGATAGCTTGGTCCTTTTGAGATTGACAATATTTTTGACAGTGGAGTAGTTCAACTACAAACCATTGATCTAGTGATATTTCATCTATTGGTCAATGACCACAGACTCAAGTTGTAAAAAAATACACTTACTCAAGAAGAATTTACTAGTCACATATGCCATTAGTTACAAAATAGATACAATGATGTCTTGGATAGGCATGTTGCCTCACCAGATAATAAGAGCACCAGTCCACACTTAGCTAAAGGAGGAGAGGAGGACATCCTTGCCCTCCTCTAGTATGATGAATGAGACCTTTACCTGGTCCTTGACAAGTCACATTTCTAGGTGACTTGGCTAGGACCTTGAATAAATATTCTACTATAAATAGCAGTTAGAGTCAAAAAAATCCAACAATGAAAACCTATTTTTGGGAAATATTAGTAGCTTTTGGGTAAAAAACTAGTCTGGTAGCTACCTGGATCTATAAAAAGGGTCTAAATAGAAAAATATTTTTCTAGCTATTTAGGGGTAAAAACAAAAATAAATAAATAAGGGAACATGAAGAAGGAAGTAGAGAGAAGGCAATCCCTCAAATCTCATCTATTCACACAAGTTTTCTCTAGTTGTTATGGGCATTTCTAAAGCTATTATGGGCACCTTCTACATACTTAGCCATCAATTTGAAGCTTGTTATGGGCACTTTTATAGCTACTACAAGTATGCTCTCATGCCTATTCTCACCTTTCTATAGAGCATACAAGATAGATCCTCTCACAACTCTCACCTATGGCTTGGCTATTGGCTTTTGGGCATTGCATGAAAGTCATCAGACAACCTCATGGAAGAATGAAAGAAGATTGGGGTAGAAAATGTCATATCTATTACCTAAAACTACCCCTGAATACCAAGTTATAGAACCATAACAAAGAATACAAATTCTCTTTCCATGTGGAAATGTTGTGGACCAAATTTTTTGCCTATAGGGACACTCATGATTCATTTTCAATTCTGGTCATTTTATGAAGATCATCTCACTATGTTAACTAGTGAGATCTCATATTTCTTTGGCACACAGGTTCCATGTTGAAGACCCTACTGATTAGTATAGCTAAATCAGAGGCATAGAACCTCCAGGGCATAAGCAACATCTAGACTCCTATCAATTAGTTCTTCCAGATGAAGGTTACTAGGCAATAATACCCTCAGCTACCTTCTTAGGATCTTCTAGTCCATCACTTGGATCACTCAACTTTTCAATTTCCCCTTTATGGTATGACAATAATCATTTATCCTCTAAGTCTTGGACCCTTATTCCATGTAGACTATCTTATATCACATACACATGAGCTATAGGCATCATCAGCACCTAACCACTGGTGATCTCCCAATCACTTCATAAAGGGTCCACTTCAATCTAGTTTTCATTGCCAACCCAATCATTGTGCCTGTTAATCATTCATATGTAGATATTTGCATGCCAACACATGTGTGACTTCTTAGGCATCACATTTGGAACACTGTTATTAAAAGGTACATCATATATTTCATCATTAAAAAAGTCATTCATTATTCTATTATACTACGTATGGTATTAATAAAGCATATTTAATTATGACTTTAGTCATTCATTCAAAAAAAATCTATCATATTGCCTCTAAAATAGTACTTTTATTCCTTATGATGACCTATCTTATCCCATACTTCTTACTTATTCCACATCACCCAAGGACACATGATAGCTCAAGTGGGGGGAGAATACTATGGGTTAAACCTCATGTGCCATAGAAACCCTTGAGATTCCATAATTTTCAACCTATAACCTCACATCTACCATTATTGAGCCAAACCCTGCAACCTACAAAACCCATATTTTCCATTTTAGAGCAAACCTATTGCAGGTATATTTTCATAATTCCAAAGAGTGTGTAGTATACTATTGGTTGAAGAGACTAACAGAGAATTTAAAATGGGAGGTTTAGTCACGTAGAGAGAGCACTCAGACCATAGGCAATTATGGGAAGACTAAGCTAATTGAGATGTCTTCCATAGAGCTGGTTGGACTACCAATTTTTAATGTGCAACATTTTTTAGAGCTTCTTTTCAAGGCATTTATAAGTTCTTTTGATATAAACCAAGTGACTATTTGTGGCATCACATTTTTAGTTACTGAGCCCTTGTTGAACCAAGCAACTAGGCTACCAAGCATGGGGTAAAATTGGTAGGATAGACCCAATGGCCAAGAGGCTAGGTAGTAGTTTTGTTGGGTAAATGAAAGATTGGTATTAAAGAAAGGAGGAGTGGAAAGACTTAGTCTACCTATATAATGGAGAGATATAACATCATATATTATTAGGTACATGATCTATGAAGGGAGGTATTCCTTCATTTACACTCTCTAGTTCAAATTTTTAAATAATTTAAGACATAATAAAGTCATTAATATTCCTAATTTCTTATGAAATATCTTAAATATAATATCCAAAGAATATCATAAGGGCACTAAAATAGACCTATCTCACCACTACCTCATTTGTCTCATAATTAAACAAGGAATAGCTTATGTCAAACCTGACCTCACTTGGGAGAAATCTTTGGCCATAGAAAATATTTCACCCTAGCAAAAATAAGGTACTAATGAGAGGAATCCCCTAAAGAGCAGCCCCAACAAATTATTCAAGAAGATGTTGAGGGCACTAGTGCTACTGTTCAGCTAGTAGCTAATGAAGGTCCATGTGAGACTATTATGGGAAAGAAGAAGAGGAGGAGATTGGTTTATCTCCTTCTAATACAGAGGAGGAAAGCTAGTAATAGCATGTCCATTCTCACATTATGTCCTCACCTCAAGTTGATTCCTCCATACTATCTCCTACTAGACAAGAATAAGTTCCCCTGTCAACTGATGCATAAGAAACACAAACTCCATCAGTCACCCTTTCTATAAGGAAAATGAAACCAAGGGGAAGAAACCTATAGTGTCAAAAATAAGGAGACCTCCTCTTAGGAGATCTCAAAGTATGAAGAAAAACAAAAGACCACTATAGCCTCATTAACCATAGCCATCAGTGATGATGAAGAACCACGAAAAGAGCCTAGGCTTAAGAAAACTCCTAATGGATTTGAAATAAAAGAATGGTCTACTGATGATGGATCTACTAAGAAAAAAAAGAATAAGAATATTCACCTCTCTCATCTAGATTCACTAAGGAGGACATTGATCTCCTTAGAAACATTGGACACATAGAGGAAGAATTGAAAGAGGCAGAGCAATATGTAGGAGAAGAAGAATTGGTTGAAGAAGAGGTTATGGAAAAAAAGGAAGAGAATAAGAAAAAATTTCTCATGATCAAGAGTTCCAAACATTGGAATAAGCTATGGAGGAAATATACAGACTCAAAAATGAGATAATATAACTAAAAATAAAATGAGGAATTGAAACACTTCTAGGAGCAGTAGAGTTTGTAGAACCCTCTAGGGACAAAGAGAAGAGAGTGGAGGAACCTAAAACATCCTCATCCACCTTGGCCATAAAATACCATAAAATAAAGTATGATCTAGCTTTGATACCCTTCTATTAGGTATTTCCTCCTTCATTTCCCACTACACCAACACTTACTGAAGAAGAACTTATTGATGTGGATTTCTCAGCCACCACTCTAGTAGAGACTAATGATATTTTGCTTTTTATAAAAGAAAAATTTAGTAATAATGAATTCTACCACAAATAATTGGTGTATAGATTCAAAGGATATGTTGAATCAAAATAAAAACATGATTAATTACAATAAAAATTAGAATTTGTTAGAAATAGAATCAGATATCTGAAGGAAAAGATTTGTAATTTGCATGAAACTACTAAGCTACTAATGGAGTGTAGACCCCCTTCTAGAGTGTATGCTATATACTTCAAAGAAAAATGGTTAAAATTTAGGTATGATAAGATTTATAATGATCAATATTATATGGCATATGACCCAATATATTTTTTATGAGTATATACATGTTGATCATAATCTTCAAGCCTAGCTAAGTGAATTCTACATTCACCAATATGTTGTTCCCAGTGATACAGAATGGAATCTCAACATCTATTTGGGGGATGTCATGTTAAATGAATTCTATTCATATGTTTTGAATGAAATTTAAAGAAAATAAATGGAATAATATCAAGGAAAGGAGAAAAAATCCACCCTAATGATCAAGAGCGAATCCAAAGATTCAGATGTTGTAGTAGAAGAATAGATCTCATTTATGAACATAAATGTTCCACAAGAATGGGTTGTCAAAAAATAGTTCAAAGTCTAAAACCAGTATTTGAGTCTCATGGAAGGAGATGGAAGGCAAATTTTTGTTGTCTTCTCTCATAGATGGGAATAACTCTCAGATGCCTTGAAAAGGAAGGAACCATACTCCCCTCAAAACTTTAGGAAGGCCATCCACAGAGTATAATTGTATATTAAACTTGTCAAGAAGTGGAGAATACAATGGTTGGGATTGATGTTTCAACCCCGTATATTTTGGTTCCCAATCCTTGACTAGAAAGGAAATGTTCTAGCTGACATAGAGGTAGAAAGGAAAAGATGGAAACACATTGAGAATGCTAAAGGTTTTATATCTTGGAAGGGTCAAGATGTCCTAAACACCTAGATTTTATACAATTTTGTGGTTTCAAAATGCAACCAAGACTTACTCTAGGTTGAGCAAGAGGCTAAGTATGGGGGAGTGATGAGGCCACCAATTTATTACTTTTATAACCTCATCCATTCTTATTCTATGTAAATCCCATAACTATCTATCATTAATTCAAATAAATGAATGAAGTTATGATTTTGTATGTTCATTGATGTGTGTGTGTGTGTGTGTGTGTGTGTGTGTGTGTGTTATGTTATCAATTATTAATTCTTTTCATTGATTGAATTATATCAGTATGACTTTATCTAACAAGAATTTGAAGGGTCATGTAAATCTATAAAAAAATTCTAAGCCATAGCTACTACAAGCTACCCGTAACAACTATAGGCTTCACCTATAGGTTGCATGTAGCCACTGTAGAGTGCCCAAAATAATTGTAGGCTTCACCAAAAATTTACCTACAACCACTATAAAATACCCACAACAACTATATGCTTCACCTATAGGTTGTCTAAAGCCACTATAGAATACTCACAACTATAGGCTTCACCTACATGTTGTCTATAGCCACTATAGAATGCCTGTAGTAACTAAAAGTTTCACCTACAAGTTACCTATAGCTACTGAAGAGTGCCTACATCCATTATGCAAAGTAGAGTCATTATTGAGGAGATCTTTTAGACACATCCAACTATCATGGGAAACCAAATGAATTATTGGAAAGAATCATAGTTGTACGAATTCCCTACATACAAGGAGACATTAGATGTGTTGCCAAAGATGGTAAAGATAAAGATAATGAGAAAATACAAAAAGAAATAAAATAACAAAACAATATGCCTTGTCTCTAACCCATTCAAACCTAAAACAATTAATTGTTGATGCTTGAATTACACCCTTGAGAAGATGTTCAACTCTCTTCATCCAAGCATCAAAATGGAATCATCTCTCTTGCTATGGGTGATAATTCTATTGAGATAAATCTCTAGATTAGGGGTTATCCCCCCTTGATGTACCACTTAACTACTACTTTTACTAATACTAACTTTTGGGGGTGAAAAAGGAATGAAGGAAACTAAAGCAAACCTAAACTAATGGAGGTGATACACCAAAATAGATGATGAATTCCAACCATATGTATATGACACTTGTGACAAAAAAATGACTAACATACACTTTTTAGTCTTTGTCTTCTTGCATCAATATTATACTGTGAGGTCATGAAATATTCTCTTATGATAGGAAGACTAGACAGGAGGCCTCAAATGGCACTAATGAAAAGACAAACTCACTTAGACATGGACATCTCTTGGAACAGTTCATGTTCCCTACAAGAAGAAGCTGATAATAAGTGAAAGAATGAATTACAATGCTAGGAATCCATAGCTTCACTAAGTAAATTCAATATTCAAGTAGATCACACTATGAATAGTTGTGGAAGAGGTTGTTTCTCTAAATTTTTACCAATTACATTCAAATGAGGAAGAAACTAAGGTTAAGAGGTTGGGTTTGATGTTACCCAGATTTAGTGCACACTGTATCCAAGCTTTGTGGGAGCTCCTCTTTGGCTATGGAGGAAACACCTATAGTAAGAATGAAACATGAACAAAGAAGATGTTAGAAGAGGATATGGTGGACTACCAAGCTACGCACTCAGTCCTGAAAGCGTGAAGCTTCCTTAAGGGATGACAATCCACTATTTAAAGAAAAGAGTTTTGTAAAGGAAGAAATGATAAATGACTAAGAAAGAGAAAAATAGATAGTGTGTACTTGTTCTCTATAGTCTGTGTATCACAGTCACCAACATTGGTAGGTTTGTCAAGGTCGGTGGGGTAAATGGCACTAACATCGGTTAGGTTGCTGATGTCGATAGGGGTTGTTGGCCTTGGATGAATTTTAGAGTATTTCTAGGGTACATAGGGGTTTTTTGGAAGTTTAGAGGTTAGTGCAGGGTTATAAGAAGGTGAATGAGGTCTAAGGAAGGGTATAGGTAGAAGTTGGAGTGTGAAAAAGGGGTGAGAACAAAGGGAAGGCTTTTCAGCCCCTCCACGAAAAAAGTCGAGCCTCTCAACAGTATTTAGAAATATTAATAAAAACTAATTAAAAATGTATTCTAAAACACTGAAATGAGAACCAGAGGTGTCAAAATGCTTATTCCCATTATGGTTGATGTTGAGGTCCTCGTACAATGTTTCAATCTAGTCTTTGGAATGACTTGTGTAGAGCTTCAGTAGGTAGGAGAATGATAGTCGAGTTCTAGTGCTTGAGGTCTCAGAGTGTGCACATCAATGTGCAAAAAGGTGGGGGTAGCTCAATGTTAGAGTTTGGATTATGTAACTGATGTCGGTGATCCCGTCGGCATCGACATTGGGCTGCTGACATTAGTTGACTATTGAATGGCATCAGTGGAGAGCGAATAAGTAAAAGGGTTATTTTTAGCTCTTTGCCCATTTCTCCACCTGCCAAGTGCCTTTTCCATTAGAGAATGATCAAAAGAAGGGATTATGAGGCACGAGAGTTGGTTAGGGAGTTAAGATGGAGTGAGAATAGGTCATGGGTAGTCAAGATTTGGAGGACCTAGTCTCAGGGTGACTCATAGGATAAGAAATGGTCTTAGGGTGAGGTGTCTAGGTGAGGTGTCCAAGGGGTGAGGTAATTAATTTAAAATAAGTAGTTTTTAAATAAATAAGGTGTGCAAGTGTGGGTTAAGAGTGTTAACATTTATAAGGGGACCAAGGGGGCATTGACATGATATTAGTGTCTACATTTGCCCCTTTTTGTCTCGTGGTTTCTTCTGACGAACTACAAGACAAAAATAGATGGAGGTTGCCCCAGGTATGGGATGAGGATTCCCCCTCAAAGCAGAAATTGAGAGAAGGTAATTTGAAATTAGGTGTTGATTTGATAGGTAGTGGATGGGTAGGATGAGGTTAGAGTGTGAATGTCACAATAGTTGAGATTGCGAGTATACCACTTCAAGGTTAGAGTGTGAATGTTGCAATAGTTGAGATTGTGCGTATACCACTTCACTTGATAGGTAGGTCAAATTGTCACAGGCAAGGTCGAGGAGGACTAAAATTGAAGTAACTGGTCTCCAACTTATTAGTGGTAGCTGATTGGGTTAAAATGATCAAAGATATAGCTCTAATGGTCGAGGAGGACTAAAATCAAAGTAACCAATCACTAGCTTATTAGTGGTAGCTGATTGGGTTAGATTGATCAAAGTTGTAGTTCCAATGGGCATCATGTTCCAAATATCTAGGAAAGGAAGTGCTCTTAGAAAACACAAAAATGTCACAAATATTGGGGATCAACTTGGTTGTGATCTGACAATAGGTGTGAGGGGCACATATAATTTGCTAACTATTCGTGATGTATCATATGCAATCAAAACAACCAAGACAAAGTTGTCTTGAAAGTGGTCATGGTCTGAGGAGATAGTCACGATCTCTGAGGTCATTTGTCAAGTCGAGATGAGATATAAGTGATCTCAAGTGTTGTTTTTTGTGGTTAGGGAGATGTATGTGATCTCCAATGTGCCCCATGAGAAGGCAAGGGTGACTTCTACAGTGTCAGGGCTAGTTGTTTGGTCATGATTTTGGGCAGTTTAGAGAAGACCTATGTTTTAGATAGATAGGTGAGCCTAGGGTTTAGATAGTTGGTCCATTAGGTAGATGAACGAACAAATGGCTGAGCTACCCTTAAAAGACCCCATGTCAACTAAGTGCTGCCTACATAACCCCTATTTTAAGGGCTTCAAGCCAATGTAATTCTCCCAAAAGGGAAGAAGAGTCAAAGAGGTTGATAGTTGTTTTGGTTATGTTAGTGTTTTTAGCATTTCCCATATATTTGATGGTACATGCTTGAAATGATGGATGTATGATGATGTTATAGCCTTTTCCATATTGTGTTATGGTGTATGTTGTAACATAGGTTATGTGGTTTTTCATCCTTAGCAAGTTTCCATATTGGTGATGGTGTATGCTAAAAATGAAATGATTTTATTTATGCTTCAGCAGGTTTCCATATTGGTGATGGTATATGCTTGACATAAATTGTGGTGGGTTGATAGTTTCCATGTGTATTGTTTTCCATAGAAATTAATGTGAATGGGCAATAATAATTTATATAACACAAATTGGTATATGCATTAAATAAATCATGATGTTATGTGAGTGGTTAGAAAATGTTTTGGTTGTATTTTATCAAAAACATGTAATGTTATTTATGATAGAATTGAGTTGAATGTTAGGTTCATAACTTTATAGTGAAGATTATGAGATGACAATATGTGAGCATATAATTTTTAAGACACTGCATCCTAAAAGATAAATTAGCATGTGACAAAAGTGTGTAAGAAGTGAAAGGCGCATTGCTCTTTCATTGACAAGGACCATAATGATAACATAGATAGTGTTTTTGCAAACAAAAATCCCGGTTCATGCATTACGTCATTGACCATTGGTTTTTGTTAGAGAAGTACCCTAATCACTTGATGTTAAGTGAGCTCAAAATCCCTTGGGTATTTTTGGGTAATAGTTGTCATTATGTGATATGTGAGGATAGCATAACCCTTTTTAGCAGGGATAACTTTGCCCCTTTTATAGGTGACCCTGAGAATGACTATAGGCAAGTCCATGACTTAATAGTTTGTTAGTCTCTTTTTTTTTGGTAGATTGATCAATGTGGGAAGTCTACTTGGGGATGTTGTTTTGTTTTGTGGTCATGTGAAGCTGATCGATGCGGGAAGTTCTAAGAGGGTGTTATTTTTTAGTAAAATTTAGGCATAGCCATCCTTCGAGGGAGTGGTTTATATTTTGCTTTGTATGTTTTGATGTCTTTGAATAGCTATCTGTCAAGGGAGCATTCTATTAATTATAGCAATAATGCAGTTATCCTTCAAGAGAGTAGTCTACATTTATAGTTAATGACCTTTTAATATTTTGTTAGGCATCCCAGTTTTATGTTTTCTTATTGACTAAACTTTTAGTCATGGACAAAGCATTAATGCTTAAAAAAAAGGTTAACTAATTTTTGTAGGGAAAAAGGGTTGAAAGGAATAGGAATGAGGATGACGGGGGTTGCTCAAGGGATGAGCTCAAGTTAAACATCAAGTGAATGATTACTTGGTTAACAATAAAATGGTCGTAAATGCAAGGCATTAAGGGGCTTAGGTTCTGGCCGGCCTTCAAGAGAAGACAGATGATAAGTGCCTGATCCATACTTGTGCATTATTATATAAGGTTTGAGCCAATTAGGAGCAAACTTGCCTTGTTTGCTTCTTTCCATATTGGTCATGTGTTGGTTTTCTTTAAGGATGAGATCTCTAATTTTGAAATCTTGCTCTTTTAAATTTTTGTTGTAGGCACGCTTGATGTGTTCTTGGTAGATATGAAGATGATAAGATTAGCAAGATGACATTCATCAAGTAACTCGAGTTGTGTTAATCGATCTTGACAAATGTCATTGTTAGAGAGTATGTCATGTAAGGAGATGCGAAGAGATAGTATTTGTACTTCAAGAGGCAAGATGGCCTCAGTTCCATACACTAAGGAGAAAGGTGTAGCACCCATAGGGGTTCGGATGCTAGTGTGGTAGGCCCACAAAGCGAAGGGAATGTGAGTGTGCCAATCCCTTCTAGTGTCGTTGACCACCTTTATTAAGATTTTGGTTAGGATTTTGTTAGAAGTTTCTACTTATCCATTTGCTTGTGGATAGTAAGGTGAGGAAAAGCTGATTTTTATGCCAAAAGCATCGCAAAGTTTTTGGATGGTGTTTTTTTAAAGGATTTGCCATTATTGGTGATTATCTTGTGAGGTACACTGAATCGACAGATGATGTGGCAGTTAATGAAGTCGATAATTTTGTCAGCTTTAGTGGAGATTAGGGGAACAAATTCCACCCATTTAGTGAAATATTAAGTTGCTATGATAATAGATTAATGTCAGAGAGATGAATGAGGGTTAATCTCACCAATTAGATCTAAGCCCCATCATGAAAAGGGCTAGAAATCCTTAGCAACTTGTAAAGTGTGGCTAGGGACGTGAAGTAGGTTAGCATGTTGTTGGCATTTGATACAATGCCAAACATAGTCACTATAGTCTTGGTGAAGAGTGGGCCAATAATATCCCAGGTGGAGGTTGCACTTTGCAATCGAGTTACCACTTAAATGTCCTCCACAAATCCCATCATGGACTTGTTTGATGGCATGAGATGTCTCAGTGGTGGTTAGGCAACGAAGAAGGAGGCCATAAAAACCTCATTTGTAGATAGGACCCCCTAGCATGGTGTATCAGTAGTACGCTTGATAAAATCCCACCGTCCATTGCTAGAGAGGTTAGGAAGAATGATAGAATAAGTCAAGTAGTCAACAAGTTGTTTATACCAAACATCATGTGGACTAGAGTCGATATTGCCAACAAAGTTGATGTTAGTTAAGATATATGAGGGAAATGCCAAATGGTGTACCATGACATAGATTCTCAAAGAAGCAGATAAAGATGGGATGTGTGAGGCAAGGGAGGCCATTGTGTCAGCAAACTTATTCGTAGAGCAAGGAATAGTTTGCAAGAGATAACGGTCGAAAGACCTTAACAATGTGTCAACATGGTGTTTATATCATTGCAAAACTTCATTTTTACAAAGATATGAACCGTTAATCTGATTAATGACTAGTTGCGAGTTGCCAAAGATATTGATTGTCTTAATGCCCAAGAAAATGGTAGTTTGAAGCCCCAAAATTAAGGCTTCATACTCAACCATGTTATTGGTGCATTCAAAGTTGAGTTTGAAGGATAGAGGCATGGGCTTGCCCTCGTGAGGGATGAGAATGACCCCTGCACCCCCACTGAGTTGAAATTTAGATCCATCAAATAACATTATCATTTGATAGGGGATGTCATTGGTGGATAGCATGGTGATAAACTCGTCAAGAAATTTGTAGTTAGAGGGTTGGTTATCAGGTAAAGGGGCATCTGCTATTTGGTCAGAAATCATTTTCCCCTTTATACACTTTTGTTAAATGAATTTTAAATCAAACTCAGTGAGAAGCATGAGCCAATGAGCCATACATTGGTTTTGGTATGGCTTGGAATGCATGTATTTGAGAGGGTCAGTGTGGGTGATGACGTAAGTCTTATGGTTGAGGAGATAGTGGCAAAGTTTAGAGGCAGTAAAGACTAATGCCAAGCAAAGTTTTTTGGTATGAGTATACCAAGTTTTGTAATTAATGAGCATTTGGCTTATATAATAAATTGCTTGCTCACAATGTTGTTTGTCTCGATGCAAAATCATGGCACCTAAGGAATGAGTTGTTTCTAAAATGTAAAGATAGAAAGTTTGGTCATCTTTAGGTGGAATAAGGACTGGTGGAGAGACAAGATAGCGTTTAAGAGCCTCAAAATCCTCTTGACAATTCTTATCCCAATTAAAGGAGATGTCCTTCTTGAGGAGGTGGTGGAGGGGTTAGCATCAGTCAGATAGCTGTGAGATGAAGTGACAAATAGATTGAAGCTTCCCTTGTAGGCTGCGAAGTTGTTTTAGGTTAGTTGGTGGGGGCATCTTGAGTATGGCTTGAATCTTAGCTGGATCTACCTCAATGCCACAGAGAGAAATGATGAAACCTAAAAGCTTCCTTAGAAAACCCCAAAGATGCATTTCTTAGGGTTGAGTCAAACATTATATTGTAGTAGACGAGTGAATATTGTTTTGAGAATGGTTAGGTGATCATGGCAAAGTTTGGATTTCCCCAGCAGGTCATCCACATAGTCCTCCATGATTTTGTGGAGGAGATCATGAAAGATATAAGTCATGGCATGTTGGTATGTAGCACCTGCATTTTTCAGGCCTAAAGGCATGACCCTATAGCATAATGTCCCCTATGGGGCGATAAAGGTGGTTTTATGTTGATCTTCTGGGGTAATCAAGATTTGGTTATATCCTAAAAACCCATCCATGAGGGATAGCATCTCATGACCAGCTGTAAGATCAACAAGTTGGTCAATGTTTGGCAAAGGAAAGTCATCCTTTGGGCAAGCTAGGTTGAGGTCATGATAGTCAGTACAAATTCAAATTCCCCCTGTTGCTTTTGTGACAGGGACAATGTTTGACACCCATTACGGATAATCAATGGGTTGAATAAATGAGATAGAGAGAAGACATTGAAGCTCCTCTTTGATAAGGAGTGTGATGTGGGGATGCATCCTTCGAAGCTTTTGCCTGACAAGCTTAGCTTTGTGGTTCATGACAATGTTGTGGATGACAATGTCAAGGTCAATACTGGGCATCTTACTATAGGACCAAGCAAAGGCTTTTTTATGATCTGTAAGAAATGTGGTATAGTCAATTTGTTCCTGGGCATCTAAAAATTGACCAATCTTTAAAATGTGAGGAACATCAAAAGATGGGAGATTAATGTCAATAGTTGATTCATTTAACATAACTTGTGTTTCTAAAGGAAGAGATCATTGTATGAAGGAGTCATCCACACCCATGTAGGTGAGTATGGCATCATCGTCCAGGCATTGGATAGTGTTGATGCTAGAAAATTCATCATCTATCATGTCTGGATAAATGAGAGGAAGAGACCTTGATGCCCCACCTAGTTGATAGGTCAAGGGTTCCAAGTGAATAAAATTTATGGAAAAACTAGGAGGAATGGAGACCACCGACTCTGTAGGTGAGGGTGGGTGAATAGGTGAGCTTGGAGGAGAATGTTCTATGACAATTTCATGGCGAGGGATCTTAGAAGGTTTTATAGGTTCTTCGAAACCCATGCCATGTTGTTTCTTGGCATTTTTGGTTGCCTCATCATTTGGAGGCTTAATGGGCTTGTGGGGACCTTGTTCATAATGCCCAAAGCCAAAACCCTTCCACGCACACCTATGAAGATAGGTGTGAGCAAAGCTAAGGTTGCCGAGGAAGGAGAAATCACAAGTGAATAGTCAAGGTGATGAGAGAGGATTTCCAATAGTAGGAGCCCAATCTAGCCCTCCATAGGTGAGATTAATTTGGAGATTGGGAGGACCATATGGGATGACCATTTCAATGCGATGGTCATAGTTAGGGTGGTGATGAATTTTTCCATATTCTTGAGGAGTTTGGAACATGTCAAGGGTAAGCAAACAATACTCCCCAAGTGAAAGGCACTGGAAGGTATCTTCCATAGGATCTTTCATGGTCACTTGAGGAGTAGGTGTAGGTGTGACCGGTGTTTGCGAGCTTATTGAGGCTTTTGCGAGCAGAGGTGGTGTTTGGGTGGATGTTTTCAAAGGGATGAGAACATCATTAGGTCGGTAGGTCATGTTGCATTTTTTAAATGGGGAAGGGTCAGCAAGAATGACATGAACCTATCCCTCATGTTCAAACTTGACACAACAATGCAACATGGAAGGGACACAAGTCATGGCATGTATCCAAGGTTGTCCCAATAGCATGTTATATTGGAACTCCCCCTTGATGATATAAAAGAGTTCCAGAATTGTATGTGGGCCAACACAAACATGCAAGACCACAGTGCCAATATTAGTGGTAGTGGCATCATTGAAAGAATGAAGAATTACATTAGTTTTTGCCATGCAGTTCTTTAGAAGGGCTAGTTGATCATATATGTGGGTAGAAATGATGTTGATGCTAGCACCTCCATCAATCATAACCTGCTTAATATGAGTTAGATCAATGTAAGCCATGATAAAGAGGGCAGCATCCTGATCTTCCAGGTTGGAGCAAGAATCTCATAATCACTAAAGGTGATGGAGGCAACGGTGGGTAATGATTTGACTAAAGCAGCCAATGGTTGGGGCTCTTCAAGTTGGACCTCCACTGCCTATAGAGCTTTGATCAAGGCTTGGCAATTTTGTGGAGAGGTTTGAATTAGGTCATATAAATACATCTTCACGGGGGTTTGGTGAAGTTGTTTCACCATGGAGTCACGAATTGCCTCTGAAGATGTTGGTTGAGATGTGCCCAAAATAGAAATCTTGGGTTTTGGTGGTTGAGAAGGCTTGATGAATGGATATGTCCAAGGGATAAAAACTTGCTCTTTTCCTTTATTCTTTAGGGTTTGGGACTTGGTGGCCACATTAATAGTGTTTATTTTGAATAAAGGGGGAGAAGGTGGTAGAGGGACCATAATCTCGCGTTGGGATCTCGATTCAAGTGAGGAGGTTTGGGAGGCATGGGATGGTGTTGGTAGTTTTTCACAAAGGTGGTCAAGAGAATCCTCAATGAGAAGGGTGTCCTTTTCTAGGTGTTGGTGAATGATAACCTTAAGAGCATTGCAACTCTCATTATCATGCCCAAGTGTGCAATGATACAAGCAAATTTTAGTGTCATTGAACCAAGATGGTTTTGATCTAAGAGGTTCATATGGCTTAATGGGTGGTATAATGATGCTATAAGATTGCAACAATCAATGTAACAGTGAAGCATAGGAATCCACTAATGGGTCTACGCTTGTTGTTGCAATAGGGGTTGACAACTTCTATTTAGGAGTTGTAAGGGGAGTTTTTCATACCACCTTTTTGGTTGGTGGTGTGACCACACGCATAGATGGCACTTTCTTGAAGAGAGATGTCAAATTTATTAGAGGAAATATGTTTTTGATGGGTAGAGGGAGTAATGGAGGTAATTTGTCTTTGTGAGGTATTGGAATAGGGAGCACTCCTGTTAAAGTGGAAGGATGTGGACCCAAGATAGAAGGAAATAGTGAAAGTGGGGGAGGAGTAAACCGATGTGGTTTAGCATCCTTCTTTAGTATGGTGCGAGGACCACTACTATGTGGGGTGAGGTTCAAATCTAACTTCACTTGTGGGTGAGTGAGCTTTGATATAGGGCAAACACTGAGAGATCTAATTTGTTTCAACATAGTGGATGCCTGTGAGGGTTTGGATTCAGACATGGAAGGCTGAGCTTTTGATGATTTAGAAGTGGAAACCCAATCTTCATCAGAGTCTTTAGGGTAAATCATCATAGAAAAGTTGGCAGTATAAGGTGAAGCAATATGTAGAGGATAAGGAGCCCTAAGTCATTCCCATAACACCTCATACTCTAGGTTCCTAGAATGGAGGAATCCTAAGTTTTTTGCCAATCGAGAGAAGGGTTTAGATGATGTTGCGTGAGGCATTATAGTCAGTCCTTTAGAAGATTTGGGTGATTGTGAGAGCAGACACATGTTAGACATAGTGATCATGGGCCAAAGGTGAGAGAGAACTGTCACTAGATCTTCCTCAGTCAAAGTGGGTGAGGTGGCAAGTTCCTCTCTCGATGGAGAAGGGATTAGAGAATTTGGCTCTTCAAGCAGATAGAGCGTAGGGATGATTATGGCTTCCACATGTGGTTTAAGAGTGGGGAAAGTATGATCCTCTATTGGTGATAAGAAAGATAAGGGTGGGGCCACTAGCATTGGTACTGTCAAAGCATCCTCCAATATAGGAGAGATCAAGGTAGACTCTCCTACGTGTGAAAGGGGGTGGATGGAGGACTATCCTCCATCGATGAAGGAAAAATAGGAGAGGAAGGCTCCTCTAAAGGGTGAAGTAGAGGGATGATGGCCCCTTCTACATGAGAGCATGGGGTATGAATGGTAATTTCTTCCAATGGTAGAAGAAGAGGGAAGGTGAGGGCAAGAGGAACAGGTAATATAGGATCCTCACAAGGTAGAAGAATGGGTAGAGGAGGTGCTTGATGTCATGGGGGTGATACAGGTGAAACGGGTTTATCCATGTGAGGAAGAGGGTGAGGCAAAGGGAGCTCTTCATTGTGTGGGGATGGTATGGGTAAAATAGGCTCTTCTACCTGTGGTGGAGAAATGGGTGAAATGGGTTAAGCAACCTCTTAAAAATGTAGGAGAGGTTGGATAGGAATGAAAGGAAAGACCATGTTGACCATGCATATGTTGCATTCTTGAGGGTCATCAACCATGGTCTGAATATTATTCTGACTTGGGGGATGGTTAGGAAATGGTTGCCTAAAGACATCCATGTTTTGGTTGGTCGGTGCATTAGGGTTATCCAAAACAAGGTCCCCTTTGTCTAACATGTCTTGAACAATGTTTTTGAGGGTCTTACAATTATCCGTGTCATGACCCTTGACACAATGATAATTACAAAATTCATTTTCCCTATACCATGCAGGGATGGCTCGTGAGGAGTCAAATTAGACAGGTGCTCAAATTTGAGGGAGGTTGAGGACTCCCTACTGCACTAATTTATCTAATACAAAAGCATATGATTCTCCTATTAGAGTGTATCATCACTAGTCATACCATTATTGGAATTGTCTAGTGATGTTTTGCGAAGTGGAGGGCTCAGATTGATTGGTTTTGGTAGAAGATGGTGACTTAAGGACCAAAACATTCATCGATCCCTTGGACTTGGGGTGAGAAGAAGAAGGTTTAGAAGAGGAAGGGTCATTGGGTTTTGCGTTGGTATTTTTTCTATGCAATTTGACCCTGTCTTCTTTGACTGCATGGAGTTCAATATTTCAGGCCATAGTGAAAGCTTCATCGAATGTGCAAAAAGTTTGAACTCTCAGAGATGAGATGTGCTTGGTACATGCTCTTGAAAAGAGCTCAATGAGCTCAGGTTGAGGTAGTGAGAAGGAGAGTTGGTTGATCAAACCTCTCCAACAGGTGATGAAGTCAGCTATTAACTCATCCTCAAATTTTCTAATGGAATAAAGGTCTATGATGGAGACCTTCTTGGTAATATTGATTGATAAATGATTAAGGAATAACTGAGTGAGTTGAATGAAGGTGAAGAGAGAATGACTAGTACTGGAGCTATACCAGTCAAGGGTAGTGCCAGAAAGTGACATAGGGAATGTGCGAAGAAATAACGCATCATCATGTGCTATGAGGTAGCAAGTGTGTCTAAACACTTGCAGATGTTGTTGTGGGTCCTCTTTACTCTAAAAGTGAGTAAATTTTGGGAGTTTCCACTAGATAGGGTATGGTTGAATAGGAATTAAAGGGTGGATAGGTTCATTACAGATTTGTTCATACAAAAGAACACTCCTTGAACATGAAATAGATGTCTCAAGGTTGGACATCTTATCCATTAGCATCTTAATTAGATCGGAAGATGGATTGGCATGAGGGGCACCCCTAAGTTATATGGTACCTATAAGGCATTAAACATGCTTGGTTACATTTGTGTAGGTGCAACATACTGATAGTTCATCATAGGGGCCAATGTCGAGGCCAAGGGGGCTTGTGCCATGAAGTTGGAGGGCACAACTTGACTAGATGCTGCCAAGGGTGGTTGAATGGCAGCAACACTAGTTAAAGGATAGGTATTCACTCTCATGTTTATAGGTGTAAGAGTAGGTGGGATAGAGACAATCAAGTTCTGGAAAGGTGTCAAACTTGGTTGAATTGATTGCGATTGAGGGGGTACAGAAACCCCGATGGAGGTAGGGCAAGAAAGGATAGAAGGGGAGGCCAAATCTTGAACATGGGCCATGGTTGGGTTACTGGTTGAGGCAATGGCCTGAGTGACCATAGGTTGGGTAGTGAATGTTGTTGATATCATTCCACTTCAACCAAAGAATTTGGCATCCCATAAATAGGGTTACCCAAAGGATCTCACGTTTGGCTTCTAGTGAGATAATGTTGGAGAGCCTTGACATTGTGGTCAAGGAATCTCTCAAAATCTTAATCTCCTTCGAGAACAATTGGAGGTTGATCGGTAGGGGTAGGTTGGATAGGAGTATGCTCAGTGTTTGAAGTATACTCCATTAGATGACTTGGCACAAAGGGAAAAGGTGGAAGTGGTTGTTGACTCACATGGCCAACAAGGAATTTGGCTTGACTACGTGCAGGACCATCCAAGGTGAAAGGGGTTCAAGTTCCAAAAACTATGTGTTTTAGTTTTAGAAAACCAGAATTTGTGTTAAGAAACAAGAAATTTAGGTTTTAAGCTTATTTTTTGGAAAATTTTTTATTTATTTATTGACAGTGACTGATGTTGGTTGTTTAACCAATATTGATTATAAAATGTTGCTGACATCGGTCAGTTAACCAATGTCAGTGAAGGTTTGGTTGCCGACATCGATGGAAAAATTGATGTTGGTTTTTATGTAATTCCAAAAACATAGAAGATTGATAGTTTTTGGAAGAAGAAGATATTTTGAGTTGTTTTAGACTTCAAAATGGTATGACCTTACCAACTCAAACACTCAGATAAAATTAGTAGAATAGATGATTAGGCAAGAAACCTCTAAAATGTTAGATTCTTAGGAATGAGTTTTAAAGTCATGGTGGTTTATGCCTTAAGAGAATGTGTTGGGAGTTTTGCTTTTAGAATAGGTCCTAGAGAAGAAGTTTATGGTTAGTTTCAGGTTGTGTTATAGTGCTCAAAAATATCTATGTTAGGGTCAGTACGTGGCCTGGTGGTGGAGCTTGCTCCCTTCACTTCATGAACCTAAAGCCGAGCTGGGCCACTTAGCTAGAATATACCTTCCCTATAGTTTATACTCTGCTAGAGAACAGAGTGGGTCCTCCTCTTGGTGGTGAAATCCAAGTAGGATCGCTAGGTGGGGTAAGGTATCCACTAGGTGATGAAATCCTAGACGGGCCTTGTCTCAAGTAAGTTTATGTGTTTGATTTGAAGTGATTGTGGTTTGGTTGTGTAACATTTGTGCACTAAGATTCATTTATAATGCTTTAATTACTAAGTGGGCTAAGTGTGCATCCAAACAAGAATGAAATGCAATAGTTTTTAACCCAAATCAAAATATGTTATTCAAATGCAAACAAATGGAGAAGAGGTAAAGAGTATGAGTTTTTCACTACTCTATGATGCATGCAAGAAGCAACAAGAAGAGAAAAAGATGTTCTTTTTAACCTCTACTAATGATTTCCTTTTGAAACAAAAAGATAGAAAGTAAGAAAAGCTAAGTTTTTTATTTCTCAAGAAATAAAGGGCAAAGAAGAGGGGATGCAAGAAGTGAATATTTTTCTAATGCATCTACATGAAAATTTGATTTTTAAAAGAAGAAGAATGAACCCAAGGAAAACTCCAAGGGTCCCACTGGGCGTGCTAGAATGTTTCTCTAAATTTTTACCAATTACATTCAAATGAGGAAGAAACTAAGGTTAAGAGGTTAGGTTTGATGTTACTCGAATTTAGTGTGCACCGTATCCAAGCTTTGTGGGAGCTCCTCTTTGGCTATAGAGGAAACACATATAGTAAGAATGAAACTTGAGCAAATAAGATGTTAAAAGAGGATATGGTGGACTACCAAGCTATGCGCTCGGTCCCAAAAGTGTGAAGCTTCCTTAAGGGATGACAGTCCACTATTTAAAGAAAAGAGTTTTGAAAAGGAAGAAATGATAAATGATGAAGAAAGAGAAAAATAAATAGCACATAGCTATTCTTTACAGTCTGAGTGTCACAGTCACCGACGTTAGTAGGTCTATCGAGGCCGATGGGGTAAATGGCACCGACATCGGTTAGGTTGCCGATGTCATTAGGGGTTATTGGCCTTGGATGGATTTTAGAGTATTTCTGGGGTACATAAGGGGTTTTTATAATTTTAGAGGTTGGTGTAGGGTCACAAGAAGGTGAATGAGGTCTGAGGAAGGGTATAGGTGGAAGTTGGAGTGTGAAAAAGGGGTGAGAACAAAGGGAATGCTTTTCAGCCCCTCCATAGAAGAAGTCAGGCCTCTCGACAGTATTTATAAATATCAATGGAAACTAATTAACAATGTATTCTAAACACTAAAATGAGAACCAGAATACTTAGCTCTATTAGGTGAAGAACCAGAGGTGTCAGAATGCTTATTCCTGTTATGGCTGATGTTGAGGTCCTCGTACAATGTTTCAATCTAGCCTCTGGAATGACTTGTGCAGAGCTTCAGTAGGTAGGAGAATGATAGTTGAATTCTGGTGCTTGAGGTCTCAAAGTGTGTGCATCAATGTGAAAAAATGTGGGGGTAGCTCAATGTTAGAGCTTGGCTTATGTAACTGATGTCGACAATCCCACTGGCATCGACGTTGGGCTGCTGACGTCGACTAACTGTTGACTGGCGTCCATAGAGAGAGAATAGGTAAGAGGGCTATTTTTAGCTCTTTGCCCATTTCTCCACCCACCAAGTGCCTTTTCCATTAGAGAATGGTCAAAAGAAGGGCTTATGAGGCACAAGAGTTGGTTAGGGAGTTAAGATGGAGTGAGAATAGGTCATGGGTAGTTAGGATTTGGAGGACCTAGCCTCAAGGTGACTCATAGGATAAGAAACAATCTTAGGGTGAGGTGTCTAGGTGAGGTGTCCAAGGGGTGAGGTAATTAATTTAAAATAATTAGTTTCTAAATTAATAAGGTGTGTAAGTGTGGGTTAGGAGTGTTAACATTTAGAAGGGGACTAAGGGGGGGTTGACATGATATTGGTGTCTACAGAGGTAAACACTTAGTCATTTTATTGATCAAAAGGTGTACAATTGAGTAAAAATTTTCCATAATCAGGTGGAACCCCAAAAATGAGCCAAGAGTAGCCATATATATAGCCTTATAGAGGGAGGCCAAGCAAAGGGAGTTCATGAGTCACATAGACATGTGTCAATTTGAGAAAAGAAATAGTTACATTACATTCTATAAGAAGCTTCTGATGGTTATACTAGTAGAATGAAGATATCTTGAATTACCTTTTTATATAGATGGGTCTATTGGTTGGAATTTTTTTTGAATTCTAGATGTACCTAATTGCCTTATCGAGCTGTGAAATGACATAACAACTCAAACTTTCAACTACATATTTCTTCTTTCTATATACAACTATTTAGGATCTCACCACCTGTCTTCTTAATCTTTGCCTTCTAGTTTCAACACTTTGTTTTAAACTTCAGTGACTATTTTCATAGTTTGAAGTTGATGTCTTGCGGGATGTCACTCCTTTGCTTGAATCTAACGTCTAATTTCCATAGTCTAAACTTGATGTTCTGCAGGCTATCACCTTAGGTATTTTCTTTGGACTTTTTTTCTTCGGCATTCTTTTAGACTTTTTATTCATGGCCACTTTTCTCTAAAGAATTAATTCAGGCCTTTTTTTCCTTCTTTTATTTTAGCTTTTTTAATTGGTTCATTTCCTTCAAAATCATCCTCTCAAATCATTTTTCAGATAAAATGTTCAAAGAAATTCAGTCTTTTGGTCCCCTCATAAACTTCCTTCAAACAAAAAGTTTGAAAGAATTATTTCCTTTGCAATTTTCCCTTTGATATTTTTGAAAAAAAACCCTTCAGCTTCTCAGAGTGGTCTCTTTCTCTTCGGCCTTCTTGTGGATACCCTTCAAAAAAAGAAACATACCCTTTAGGATTTTGAAATGGTCCTTTAGAAAAATGAAATGATCCACCTTTTCTCTAAAATAATCCATTGGACTTTTTGTGAAGTACCCTTTGGAAATGGAAGTGACCTTTTGAAAGAATTATTTGGACCTTCAGAAAAGTTGTTTTGAACAAATGTCTAAAACAATTCTTTCCTTTAGTTTTTCTGCTAAGTGCCCTTTGGAAAGGCAAGTGTCCACTTTCAGGAAAAATGAAATGATCCTTTGAATAAAATCAAGTGACCCTTTAAAAGAATTACAAGTGACCCTTTGGAAGAATTTAAGTGTCCTTAAAAAAACCTATATTTATCCTTCAAACTTTTGGAAATGGTCTGCTTACCCTTCAAAAAAATCAAATGTCCTTTTTAGCTTGAAAGAACCCTTTGGGAAAGTTAAAGTATCTTTCAAAAAAATTACTTTAGAAAAAAGTTTTAAATAATTCACTTAAGTAAAAGGCTTCAAACAAAAAGTTCAAAAGAATTTGATAAGAACTTTAGAATAAAAGCTCAAAAGAAATATACTTGACGAAGGACCAAAACAAACCTTATGAAAGAATTCATTGGCAAGGACTTAGCCAAAAGACTAAAGAATAAATCTACCAAAAGGAAAACACTTGGGTTTTTACATGTAATAGAATTTAGCTTTGTATAAGAACACTTCTTGCATACTGGACATAAAATCTACATACTAGACATGGATAAAGGTATAGACTCTGACATGTTTTTCAAATAGGGATGCCCAATTTTAGCCTGAAAGGCTAAAATTTGGTCAACAAATTAGTGACTTGCAGTGGTAGTATGCCTTCTACACTGACTACACCGGTAGCCTAAAATAGTCCATTGGGCATGGAGTCAATTAAAGACTAAAATAAACTAGAAACCTTGACCATAATTTAGAACTTGGTCAACAAGACAACTATTAATTACCTCCAACACACAAAGGAAAAAGGCACATAATATAGACCAAATCAAACACACATGTGCTACTTATCACTTATGAAAAGAAAAGACACAATAGAAAAGAAATTAATTATGTATAGCTAATCAAATATGTTCTTTCCACTCATGGATCAAAGTGAAAACTTCTTAGGTTTCTATGGCAAGAAACTTCATGATTCCAGATAGGTAGTTGGTTGAAGTAGGAGCTTAGTGACTCATCCTTCTTTCTTACCACCTTGATTAACATGTATCTAAGTGAATTAGGTTCAAACATGTCTCCAACATCCATTTACTCATCTTATTCTTTGAAACATGTCTCATGTTGTTCCTTCATGCTAGTGTAATCCATCAATGGATTAATGGCTACTAATTCATCATATAGGTTTCATTTGACGTATGGCCCTCTTGGTATGCAACATTAACCAACTCATTCCTTTCTATCTCTTTGAGAATCTTGTCAAACTAATCTCTTTCTTCATCATGGATCTCTTGAATAAGGGTGGCTAGTGTGATGTTTGAGCTGAGGATAAAATTTTCTAGCTCATTCTAGAAATCATCATTTTATTCTCAAGAACTTATTAAAAATCTCTATCAAAATAATCAAACCTCTCTCCTTCCTACTCAAAAACAAAAATATCCAACTTTTTAGTAATAAAGGTCTCCATCTACTCAACAACATGATCTTGGACCTCATTTAACTTAGGTCCCGTAGCTCAGTCATTATCTTCATCAAAGTAACAAGAAGGCTCATCAAACAAAGGGAAAGAAGGCTCACCATGCTTACATTCTTCATCTAACATTGACAAGTGAAGCTTGTCAATCTCATCTTCATATTTCTAGACCATTTGAATGTATGTGTAACATATATCTTCTCCTTGAATCATGTCACCTTCAAGAGTCACTTGTTCAACCTTATTTTCAAGAAAATCTCCTAGAACAGCCACCTCTTGAGATATGATTTGACTACATTATTCATCTTTGATAATTCCTTCCACCTCATGTTCATGATGATGATCACCATGATGATGTTCATATGGAGTATCTATGATGATCTCATCTTCATTCTCACTCATGATAGTTCCCTGATCAGCCAAGAATTGTATTTTCTCTTGCTCACTTTCCTCCTTTAAAACACATTCCTCTTTAGGATGGAATGAAATGAAGGGTGAATGGATAGGTTTGTGAGTATAAAATATATGAGTTATGGTATGGAAGGTAATTAAATATGAAAGGAGTTAAATAGGAGTGTGTAATGAAAGAGAGGACTTACGAATGAACTTTGAAAAGAGGCAAGCACTAGTGAGATCAAAATCAGATTGGGAATGAGAAGGGAGGTTTTCTTAGGGAAGCTCATGAGGAAGAAGAGGTAAGCCTTGGGATAAAATTGATTTATTCTCTTCCTTCCACTTGACCAGAACTTAATCTACATTAGATATATCTTGATAAATTTCTTTTAAGGGGTGTATATGGGTTGTGTTTAGACATATGATCTTCTATTAAGTCTAAACCATCCATTATATGATCTTCTATTAAGTCTTTAATATGTTTAGGTAGGTTCTCTTAGAAGAGTCTTTCTTGGAGATGATGTGCATCATCATGATGATGAGGAATATCTTTATTTTTTATTTCATACTCTTAAATAATACTCCTCTTCTTTCCCACCCCATGATTTCACTGTTTCATTCCAACTCATGATCTTAGGATTGGAACTCTCTTCTTGAGAATAGGTATCAAATTCATCTTTCTCAAGGTCTTAAGCTGGTTCATGATAGAAAATTTTCCAACTTATAATCTTTACATCATGTTGAAGGACTTAAGGAGGTTTAGGGGGATCAGGAAGAGTTTGCACATGCATAGGAAGAGTTGTTGGAGGATGGACCTGTTATTTTCCAATAAAAGTAGGATGATTTTCTTCAAGGGAGGGATCACAATATAAGCAATTGACAAAATTAATTTCCATAAAAGGATTTTCTAATGTTCTTTGGTGTTGGATTGTTAGGTACAAATGATTAATAAGAGGAGTGGTTAATGCATTAGATAGGTTAGAAGGTTGACTCATTTTATTTTGGTGAGCAAGTGTTATTTGATTAAGAGGATTTGGTGTATAGGGGAAGGGTTTCTTTTATAGAGGAGGAGGTTATTTTGGGATGGAAGAAGGTATATAAGGTTTACTACCTTGATTGAATTTTATCCTCTACCTTACTAATTCTTCTCTATGGATTGCATGACTTGAGCTTTCTTAAACAAGCATTCCTCCTTGTGCATAAGCTCTTGTTGATATCTGTTTTACTTATTCAACCTATCCATTTCTAAAATTTGCTTCTCAAATTCCAATGTCATCTCCATATCAATCTTAGATTTACTAAGAGAAGGACACTTAGGAGGGATACTTGAAGTGATTTCATGAATAACTTGATCATTATCAAAACTATATTAAGGAACACAAGATATATACTACTCAATAATAGAATTATACATACCAAATATGATTTATTGATGCACTAGGGCTGCTTGACCAACTAATTCAACTCGAAGTCACCATTGGTGTTAATAAAAATGCCTCCAAAAGGCTAATTTATTGAATAATATACTAAGAATTCTTCAACTCCTTGGACAAATGATCCCATTGAGCATGCCAAAAACTGTTGATACATGGATTTCACCCTTGAGAAGATGCTTAGTTCTCTTCATCCAAGTGGAAAAATGGAATCATATATCTTGATGTGGGTGAAAATTTTATTGAGATGAATTTATAGATTAGGGGCTAGATCCCTTTGATGTACCACTTGACTACTACCTTTACTACTACTAACTTTTGGAGGTGAAAAGGGAATGAAGGAAACTGAAGCAAACCTAAACTAATGGAGGTGATATACCAAAATAGATGATGACTTCCAACCATATGTATATGACACTTGTGACCAAAAAATGACTAAAATACACCTTTTAGTCCTTATCTTCTTTCATCAATATTACACTGTGAGGTCATGAAATATTGTCTTATGATATGAGGACTAGACAGGAGGCCTCGATTGGCACTAATGAAAAGAGAAACTCACTTAGACATGGACATCTCTTGGAAAACTTCACATTCCCTAAAAGAAGAAGCTAAAAATATGTGAAATAATGAATTAAAATGCTAATGAATCCATAACTTCACTAAGAAAATTCAACATTCAAGTTGAGCACACTATGAACAGTTGTGGAAGAGGTAAACAGAGTCATTTTATTGATCAAAATGTGTATAATTAAGTATAACTTTTCCATACTCAAGTGGAGCCCCAAAAATGAGACAAGAGAAGCCATATATATAGCCTTTTAGAGGGATTTCAAGTAAAGGGAGTTCATTAGTCACATGGACATGTGTAAATTTGAGAAAAGAAATAGTTACATTACATTCTATAAGAAGCTTTCGATGGTTATACTAGCAAAATGAATATATCTCAAATTGTCTTTTGTTATAGATGGGTCTATTTGTTAGAAATTAGTTTGGATGTTAGTTTTACCTTATTATCTTGCCAATATATGAAATGACATAACAACTCAAACTATCAACTACCTATTTCTACGTTATATGCATAACTATTCAGGATTTCACTACTTGTCTTCTTTATCTTTTCCTTCTGGTTCCAAAACTTTTTTCTGAACTTTAACAACTATTTTCATTGTTTGAAGTTGACATCTTGTAGGCTGTTACTCCTTTGTTTAAATCTAATAGCTAATTTCCACAGTCTAAACTTACGTTCTATGAGCCATCACCTTGGGTATTTTCTTTGGAATTTTTGTCTTCAAATTTTTTTTTTACTTTTGTTTGTGGCCACTTTTCCTAAAAGAATTCATTTGGGCCTTTTGTTTCCTTCTTTTCTTTTTACTTTGTTTATTGGTGAATTTCCTTCAGAATCTTCATCTCAGACCATTTCTTTGGATAAAATGTCTGAAAGAATTTGGTATTTTGAGCCCCTCGTAATCTTCCTTTAGACAAAAAGACTGAAGGAATTCTTTCCTTTACAAATTGCCCTTCTGAACTTTTGAAAAGAACCTTTTGACTTCTCAAAATGGTCTCTTTATCTTTGGCCTTCTTGTGGATACCCTTCATAAAAAGCAACATACCCTTTGGGATTTTGAAATCGTCCTTCAAAAAAATGAAACGTTCTACCTTTTCTCTCAAATAATCCTTTAGATTTTTTGTGAAGTACCCTTTGGAAATAGAAGTGACCTTTTAGAAGAATTGTTTGGACCTCTACAAAAGTTATTTTGGACAAATGTTCGAAATAATTCTTTCCTTTAGTTTTTATGCTAAGTGCCCTCTAGAAAGGTAAGTGTCCACTTTCAAGAAAAATGAAATGATCCATTAAAGAAATCAAGTGAACCTTCGAAAGAATTACAAGTGACCCTTTGGAAGAATGTAAGTGTGCTTCGAAAAACCTACAATTGTCCTTCAGACTTTTGTAAATGGTCCACTTAGCCTCAAAGATACCCTTCAAAAAAAAGCAAAGGTCCTTTTTGGTTTGAAAGAACCTTTTGAGAAAGTTAAAGTGCCTTTCATAAAAATTACTTCAGACAAAATTTTTGAAAGAATTCACTTAAGGAAAAGGCTTTAGACAAAAAGTATGAAAGAATTTGATAAGGACTTTAAAACAAAATCCTAAAATAAATATACTTGGTGAAGAACCAAAACAAACCTTCTAAAAGAATTCATTGGTGAGGACTTAGCCAAAAGACTAAATAAAAAAGCTACCAAAAGGAAAATTTGGTCAATAGTAACTTTGATTAGTAACCACATGAAGGTTGAGTGGGATAGTTTCCAAGTATTTAGATTTTTTCCTAGTTTGGTGTTTTTGGTTAAGAGTCAATAAACTACCTTTGTATTTAAAGGTAGAACCTAGATCATACTAGGAGTTAGATAATTTTGAGGAAATAATAGCAATTTTTTTTGAACTATAGCATTTATATTCAAAATTGAGTAATGAGAAAGTTGAATTTGTAATAAGCTTGTGAATTCTCTCAGAGAGGGATTGGAGCTCAATTTTGAATGTGGAAGGGCCCCCTTGAAATGAGTTGTTATGAAGATCCTAACCCTCTTTAATTATTAGTGTGTTGTGTAAGTTGATATTACTATTAAATTTGATTATATAAGTGTGATGCATGTATGGTACATAAGTGTGAAATAGTTCTATAATTTTGTCACATCAATTTCATAATATATTTGTCTAATAAATTTAGCATAGATTCATTATACTGCAACTAGAAAATCAAGTTGATTTTGAATTAGTAATGCATATATAGTATTGATACTCTTGAAAATCTTATGCACCCTAGGTTGATAATTAATGTTTAATCATACTAGTGAATCTAGTAATCACTGGGCAATTAGTTTGCAAAACACACCCCCATAGTTTTAGGGTAGATTATGTTAGGTTTGGGTAGGTGCAACATACTAGTAGTTGGTGGGGGGTTAAGAAGCTGTCACATATTGGTATGTAGACATGGGTGGTTGGGATGATGCCACATATGATTACATGGATAGAGGTGGTTGGGTGGAAGGTAGAGGCAGATACCCTTATGTGTTAGGGATGTAGCTTGAGTTTGGTGCAATGTGCACCTATTGAGGGAGTGATGTAGGTTAGGTTGGAGGTATAGTTGGGTTGGTAGATAAAAGATAGGAGGTAACTTTAGTACTGATGGGTGGAAGGGTAGAAGGTATAGGGACCACCAAACTCTAGAATGGAATGGACGTAGGTGGATTAGGAATGAGAGGAAGGGTAGTAACACCAATAGAGGGTACTCCCATAATAAGCAGAGTATCATTTCCCAAAGTTTGGGTTACTCCTATACTAGAAGGGTTATTAGTTTGGGTAGAAGGTGTTTGGGTGTTGGTTGGTTGGATGGGATGGTTATGGATGGTGGTATTGGTGGGATCATTAGTAGAATAAGATGCTTGGGTAACCAACGGTTGGGTGGAAATGGTAGAAATAAAAGTGTTACCCATAAGGTGGGATGGCATGCCATATGGATGGTCAATAAGTGAAACTAAAGTAGAGGTAGGGTGAGATATGGTATTAAGGTAATGTTGGAGGGATATGGGGTTGTTATCTAGAAAGGTGGTAAAATCTACATCACCTTTAGAAACTTTTTGAGGGATGATAGGACTTCTCAAAGGATGGGGAGAACTCTTCACATCTAAGATGTACTCTATGGATGAGGGAGGAGAGGAAAATGGATGATTAGGAGGTGGATCCTAATTTGCTTGGTTTCTTAGTTGTTGCCTAGTTAAAACCATGCAGATAAGAGAAGGAGGAAGATATAAACAATATCATAACTCAAACAAAGATAAAATAAGAAAAATTCAAGGAAACAAAACACACACTAAAGTATGTTAAATCATAAGGTTCTTTTTAGTCTCTCTTGTGGCTTATGCCTTAATCTTTAAGAATTGTGTGACTCAACTTGGGTTTTAGAGTAGGAACTAGAAAAGAAGTCTATGGTTGGTTTCATGTTGTGTTTAGGATCTCAAGATTTGTACTATAAATTGGTATGTGGCTTGATATTGGGGCCTACCCACTCACTTCACACACCATAATGATAAGGGTGTCAGGTGCTTAGCCAAAATATATTGAATTGTTATAGATTATATTCATCTAGCGTACTAAGTTAGTTCTCCCCTTGGTGGTGAAATCAAAGTAGGATTTTTGGGAAAGATGACTGTTAGGTGATGAAATCTCAGTCGGGCCTTATGTCAATGTTTTTATGATTGATTAGGTATATGCAGTTTGGTCTTGTGTGTGTACATGATAAGAGTAAAGCTACTATTAATTCACTTGATTAATTAAGTTATGTGAACTAAAATAAGCAAGCAAAGAATGTATATAGTCAATTTTAAGCTCAAAATAAAATTTTGATTTCTTTGTATGAGAAAAAAACAAGAAGAAGCACCTAGATGTAAATATGAACCCAAGATAAGACTCAAAGGTCCCACCGCATGTGCCAAAATGTTTCACATAAATTTTGCTTTATTTCTAAGAAGAAAGATGTAAAAATTGAAAGAAGGGTGAGGTTAGTAGAACCTAGATTTGGTTTGCACTCTGTGATCTAGACAATTGTAGATACTCCTCTTTGGCTTGGGAGGAATGACTTATAGATAAGAAAGTAATAAATAAATGGTTGATTATTTAGATAGTAGAGTGGATTGCCTAGCAAGTTAGATCCAAAAAATATAAGCTTCCTTAGAGGCTGTCAATCCACACTTTTTAAATAATCAAGTTATAAAAATGAGAGATAAATTACTTGCATAAATAATAGAAGATACTAAAATCAAATGCAAGAAGTGCTTGAGAGAGATGAATTTGACTAAATATAGTAATAAATAATTAGATATCAAAGCTAAATATATCAGACATGGCTCAAAAAATAGGGTAATGTTATATGTTCAGGTAGAAAGTTAGAAAGTGGGATGTGGTTAGGGTCTAATAGGTCAAATAATTTTTCTATTGGAATTATCATAGTGATCATTAATGATTGGGTGAACCATTGGCGGTTGGGTAACTATTGTTAGTTATGGATAGACCATTGGTGGTTAGGGTAACTATCAATGGTTACTATAAGTTTTAGTCTAGGTAAAAGTACATCTAGTTGGGAAGGTTGTTGAGTGATTATAGGAGGTGGGTTTTGGGATCAATGTTGGTTGTGCGGTAGAAACAAAGGAATCAATTACTAAAAATAAGTACTTAAAACTTTTTCATAAAGAATGTCGAGGTGGGTGTATAAAAACTTGTTGAGGAGGTTAGAGTAATTCTCGTAGACTATCAATTTTTTAGTTATGATTGATGAATTGTAACACTTTAGATCTCTGACCTGGTTACTAATTCACTGGAAGAATACCTACAAAAGAAGTTTTGATATGAGAATCTCTGATAATTTTTTATTTTTTCTAATGATTATTGCCCTCCCCACTTTCACCTCCTCCTATTCTATTTTTATAGAAGGAAGGGATAGATGAAATAATAAGTTCAAACAAGGTGTCAAGAGGTCATCTAATTTTATTCTTAATATACATAATTATGTGAATGGATAAGAATAAAAAAATAGGGCAGAGTTGAGTTAGAGTTAACCATTAAGGTGGTTAAAAGGTTGACTATCAGTGGTTAGATCTAACCATTGCTAGTTAGAGCTTGACCATCAGTAATTGATAGGTTAAAAGGTATAATGGTCAAAGTTTAGTCATTTTCACTTAGGTTTGGCTATTAAGGGTTGTCAAGTGGTCCTAAGGGGGTCCAAGGGTGGTCTAAGGGTTAGCTTGACATCTAGAATCATTGTGTGTGGATTTTTAGTGTCTACACCAAAGGTGTAAGAGGTAATAAATATTTATGGATTTTATCCCATTGATATATGTAATTTTTCATATAAAATCATTTATAAAATTATGGATAATATATTATATCCCCTCCTACATAAAATTATTTCCCTTAAGCAAGGTGGGTATGGGGCTGGTAGACAAATCCTTGATAAGATTGTGTTAGCTCAAGAAGTCATCCATTCTATGCAACACCAAAAGACCCTAGCTATGCTTGTAAGGTTGGGTCTCTCCAAAGACTATGTGTAGACACTAGAAAACCACACATGATGGTTATAAATGTTGAGCTTAACCTTAGTACCCCCTAGGGACTCTTCCATAACCTTTCGATTGTAAACCTAAGTCAAGTTAACTAACTAACCCACCTTGACCAAACTTGACCTTACCCTTGACTAGATACAATCATCCTAATCATCGATAGTTAGGATTGAACACTAGTGGTCATCCTTTAACTACCAGAATAGTTAACTCTAATCAACTCTAACTTGTTTTTTATATTTAGCTTGTCTAATTTGTGTGTGAGCCAATACATGTGAACAATAAATTTAGACACCCTGTTAAACCTCTTGTTGAACCTATTGTTTCACCCCTCCTTTATTCCTATAAAAAAAGAGGAGGAAGAGGTGAAAAGGGATCCATCATCATATGCACCCATAATTAGTGCTTTTTGCATCAAAACTTCATTTGTAGGTTTTTTTCTAGCAAACTAGTAATGAGTGCGATAGAGATCTAAAGTGCTACATCAACCCATTGGTCAATGACCAAGTACCATTACTCTAACAAAATTTCTCTAAACTCCATCAATGATTTTTTAGCCACACACCTCAACCCTTAAAATTAGTCACTAGAAAGCTAAGTATCTATTTTTAGTAATTAGCTTACTTTATTTCAATTTTGTAACCAACACAACCCAAACCCACTTTCCAGAATTCCATTCTACAACCTTATTAGCCTAACATCATGAACTATATCAAATCAATAGTAACCACCGATGATCACCCTAATCGCAGATGGTCTATCCAAAACCATTGATGATTTTCAACCATTGAAGGTCACCCTAACCATCAATGGTCACTATGTGACAAATAAACAAGTTATTTTCACCCATTAGACCTTAACCAAATTCCACTTTTTCCCCCTTTGCCTGATCATAGAGATTCACCATATTTTATGGACCACACTGATTCATTTAGCATTAATATCAATCTTTTTATTACTATAATTATTCAAATTCACCCATTCATTTATCAAGCACTTATTGTATTTCATTTTAGTACCTTCTGTTATTCATGCAAGTAATTTGTATTTTTTTTTTAAACTTGATTATTTAAAATTTTGGATTGATAGCCTCCAAGGAATCTCATGCTTCTTAGATCTATCCTGATAGGCCATCCACCCTATTATCTAACTAATCAATTGTCTATTCAATGTTTTCTTATCTATAGGTCATTCCTCTCAAACCAAAGATGAGTATTTATAACCATTTGAATTAATAGAGTGCAAACCAAAACTAGGTTCTACTAACCTCAACCTTCTTTCAAGTTTTACAACTTTCTCTTAAGAAATAATTCAAAATTTGTGAAACATTCTGGCACACTTGGTGGAACCCTTGAGTCTTTTCTTGGTTCATAGTTACATCTAGGTGCTTCTTTCCCTTGTCTTTCCACTCATACAATGAAATCAAAATTTCATTTTGGGCTTAAAATTAATTGCATCCATTGTTTACTTGTTTATTTTATCTCGCATAGCTTAATTAATCAAGTGAATTAATCACATATTCACTCTTATCACACACAAAAGACCCAACCACTTACACTTAATTAAGTATAAAAACATTGACATAAGGCCCGATTGGGATTTCATCACCTAGTGATCACCTTTCCTCACTATCTTACTTAGATTTCATCACCAAGGGGAGAACCAACTTAGTTCTTTAGCTAAGTATAGTCTCTTGTAATTGATATATCTTGGCTATGCACCTGACACCCTTATCACTATGGTGTGTGAAGTGAGGGGGTAGGCCCCAATATCAAGCCACATACTAATTTTCAATATAGATCCTTTTGAGAGCCTAAGCATAAACTAAAACCAACTATAGACTCCATTTCTAGTACCCACTCTATAAGACAAGTTGAGTCACACAATTATTAAAACTTAAGGCATACGCCACAAGGGAGACTAAAAGGAACCTTAGGATTTAATGTGCTTTAGTGTGTTTTTTATTTGCTTGACTTTTTATTGTCTTCTCTTTGTTTGAGTTGTCATATTGTTTATATCTTCTTCTTTTCTTTATTTGCATGGTATTAACTAGGCAAAAACTAAGAAACCAAGTAAGTCAAGACCCACCTCTTAATCATCCATCTTCCTCTTCTCCCTCATCCATGGACTACATCTCAGATTCAAAGAGTCTCATCCTTATAGATAACTTACCATCCCTTGAATGGTTACCCAAGGTGATGTGGATTTTTCTACATTTCTAGATAACAACCCCATAGCCCTCCAACATTACCTTAACACCATATCTCACCATACCCCTATTTTGGTTTTGCCTATTGAATTGCCCTATGGCATGCCATCCCACATTATGGGTGACACTTATATTTCCACCATCTCCACCCAACCTTTAGTTACCCAAGCATCCTCCTCTACCAATGACCCCAACAATACCACCATCCAAAACCAACTCACTCAACCAAACAACACCCAAGCATCTTCTTCCTCAACTAATAATCCTCTTATTATAAGATCAACCCAACCTTTGGGCACTAGTACTTCCCTTACTATAGGAGTATCCTATACTAATATCACCACCATTCCCCTTCTTTCGAACCCACCTACCTCCACTTCATTCCAAAGTTTGGTGGTTCCCATACCTTATACACTTCCACCCATCAGTATAAAATTTACCACCTACCTTTTATCTACTAACCCAACCATATCTCCTACCCAACCTGCATTAATCTCCCAACAGATGCCTATTACACAAAACCCAAGTTATGTCCCTAACCCACAAGGATATATACCTCTACCTTCTAACCAACCACCTATCTCCACATATTCATATGTGGCATCATCCTAACCACCCATGTCCATATACCAATATGTGGAAGCTTCTCAACCCCCACTAGTTATCCATATGTTGTAACCACCCAAACCCAACATAATCCACCTTACAATATAGGGGTACACAACCACAAATGAACCTCATCAAAATGCTAATGGACAAAATGAATACTTTGGATTCATCCATTTTAGGGGCTCATAATATTTTTGTCATATGACCAAATCTACAATGAACCAATTCACCCATTCAAACCTATCCTTCTTAGTGGGAACTTCCTAAATTTTATAAATTTCAAAGTAAGGAAGACCCTAAATAGTACCTAATATCATTTAGGCACTCATGTTATTTGATTGCCTATAATGATGCTCTCCTTCTTTTTACCTTCCCTATGTCTCTATCTGATCTATCACTATATTGATACAATACTATAACAAAGCACTCTCTCTTTTATTTTACCCATCTAGCTGAAACTTTCTTAGATAAATTTTTTAGAAACATCTCCAAAAAGGTTTCCATCACTGACCTCTACTCCATTCATAAATTTGATGAAGAATCCATTGTTGAATTCATGGCCCATTAGAGATGTTTGATAAACCAAATTTCTCTCTTTGCCCCAACTTGAACTAATTGAACTCTTTGCTCAGGCTTGTGACAAACACATTTCCTCTACATTATGAGTTCAAATATTTAGGACCTTTGATGAAGCTTTCACCATGGCATGGAAAATAGAGAATAGAGCTATTGATGAGTGGAAACTAAAATTGAGAAACAAGAATTCTACCTTCAAATCAAATGAGGCTCCCTCCTCTAAACCCAACATTCAAAGTAACACTAACTCTAAAAACAAGGGAACCATGAATGTGATCTTCCTTAACACCACTCCTCCACCCTTGTTAACCAACCCAACTCCTCCAATTCCTCCAATCAAAACACTAGAAACCTAAATCACAAAAATCAAAATCAATTTACTCTATTAAGGGAGTCATATGCTTTAACATTGGACAAGTTGTTAAAATCTAATATCATAGAACTACCATCAACTAAACCTCCATACCCATTTGATTTCTCTCATCTTGTACCTATTTTGTATAAGGAGAATGAATTGTGTGCCTTCCACCATGTCATTGGTCATCACATTAATAGGTGTAATACCTTCAATAACATCCTCCAAAACCTCATCAATAAGGGGGAACTTATGATGTATAACCCCAATGTACCACAAAATCAAGCACTTGACATATTCAGACAACCATTTCCCAACCATGCCCCTTCCAATAACAATGAAAGAAATTGAGAAAAAAAACTCTCACAACCTTGAAGTCCATACCATTAATGCAATCCTTAGTCAACCCATTTCTAGGAATTCACTGACAAAACCACCTTTCCTACCCCTCCATTTATTGAGGTAGTGGAGTCACCCTCCATTCCTATGAAAAACAAAACCTAAGAAATAATCCATCCATCTTCTCCACCCATTGAGGTATTGAGGCCATCAACCTGAATTTTGAAAGACATACCAAAAGAGGCAACCATTAGTACCATGTCTTTCTCCTCCCTCATACAACAATCTACTCTCCCTTTGGAAATCAACCCTAAAGAAGTGATCACCCCACCTACCTCTTTCATAAGAGACTCATCTTCCCAAACCTTAGAGCCTTTGATTAAGTAAAAGGATGAGGTAACCACTTCTCTCTCTCCACCCATGGGTTTGACCATTGAGCTCAGCATCAAAGGGATCAAACCCATCTATAATCCCTTCTCTAGATTAGTTCAAAAGTAGGAATACTTATCCCAACCCAACATATATTATGCCACATTTTGGTACTATCTTTAGCTTCCTTAAGAAACTAAGAAAGAACCTCAAACCACACCATTGTCATCCCAACTTTTCTTTCCCTCTATCAAACCTATGTTCACCATAACCAAGCCATTGAAACCCTCCACCTACTAAACCATACCTAAACTGTCTAAGTTGACCCTACCTAAAATAACCAAGCCACCTTATACCATTCCAACCAATCCTACCAAAAACCTTGGCATACTCCCTACTCAGGACCTTACTCACCCCTCATTGAAATTGAAATTAACTCCACCAAACCCACCAAATAAACCCTAAACTAAGCCAAAAAAGAAGGTGAAAACACCCAAGATTTCACAAACCAAAAATATTCCTCCCCCTTCCACTTTACCCTCTATTTTGGGACCACATCCCTCTACCTTAATTGGGAAACCAACCATCCCAATCAAAGCCCAACCACCACTTTTGGTTAGGCCATCACTCCTACTTTCATCCACACCTATTTTCATTGAACCACCCTTGATCAAACCTCCTATCTTCTAATCATCTATAAACAAACCACTTACCTCTCAAATGTCTACCCCAAAACCTTATAACCTAGATCTATCAACCTCTCTACCAAAATTGAAACCATACAAAAAGAATGATCCTCTACCCAAAGCCTTTACCACCAAGCCTACTTATAAAAAAAATCCTATCCCAACTACCAAAAATAAGACTTCCACACCTTTGTCACCATTGCTTGAGTCTTACTCAACTATCCTAAAAATGTTATTACAAGAATCTTGCTTGACCTTGCCACCTATCAGATGATTCAACCCACACATTCCTAAACTATCTTGGTATAATGACAAATTTTAAATGTTATATCATATAACACCTAGGCATAATACTAAGAACTATGAGGCTCTCTAAGTATAATACCATTAGTTTTATCACTAAGATGACTTATTATCAAATGGACCTCCCATGATCCCATCATTGATCTAAGAACCAAGAGCCATAAACTATCATTTACATACTCCCCCATTCTTACCTCAGAATGAAGAAGAATCAAATCAGCCCTCTAGCCTGACTCCTCCCCTAATCCATACCATTTATGTGGTCACATAATCATAGGCTCAACCAAAATATAAGGGAAAAGCAAAAGTGTCCATTTTATGGACATAACCCTCTTACACCACCCAAACATCTAGCCAACATCAAACACCTTTGCCTTCAACCAGACCTAAAGTGTCCATCTTGGGACCCTCTCAATCCAATGAGTAGTTTTGAAATAGCTTCACCAAACACCAATGAAGATGATTTTGTATGAACTGATCAATACCTCACCCCATCACCTCCAAGTGATGATAGAGGATTTGTAATCTAGAGAGGTCCAACCAAAAGACCCATAACCTCTAGTGTCCTTTACCACAGCTCTTCAAATTTCCAACCTTGCTACCTTCAAGGATTCAGAAATACCCTCCATCCATCCAAATGACCCATATCCTCCCCTCTTCATTACCATGTACTTTAACCAAACCCACATCAAAATGGTTATGATTGATGGGGGAGCTAGTATCAGCATTATCTCCTCCCACACAAATAACCAACTCAAATTACTCAAGAACATTATGTCAGAAACCTCAATGGTGCTTTGATCATTAAATGATACCATAGCCACAACTCTAGGAACTATTATCTTTCACATTCATCTAGGACCCTACACACTTCTTGAAATCTTCTATGTAGTATAAGGTGAGTTTCAATACAATTTTTTTTTGGGATTCCCCTAGATCCATTCCATGGGATGTATGCCATCCACCCTATACTAATGCATAAAATTTTAACATGAAGGTCAAGTTGTTACCATACAATCTAACCCAAGTCCTTTTACATCATATAACATGATGTACCAACCTAATGATTTCCTCCTTACCCCATCCAACAAACTTTCACCAGTAAAAGACAAAACCTTATCTTCTTTTACCAATGAATTATCTACTAGTTCATCTATCCGTTTCACCCAAATCCCCATAATAGACCCTTTAGAATCAACCTTCCAGTGTCTTTCAGTGGGAGAGTATCACCTTTTGACACTAAACACTTTTGCTACTCCTCAAGAGTATGGTAATATTGACAACCAACCCAGCTATGACCCCAATATTGGAACCATTATTCCTTTTGAGCCCTCAACTTGTCAAACTAATTTCATATATGGGGGACTTGATAAACCCCTTGACACTTCCACCACCTCTTTTTCACCTCGACCATTCACCTCCAATTTCTTCTATCTAGATAAACTAGAGCTTGCCCATACATACCTTTATAGGTGTGTTTAGAAGGGATTTGGTTTAGGTTGGTAAGAACACAGGCCACATGAGTCACTTCCAATCAAGACCCAAAAACCTTATGAAAAACATGGCCTTGATTTCACGCCACCTAAATAATAAACCAACCCTTCTCCCATTACTATCATTGACAAGGAAATCCCATCCTCATTGCCCACCCCATCATCAATAGTTAAGGATTTTTATATCATCCCCCATAACATTTTTTTCATTAGCATGATTGGCCTTAGACCCCTGACTAATCAAAAGGATGGGGTGACCTTAACCATTCCTCTGACCCATCGTAAGATTATAGGAGATGACTTTCCTACCATTAATGTCATTTGGTGTCAAGATGATGATTCCATTCTCACATATCTTGGTATAGAAGACTCCTCTATCCACAAATCCCTTCCTCTTGATACTTCAGCCATGTTGAATGAATCCACCATGGATAAGAACCTAGGCCCTCTTGATAACCTACACATTGTCAAAATTGGCCAATCACTTTGAGGAGCTCTAGGACTTCCCCTCCTTCTTGCAAGACCGAAGCATATAATTTTCTTTGTCTTAAAATGACATGCCAAGAATCAATCCCTCCATTTCTACCCACAACATAGTTACCAACCATGATTCTAAGCTTGTTAGGCAAAAACTTTGATGAATTCACCCTCACATAGCCATCCTCATGAAAGAAGAGCTTCAACGTCTCCTATCCTTCAACTTCATCCATCCCATTGACTATCCCCAATGGGTCTCAAATGTTTTACCTATCACCAAATATATAAGGTGATTATGCATTTGTGTGGACTTTTATGACCTTAACCTCGCTTGCCCAAAGGATGACTTTCCTTTATTGAGCATTAACTAGCTTGTTGATCTTACAGTTGGCTATGAGATGTTATCTCTTATGGATGAATTTTTGGGTTATAATTAGATCCTAATTTCCCTTGAAGATCAACACAAAACCACCTTTATCACTCTATGAGGTGCTTTATGTTATAGGGTCATGCCTTTTGGATTAAAGAACACTGGTGAAACCTACTAATGTGTTATGACCTACATTTTTCATGACCTTATTCACAAAATCATAAAAGACTATGTTGATGACCTTCATGGGAAACCCAAATGTCATAAAGATAATTTGGACATTCTTAATATTATCTTTGAATGACTCATCCATTATCATGTCCATCTTAACCCTAAGAAGTGCATTTTTGGTGTCTTATTGGGAAAGTTCTTTGGCTTTATCATCTCCCTTCAGGAAATCAAAGTTGATCCAACCAAAATAAAATTAATCCTTGACATGCATCCTCCTACCCACCTCAATCAACTCTAAATCTTGCAAAGGAATATCCAATCTATTCATCACTTTATCTCTTAGCTCTTAGATCGATGCCAACCCTTCCATCACCTTCTGAATAAGGATGTATCTTTAAAATGGAATGATGAATATCAAAAGCCTTTGATTCACTTAAAGAGTAACTTATATCTCCATCCATCCTCATTCCTCCAAAGGAAAATCAATCTTTTTACCTTTATATTTCCACTACTGACCACTCCTTAGGGGTAATGATAACTCATTGAGCTGAGCAACATAAAAAGAAAGCCATCTACTAAATTAGTCATACGCTTGTAGTGTACAAAACTTGGTATACCCATACTAAGATACTTTTTATAGCCTTGGTCTTCATGGCCACCAAACTTCACCACTACCTTCTCAATCACAAGACCTATGTCATAACCAATACTGACCCATTCAAGTATATGCACTATAAAACATACCAAAATTAGAGTATGGATAAATAGATCATGTTTATGGCTGAGTTTGACCTTGATTTATTTTAGTATAAGTTAATTAAAATGCAAATAATTGTTGATAAATTGGTTGAAGCACCATTAGCAAACAACCAACCTCCTCCTCTTGAGTTTCCAGATGAGTCCATCACAACCCTCTCTCAGGCAGACTTCACCTATCAAGTGAACATGTTATTTGATGGATCAAAGTGTTAACATGGTGGGGACTTCAAAATCATCTATATTCTAATTCATGGTGATCCCCTTCCTTTATTCTTCAATCTATATTTTGAATGTACCAATAACATGGCTGAGTATGAGGCTCTAGTGATAGGCCTCTAAACTACATTAGCCTTGGGAGTCAAAATGATCAACATATTTGTTGACTCTTAACTCATAGTAAATCAAATAAATGGATCTTATAAATTCAATAATTATGTTTTGAAATATTATAAACAATTATCTAATGTACTCTTAGCATCATTTAAACACTATCGTATTCAAACCACTTTGTGATCTATGAAAATGTTTGCCAATATGCTGGCTTCAATCACTTCTCAAATCCCATTTTCACCCTATAAATCTAATATATATATTTTTATCCATCAATTAAACTATCACTCTTATGATAAATCAGACTCTCCCACCATCTTTAATGTGGGGGTGACCCAACTTGACCTTTGGTATCAGCAAACCTTCAACTATCTCAACCTTACCATCATTCCTTCTAGTCTTTCCAAGAATGTTCAAAGATAAGTTGTTCAGAGAACCTCACATTATACCATAATGGGTTGGATTCTTTATAAATATGACTTTGATGGCCTCCTCTTCCATTGCCTATATAGTCACAAAGCCTCTCATGTTATCAAGGAAACACATGATGGGATTTGAGGGGGACACTTTAGTGGCCTAGTTATCACTAAACACATCCTTTAGCTTGGATATTATTGGCCTACCCTTAACCAAGATTGATTATATTATGTGAAAAAGTGTGTCAAATGTTAACAACATGCCAATTTACATCACACACCTAGCCATAGTCTTCTAGTATCCAAATATTTATGGCCCTTTTCCCAATTGGATCTAGATCTCATTAGAGAAATTAACCTGCATTCTTCATAATGACATCATTATATCATCATTGTGATCAAATATTTTACCAAATGGGTAGAGGTGATTCCCCTTATCTCAATAAAAGCTAAAAATATTTTTGAATTTATCAACCATCACATCATCTATCATTTCGATGTTCCTCAAAAAATTATCACTGACAATGGTAAATCCTTCAAAAACAAATAAGTATAAGGTCTTTGTGACACATTTGGTATCAAGTTAGTTTCCTCATTTCCCTATTAACCATAAGTGAATGGAAAAGCATAAGCCTCTAACAAGAATCTTAATAACATGTTAACTAAAATGGTTAATGCATCTAGTCGAGATTGGCATTTGTGTATACCCTTTGCCTTATGGGCATATCGTACTCGCATTCAGACCCCTACGAGTGCTACCCCTTTCTCTCTAGTTTTTGGAGTAGAGGTTGTATTGCCTCTTGAAGTTCAAATTAACTTTCTTCACATATCCTTAAAATATCTCATATCTGAGAGTGATTATCATCAAAAACATTTAACCCAACTTGAGCTACTTAATGAGTCTCATTTGACAGTACTCATTCATCTTCATGTCTATCAAGAATGCATCAAATGTGCATATAAAAAACACCTTAAAGTATGAGAATTTAATGTTGAAGACCTCATCCTCAAGGAAAATCAATATGTTACCAATATGGAAAAAAGCAAGGGAGGCAAGTTTGCTTTTAATTGGCTTGGACCTTATATCATAACACACAAGTATGGATCAAGAACTTACTGACTATCCTCTCTTGAAGGGAACCCAGAACATAAGCCCCTTAATACTTCACATCTATGTTTTATCTTTTGTTAAAAAGGATCAAACTCACTTTTTATCCAATTTAAGTTTAGCCCTTGTTTTCAAACCACATTCATCTCCTTATTGTAGGGACAACTGATTAAAGCTAAATCATGTGATTATCTATCATAATCATAGCCTAATCTTAAACATCTATACCATGGTTCTACTCATGGTATGATTCTCATGGTACTTATACCCCTTTTATAGGATGGATTCCCATGGTCATTGTCACTAAACCTCTTTTACACATAATCAATATTCTTGTGCTTTTATTTCTACCTTCATAAAATGTGAACCTTTAAACTTATATAAGCAAGTATATTTCAAGAAAAAATCAAAATAAAAAGAAATATTATAAACAAAAATAAATCATGGGTCATTATGAGCATCCATAGACTGCTCCCCTGATAGATAACTGCCAAAAACATATCAAAATTTCTCAATATAAGGTAGACTACTCCCTTAAAGGATAACTATCAATACCCTTAAACAAAATAATACAAACTTAGACAACTACCTTGAAGGATGGATGAGTAAAACATTTGTCAAAAGTATATCAATTTATTTAAAGCTTCCCATATTGTTTAGCTTCCCAAATATTCCCAAGTAACAAGACACCTTTTTAACCAATGAATGCATGTTAATGTGAAGCATTCAAATGGATTATGTTCCTTAAGTTGATCCAACTTTGGTTTGACTTAGTCCTTGTCAAATAATAAACATTGTGCTTCCTTATTATTCTCTCATACTGGTTGATACATTCACTTAGACATTTATTTCTGGATTGTCTTCTCTTTCTCACATCTAGTTTTGTTTTTTAACTTCTTTATGTGCTTCACCTTAATCTAAAAAAATGACCATAATCATAAACCAAATGACATCATAAATAAAGATAGACATCATTATCATAATCATCACCTCTGTAAACAAATCAATTATCACCATCACCAAGTCATAATCACATATACCATATCCACCACATTTCTAAATCTAAATGAAGAAGCATATATCCATTAAATTTCAGCATGAACACCATAATCATACCCCCAAGTCATAAACATCATCAGCGTCCTACCGTTTATCACATCTATATAACTATGATCTATAATCCATAACTATAACAATAATCACATCTTAACCTTGTCCACCTAAGCATAACTAGTATCCATAACCATAATCATATCAATATCATAAACATGATCATCTCAAACATGAAATTAAATGATCACATACATAAACAACATCATCAAATACCACAATCATAATGTCATAGGCATCATCATAATCATCAAAAACACCACATTAACATCACATAATCATATCAAGATCATCATAGTTATCCATAACCATCATATCATAATCACATCAATAAACATTAGTCTATATCAAATATCATCATGAACATAAATTAAAGAGACATATAATCACATGCCTATTTTGGTGATTCCACATCAACATCATCATGAGCATAACCATAATCTATATAACATCATCAATAATCAATATGAACATCACAATCATGAACCACAAACCATAAGCAAAGGATCACATCTATATCTCATAAGTAATCATCAAAGTTTATATTAAATATACATGTCTCTCAAAAATATACATATCACTATATCAGCTCGTAGGTCGAGATCAAAATAAAATGGAACATCAAAAAAATATCATGTCTCATAACAGATCTATGATCTTAAAGCACCACTATCTCCTAGAGCCTATACTCTTATACCAGCCTATCCTCCCATAGATGTGGCCCACTAACCTAGTGTCACCTTACTAGCACCTCCTATAATCCTAGCCATATATTTGCCCCATTGGGGCTCATATGAAGAATGCCTAAAGACCAAGGCCTCATAATTCCATAGATCCTCCATAGTCGCTACATATCTCTACATTGAGATAGTCCATGTTATTCGCATAGCTACTGGTACTCCACCTCCTGCCTATCAGAGAGAATCTCTCTCTTACATCACTAGGGATAACTAAGACCTAGCCTAATCTCTCTCTCTTATCAAAAAGGCTATCTAAACCTATGTTACTTCTAAGGATACATATGTTACTATTAGATATGCTTGAGTTATGGCTAGGGCCACTCATTCTTAGTCTCTCTTAGTGATCACTACTTGTACATTTTTGGCAACCCCTACATCTAATTTTGTTGACTATCTCCCCCTGCATTGACCACATAGATGGTATGATTGTGTGACCACATAAATGGTATGATTGTGTGACCAAACTATCTTATGGATGTCCTTAGGAAAGATAATTAGCTCACCTATAAGAATCATGAAGGTGTTAGTGATAGGGTCCCATATCTCAATGAGTGCCACTAACATTTTCACATCCCAAGGTATATGTTGATAATACCTCATACCTTTGAGACCCACATCCTCTATGTGATCCCAATCATCATCAGTCATCTTGTGCTAAATCTTATCTAGTATGTAGGGCACTCTATCCCTCATCTGTATCCTCTCTTATGCCTACAAAGTTTGATATCAAAAACCTAGTTCACTAACATGTTTTTCCTATGAATTCTACCACTTGTACCTACCCCTATGCTAATTTATCTAACTCATGTCATTAAACCAATATGACCTATACTTATTACTTTACCCCATCATTCAAACTTCTAAACCCAACCCCTTAGCCTAAACCCCTGACCTAAATCATAACCATAACCCTACCCTTTTAACCTTCCAACTATCAAAATTTTACCACCTCTTTCACCTAAGCCTTAAAACTATTCATAAAAACTTTAACCCATCAATCTATTTTTGATGGTTAACTATTTCTATGGTTGATCATCGATAGTTAAGTGACCAACCATCGATGTTCACCATAAAGTGACCTATCAATAGTCACATATAAACCACTGATGGTCGATTGTGACTATCAATAGTTAATAATGACCAATGACATCCAATAATGACCATCGACAATTACTATGTAGTGACCACCAATGATCAAATCAGACCTTACTCCCTAAAAACTACCTACCAAAACCATAAATAACTAAAAACCACTTATTTAATCTTCACCCCACCCCTATCTACCCTACCCCTACCAATTTAACTCTACACTACCAAATTCAACCCTAAACCCACAAACACTATAAACACACCTCACCCTAGGTCAACACCCACCCACAACCAAATAAATGACCTACAAATTCAATTAAGAATTCATTTGTAAAATTGAAGCTAATATACCAATTCAAAATAATAACTATCTCATTCCTTGACCACTATTGAGGAGGAGCTCTAAGGACCACTGCCTGACCTCACACTCTCCCTCAACCCCTCTACATCCTCGATCACTCAATCAACCTCAAAATAATCCACTCAATCTGACACACTTAATCAATCACCCTCAACTAGCACCATTTTTCTCTAGTAATGCCAACAAGCCAATCATGACAAGTTTCAAGTTCAAAATATAAGAATAAAACCCTCAATGGTCTTATATATTTTCCCTTTTAGGGTTGATGTACAACCATTGATGATCAGGGTGACCATCGATGTTTGACCTTGACTGTTGATGGTTGACAAACTTAGGATTTTCCCTCCCACCCCTAAATCCTTAAATACATTTTTCACCTAAACCTAATCCAACTACCTACCAATGGAGATTCCCTTCTCTACTAACCTTGACCACTAATAATTTCAACCTCACCACTGGTCATTTTGGCTCAATTATTGCATGTTTTACAATGACCTTGCCTTGGTCTTTTTTACCACACCAACTAAACTCACAATGTTGAACATTTTTAACTTACACTACCTTGTGCACACCTGACCAATTTGTGTCTTCATTGGAGTAAGTCCTACCTTAGATACCCATAAAAACATTGACCTTGTCTAGGAAACTTACATTTATAAGTGTATCCCAACTATCACATATGGTCACATGGTCCACTTGTCACTTATCCTTCTAGTACCAACCTTATTTTTAATAACCATAATTACCTAGTCATTACATGATTGTGGATATCATAATTAGTTATACTTTGTTCATGTGTTTATATTTTAGTACTCATCCTACCACCCACTTAATTAACAACTTACCCACTTATCAAACTTGTACCTAATTTTATTTCACCTCATCGATTCCCATTTTGAGGGGGAAGTTTCTCTTCCCATGCTCGGGGAAACCTAACATTCAACCCTCAATTTATTTTTATTTTACATCTTGATGATATAAATTATATAACAAAAAAGGGAAAAATTTAGACACTATAAAACTACACATGATAGTTCTAGATGTCAATCTAACCCTTGAGACCCCCTAGGGACTCTTCCATAACCTTTCGATCATAAACCTAAGTCAAGTTACTAACTAGCTAATCTACTAACTAACCCACCTTGGCCAAACTTGACCTTACCCTTGAACATTGGTGGTTATCCTAATTATTGATGGTTAGTCTTGACCACTGGCATTCATCTTGTAACCTTCTAAATAGTTAACTCTAATCAAATCTAGATTGATTTTTTTATATTTAGCTTATCTAATTCATGTGTGAGCCAATGCATGTAAAAGCTAAATTTAGACACCATGTTAAACCTCTTATTAAACCTATTTTTTCACTTCACCTTTCTTCCTATAAAAAGAGAGGAGGGTGAGGTGAAAAGGGATCCATCATCATCTGCACCTAGAATCAAAACTTCTTACATCAAAATTTCTTTTTCAAATTTTCTTCTAGTAAACCAACAATGAGTGGGATAGAGATCTGAAGTATTGTGGCAACTAATCAGTTAATTAACAAGTACCATTACTCTACTAGAATTATTCCAGACTCCATCAATTAGTTCTAAGCTACACACCTTGACCATTTAGATTAGCCACCAAAAAGTTAAGTAGCTATTTTTAGTAATTAGCTTACTTTGTTTCTATTTTACAACTAACCCAGCCCAAACCCACTTTCCAAAATTCCATTCTACAACTTTATAAGCCCAATTTCATGAACTATATCAAACCCATAGTAACCATTGATAGTCACCCTAACTGTTGATGGTTTGTGTATAACCATTGATGGTTATCAACTATTGATGGTCACCCTAACCATCGATGGTCATTATGTGACAAATAAATAACAAGCTATTTTCACCCATCATACCTCAACCAAATTACTCTTTTTGCCCCTCTACCTAATCATAGAGCCTCACCCTATTTTTTGGACCACACCTAATTCATTTAGCATTAATATCAATTTATTTATTGCTACAATTAGTCAAATTCACCCATTCATTTATCAAGCACTTCTTGTATTTCATTTTAGTACCTTTTTTTATTCATGCAAGTAATTTGTATTTCATTTTTATAACTTGATTGTTTAAAAGTGTGGATTGACAATCTCCAAGGAAGCTCATGCTTCTTGGATCTAGCTTGCTAAGCAATCCACCCTATTATCTAACTAATCAACCATCTTTTTAGTGCTTTCTTATCTATAGATCATTCCTCCCAAACCAAAGAGGAGTATCTACAACTATTAGATCAATGGAGTGCAAACCAAATCTAGGTTCTACTAACCTCAACCATCTTTCAAGTTTTATAACTTTCTCTTAAGAAATAAAGCAAAATTTACATGAAACACTATGATAGAGTTGATTGGGCCTTCCTCTTAATAATTCTCAAGAATTTTAGTTTTTTTTAGGAATGTATTATTTAAGTTAAATATTGTATTTTCTTAGTTTATTTCTTAGTTTTGGTTAATGGTTGTCCCACTAGGCCTTTTGGAGCCTCCAGAGCTATTTGTCAAGGAGACCTTTTTTCTCCTTATTTGTTTATCATTACAGTGGAAAGTTTGGGTAGAATTCTTGATAGAGTTAGATAAGAAATAATTATTGAAGGTGTTACTCTTATTAGGGGTCTTAATCTGATGACACATCTATAGTTTGTGTATGATTCTTCCCTGGTGGGCAAAGCTTTGACTCAAGAGGCTTCAAACTTTAATAAAAAGTTACAACTATTCAAGGTAAAAACTTGTCAGATTATCAGTGAGGATGAGTCAAAAAATTATTTATTTCACACATATCCTAGATAGGAAGCTATTATTCTTGACAAAGTTCACTTTTGGAAAGCTTCTTTTCCAGTTATCTACCTCGGTGATCCCTTGAGGGAAAACAAACTTTCTAGTTAGATTTGGTAAGTGGATAGGATGAAAACTAAAATTTCTAAATGGACCAATAAATGGATCTCTATTGGGGGGATGAATCACCTTGATCATGAATGTTCTACAATATAATCCCATTTACTTCTCTTCCATATTTCATATTCCCAAGTACATATTCAAATAAATTGATCAAACATGCTACAAGTTTTTATGGAAGGGACCTCAACTTATTAAAAAATGGTATTTGGTGAAATGGACTATGCTTTGTCTCCATAAGCAAAAAGGAGGTTTGAGTTTTCATTTGACTCAAATAAATGGTCAAGATCTAGCTACTAAGATTTATTGGTGTCTTTTTTAGTCTCCACCACAACTTTGGGTGCAAACCTTAAGAGCCAAATATACTTAAAATAAACTTCTTGATCAAATTATTTAGTTCTCCATTCCTTCAAAAGGCTCTTTGGTGCTGGTTATTTTGAAAATTGGTGAGTCTTTGATTAAGAACAAGTTATTTTATATCATAAAGAATGGTAAAAAGGCCCACTTCTAGACTGATTCTTGGGATGGTTATCCGCATCTTGTTAAATAATACCCCTATTTTCATGGGCTCATGGAAAAAATGCATCATGAATATTAGATTATGGTTTCTTAGTACTCAAATAAGCCCAATAGAGAATGTCCAATAGAAAGGAAGTGGATTTCCCATGAATCTTGGTTGATTTAAATTTTGTTGGACTCTAAAATCCAACTTCTTCATATTCTTAAAGATAGAGATCTCTCTTTCTCAAATGATGAGGTTGAAGGATAGGGTAATTGAATCTACACTATGGCAGATGGTTATCATTCTCTTTTTCATCCTTCAAGTCAGCCTCTCAATAAGATTTTAAAGCAAATTTGGAGTTACAATTTATGGCCTAAAGTAAGGTTTTTCATTTGGTTTCTCCTTCACGGTTAGGTTATTATGGGAGATAAACTTATGAAAAGGGGATTTAATGGCCCCTTTAGATGTGTCCTATGTAGGGATCATGAGGAAAAATTTTCTCATTTGTTATTTTCATGACCTTTCATTACTAAGTAGTGGCATTTCTTGGTGAGTCTTTTAGGCATCCCATGTATAGGTATTTTGTCTTTGATTCAACCCCTTTAGGATTGGAGCTGTAGTTTCTAGTTTGATGTCTTTTTTAGTTTTATTCTTTGGTCTAGGGTTCATTTCATCTTATGTAACATGTGGAAGGAGATAAATACTAAAATATTTAAGTAAAGAGATGTCGATAGTGTTTATATTTGGTAATACACACTTAATAATATCATAGAATTTGTCTTGCACTTGATGGAACACCCTACAACACCTTCCCAGCATGGGACACTCATTCTTCATAATCTTCACATTATTTCTTCTCCCCTCCCTATTAGGTATATACTAGTGGCAAGGGTCACTCCTTTATTCTAAACACAAGCTTCAATAGAATCCATACATATGGTGTTTCTAGGGGAAATCTTGGTTATGCCAGCATTAGAGGTATTGGTAGGGATTTGGATAATTCTATTATTTTATTTTTTTCCTACCAAAATTAGTATTACCACTAACAATTCATTTAAAGGGAAAAATATTGTGGAAGGTCTTAAGATTACCTGATAGTTTGGGTGGAAGAACATACAGTTAGTTGTTGTTTCTAAGTTTTGAATTAAGTTATTTTTTATCCTAGTTCTAATAATTTTAAGGATTGGAGAATTTATATAATTTACCAAAAAAAATTAATTACTTCAAGATAAATTTAACAAGGTTATATATTTGCATACTCCTCAAGGTTTCACTAAAGTTGGAGATGTACTTACTAATTGGGATTTTGACCAATCTAAAGTGAAAGGCTTTGGTCCTCCTCCCTTATGGTGGATGGTAAAGCTAAAGAATGAGGCCTTACAAATGTTAACCTTGGATAATAATATAGGAGATTACTAAAATCTTTGTGAGGTTGTCTTATCCTCCTTAATTGGTTATTGTTATTATTTTTTAGTTTTCCTTAGGGAGTCATTGGCCTCCCCTCTATTTATTTTTATATTTATGGGGTGTGCTTCCAATTATGGTCTTCATTGGAACTATATTGAGTCTTCCTTTTTACCTCAATTTTTGCATGATCCATACAGTTTCAGTCTTATTGGTTTTCTTGGCTAATACATACATGACTTGATGACTATTTATATTTTGGTTAAGCATGCTCTTTAACCATGTCGAAGGGGTAGGTTAGGTGTGAGCCTTGGGAAATTTTGGTGGAAGAGATACCCATGCTTCTTTGGGGCTTACCCAAATGTGGCATTGTTCCTAAGATGTTTTCCAAAAAATAAAAAAATAAAAAAATAAAAAAATTCATCATTAAATACGTGTGTACACACACACACACACACACACACATTTGGTCACAATAGTCATCATGAGTCCAATGAAATCCAAATATCATGGGTCAAAAATGAATCGATCATAGTCACTTAACACCTTATAAGGGAGTAATTATTTCTTAATAAATAAATAATGTGACATTCATCTCTATCTGGTTACTATCACTTCTTAATTATGAATGTGACCTAAGAATGAAACATAATGTATAATAAAAAGGGTCCATAAATTAGGCTCATTTCCATGAATTTCCTTTATGTTGTTTCATTTGAGATTTGAGACTATATGATTCCTCACACTTTATGTAGCCACTCCTAGGTCACACACTATGACTACAAGTTCTACATGACTTCATTAAAATATTTGGATTCTCATCCATATGACTGCCATATAACTATGTGGCTATCACCACCATTTTAGTTTGTAGATATTTTCAAAATTATAGACTAGATTTCATAATCTTTGTGCATCCACATATTCACAAAAATTCATGATATTCATAAGGTCCTATGTTTGAGGCCATTCATGTGGTAACCAAGTTGTTGACCATAGTAACAATTGTCCATGTGGCTGACAACTATTTCCAAATAATATATCTAAGTGTACTATGTACTTTGTGTGTGTGCACGCATTCATTCATATGCATGTGTGTTTTATGTAGTCACAAGGCAAGGTTACATATTACTTATAAACCTACATGGCCATTGGAGACACATAAATTTCATTTACTATCGAAATACACCTAAATCTATTTAATAATTCTTCTTAAATTAATAAATAACATTTCCTCCTAAAATCAAATAATTGAATTATTAAAAATATTCAATAAGTTAATTATGAATCCTTAAATCCTTATTTTAAAATAATAAAATCCACATTTTCCACCCATTCAAACTTCTCCCACCTTTTTCTCCCTCGTCCCAACTAAATCCACAAAGTTATCCACCTATTATGACTTATCCTCTAAGTTGTCAAGGATATTGACTTAGTCTTGTTGAGTCATCTAACCAAACCCACTCTTTTCTCAACCAAGTTGGAAAGGTTTCCATCCTCACGGGTGAACACCCATCCTCCACCATTGATCATTTGTAGCATTGAAAAATTCTAAATGATCCTCCACCATCGGATCCTTCTCCAAGCATCTATAAATAAGCTTGTAAATCTCCATTTTCAAGCATCATAATCATAATAATATCCTTTGAAATCAAAAAGTCTATAGCTCTTACACACAACCGAATCAAAATGAATATAAATTTTCTTTTTTCACCAAAATTCTTCTCGTTATTTCTTTGTATTGGAGGAGTAAGTACCACATACTTAAAAGAGTAAATCGGATATATATCACAATAGAGAAATCTTGTATAAAAGTGTGATGTTTTGATTGTTGTTTTTTTATTTGTTGCTTTAGAATATTTGAATTTTAGATTAGATTATGATTATTTTAATTTATTTTCATATCTAAATTTAGTTCATACATTTTTGTCATGCCCAATGGGACTCTCTGATGCAAGAACATCACTACCTCCTTTGTAAATACTAGTCTAGTTCTTGTTTTGAGTCATTATGGAGTCAATATAATCTTTATGAGTCTTTAGGAATCAATTAATGATGCTAGGTGTTGATCAATTTTGAATTTTAAGTGCATTGGAATTTTCCCACCAATTTTATCTATTCGAAAATTTGAATGTTTTGTCAAAGTTTTGGAGGTTATAAGTCATTTTTTTAGGAGTCTTAAGAATGTAGCCTTGTGAGTTGAATTCTAGGAGTTCATTAAACCTTGTTACATACTTAAAACATGTAATTATTCATTTTGGAAAATATTTTTTAATTAGACAATTGACACTCCCAACATACAAGTGGGATTTACAAGGGAGTTACAAGTTAGTTATGAACCTTTTAGAATAAGTAGTGGTTTTTGGTTTGAAGCAAGTCGGGTAATTCAATGTAGGAGAATTGGTGGGGTTTGAAATTCAAATATTAAACAAAAAAAAACCCTTATAAAATGAATATAAAGCTTTGTTTTTTAGAGAAACATGTTGACAGACTTATTTCCTGAGTATGCTATGAGGATTGAGTATGCAAGCAAGAATATGTAAGAGCAGTTGGTTAAAGACCCATGTCTTGGTCATTCTTATATCATTAATAAGTTTATTCCATTATTTTGATGCATTTATTTCTATGTTTTGAGATTATTTTCATATTTTTGGTTGAAAATGTCAAGATAGATTGTACCCTATTTTTTGTATGAGAATAAGATGTTGATAGTGTTGAAACATGCAATAAAGGAAGTTTCTTGGTGTACATTGAGAATGTGTGGTTAGTTGGTGAATCCTCAAGATGTGTAAAGTTTTATTATATCTGATTTAATCATTCACAATGGATGAGAATATTTGAGGTGACTAAAACCCTCAACACAGTGCACTCATGGCTTTTATAAAGTGACTGTGTCAATACCCTGCATGTCCTGTTTGAAAGAAATTGAAATGAGATAAGATTTTCATGATAAGATTCCATTTATAATATTTGGAAATGGATTTATGTTTATTATGTGGACACAATGATTTTTAAATATCCATGATATATTTTTCTTAGATATAAAGTTGTAGACTATGTCAAAACCCTGTGAGGCCCTATGTGAGCAGACATAAGACTAAGCAAGTGTATTATGAAACCAAGATTCCTATGGAAGGCATTTAGAAGAAATATAATTCTTGGTAATTATTTTTTTTAAATTCCTAAATTTATTTTAACAATATTAATTTTTTTAGAAGAGTATTTTCTAAGGAAAGGTTCTCGAACTTGGTAACAATCTATTGATTATGTGCACAGTCCAATGAAACTTCACATGGTCTAACCCACAAAGGCTTCCAAGAGGAAACTTAATGTTTGGGATATAAGTCTAATGTTATAAAAAACCTAAATTAATCTTCATATAATTAATAAAACATTTATAGTTTGTATAATCTTAAATTACATGCGCTCATGTTTTATAGTCTATTGTCAACCTTGTGTCTAGGGTTTGGAAAAAAAATTGCTTATAACAAAAATTTTAACTGGTGAAACCTATACTTGGTCATGAGTTATATATCAATGTTAAAAATAATATTATGAATTTTTTAGAGGGTTTATGCATGTCTCTATACTGATCTAAGGGACTTTGTTAGAAACAGTGACCTAATTGACCTAAAGACCTAAACAAGGAACTAAAGGAGGTTAGTAAAGTGGTCTAAGGAAATACTTAAGATTTAAAGCTTTGTGGCTAGACAAATTAAGATAAAGGGATCTAAATAAACTATCAATTTTCCTATAGACTTATACATATTTATTTACAAAAGGAACTATTTCAAATAATTTGGACTTATCTATAGTCCAATTGAAAAATAAATATCAATAATATGCCTACATTATTCAAAATTTTATAATTTTAAAGTCTCTCCAATATAATAAATGGGGAATAGATCCAAATTATTACCATAATATTTGCATGAAACTTTCACAAGACCCAAAAAATATTGATTTCCAAAGATTATCTCTTGTCCAAATTAGGGACATAAGTCCAGATTATCTAAAATAGTCCATCAAAGTGGAATTCAATTTTAAAAAAAGGCTACTAGCTTAATTTACAAGGTGAACAAATTTGTGTGTGAAGTGGAAAGATGATGTTTAAATGTATTTACAATTAATAAATAGGTATGTTGAGACCATGAATAGAATTTTTAAAGAGTTAAGAACCTGAAACTAATCAAGTGAACCTTAGAACATTGCATGAAGGATTGAACTATTAAGCCATTGTCAAAGAAGAGTGTATAGTGAAACAAAGATAAGAGTGAGATAGGTCATGTATCCTCTACACCATTTTGTATCAGAGCAAGAAATATTCTATGGAGAAGATTTTCATGAAGAAAAGGTACAATTTTCTTTATTTTCATATTGTGAATTTGATAAATTCATTAAAAGTATGATGAAATTTGTTTGAAGAGACTGCTAAAGAAGATTACAGGTAGTTGCTCAGGCATTTTGAAAGCCAAGAGAGGCTTGAAAAGAGATAAGGAGATAAAAAATCTTAAGAGGAGAGAGAAAATTGATTACTTATAGAATTTAATCTAAGGATAAATCTTGGATAAGGGATGGAGCAAGGTACAATAGACTTACTTAAGGTGGAGTAAGGTGTAAAAGACTTGCATAAGAGAGTAAAACTAACTAAAACAAAGGACCAATTGTGAGAAGAAGAAAGAGATGAGATATTTTTAGATGAATAGGTAAGAGGATTATTTTCAAGTTTATCAAATCACTTGTCATACATACAAAACAAGGAGAGTTTAGACTACTTTGTTGAGAAAGTAAGCATGTTGAGAGCATTGGCCATGGAAAGGGAAGTCATTGATCTTATACAACAACAATAGGATAATAAAGATGTTTCAGAGGTTAAGAGGTTTGTAGGAGAAAAGAAGACATCAACAACACAACAAACATCAATGCTAAGCAAAGAGAGCAAAAGCATACAAGTACAAGAGAGTGGTTTCCTAGAAGACAAACAAAAGATTGTTTTTGTTGACTTGTGTGTTCCATGTGTAGGTTGGTTACAATATCATAAGAAAGTGTTGATGATGATGAGGTTAAAGATCAAATTTCAAGAGGATGACGTCAAAGGAGAAAGCAAGAGAGAGAGGAATCAAGAAGGAGTCAACATAAGCAAGAACCATAAAGTTCTATGTATCTCAAATAGACCTTGGGATCTAGGAGGAGATTCCATTAAACAAGAGGAGATGAAAAATAATCTCAAATCCAAAATAATTATAACTTTTTATGAAAGTTTCATTTTTGCTCCTCAGTAGTATGATGCAAGAGCATCACTACCTCCTTTGTAAATACTAGTATAGTTCATGTTTTGAGTCATTAGTGAGTCAATCTAGTCTTTAGGAGTATATAGGAATCAATTTATGATGTTGTGTCTTGATCAATTTTGAATTTTAAGTGCATTGGCATTTTCCCACTAATTTTGTCTATTTGAAAATTTGAATGTTTTGTCAAAATTTTGTTGGTTATAAGTCATTTTTTAAGAGTCTTAAGAATGTAGCCTTGTGATTTGAATTTTAAGATTCCATTAAACCTTGTTACATACTTAAAACATGTAATTATTCATTTTGGAAAATATGTGGTAATTAGGCAATTAACATTCCCAATGTACAAGTGGGACATTTTAGAGTAAGCAGTGGTTTTTGGTGTGAAGCAAGTCAAGTCATTCAATGTAGGAGAATTGGTGGGGTTTGGAATTGAAAATGTAAATGAATAAAACCTTGATAACATGAATATATATCTTTTTTTTTAAGAGAAACATGTGGATAGGTTCTATTTCTTGAATATGTTATGAGGAGTGAGTATGAAAGCAAGAATATGTAAGAGCACTTAGTTAAATACCCATGTCTTGGTCATTATTGTATAATTAATAAGTTGATTCCATTATGCCGATGCATTTATTTCAATTTTTTGATATTAGTTTCATATTTATGGTTAAAAAGGGCAAGATAGATTGTACTATGTTTTTTATATGAGAATAAGATGTTGACAATGTTGAAAAATGCAATGAAGGAAGTTTCTTGGTGTACATTGAGAATGTGTGGTTTGCTAGTGAATCCCCAAGATGTTTAAAGTTTTTTTATATCTTATTTAATAATTCATAGTGGATGAGAATATTTGGGGTGACTAAAACCCTCAAGACAGTGCACTCAGGTCTTGCATAAATTGACTGTGTCAATAGCCTACATGATCTATTTAAAAGAAACTAAGATGAGATAAAATTTTCATGACAAGATTCCATTGATAAGCTTTGTAAATGGATTTATTTTTATTACATGGACACAATGAGTTTTAAATTTCCATGAGATATTTATCTTAGATATAAAGTTGTAGACTGTGCCAAAACCCTGTGAGGCCCTATGTGAGTAGACATAAGACTGATCAAACATATTATGCAAATAAGATTCATATGGAATGTATTTGGAAACACTCTCATGATTGGTAAATATTTTTTCCATGTTATTAAATGTATTTTAACAATATTCATTTTTTTAAAAGAGTATTTTATAAGGAAAGGTTCTTAAACTTGGTAAGAATCTATTAATTGTGTGCATAGTCCAATGAAACTTCACATGGTCTAACCCATAGAGGCTTCCAAGAGGAAACATAATGTTTGGGATAGAATTTTAATACTATAAAAAACCTAAGGTAACCTTCACAAACTTAATAAACTATTTATAGTTTGTATAATCTTAAATTACATGCTCTCAGGTTCTACAGTCTATTGTCAACCCTGTGGCTAGGGTTTGGGAAGAAAATTGCTCGTAACAAACATTTTAATTGGTGAAACCTATATGAAATTGGTCATGAGTTATATTTCAATGTGTAAAATGATATTATGAAAATTTTGGAGGGGATTTATATGTCTTTGTACTGATCTAAGGTACTTTTCTAGAAATAATGACCTAATTGACCTAAAGACGTAAACAAGGAGTTAAAAGAGGTTAGTAAAGTGGTCTAAAGAAATAATTAGGGTTTAAAAATTTGTGGATAGATAGATTAAGTTAAAGGTTAGCTTAATAAATTTTCAATTTTCCCATATACTTCCTGTACAAAGTGTAATTTAATTAAAAAAAAGGCTACTAGCTTAATTGACAAGGTGAACAGAGTTGTGTGAAGTGGAAAGATGTTGTTGAAAGGTATGTACAATAGATAAAGATGCCTATTGATACCATGAATATAATTTTTAAAGAGTCAATATCCTCAAAATAATTAATTCAACTTTATAAATTTCATGAAGTATTGAACTAATAATCCATTGCAAAGAATAGTGTATAGTGAAACAAAGATAAGAGTGAGATAGGTTATGTATCCTCTGCATCACTCTCCCACATATTTGTAATCTTTCTATCATCATATTTTACACTTAGATATAATTTATATTTTGATTTTCATTATCTATGTTTTTATATTTCATTTAATCTTACTTATTTTAGTGATGGTATGAACTACAAGTTGTTATCACTTGTTTTTTATTTGGTTGTGTACTTTGTGTAACAATAAATTTGGGAGCTTTAGCAGTGAAATTATATAACTTAATAGTGAAATCATCCTTTTTTCCTTCTATTTATAGTTTAACAATGTTTTTTTATAAAAATAGAGATTTTGTCACTATCAACAACATTTTCATCAAAAAATAGTGAAATCATTTTGACTAGTTTTTTGTGTTCTCTGTTTAAAGATGCAAATTTGCAACTGCATGCTATGAATTCACAATTGAGTGTTACTATTTTACAACTACATGCTATGATTTCATAACTAAGTTTTATAAAATCACCATTAAGTTTTAAAAAAATGCCACTAAGTTCTACAAAATTGCCATTAAGTTTTACAAAATCACCACTAAGTTTTACAAAATCACCATTAAGTGTTACAAATTCGATAAGTAACAAATTATTTTTGCATTTGAGTGGCCATCTTCTAGAGGGAATAAATTTTGAATTGGGACTTAGTTTGGGCTCTCATTTTCACCAAAATAAAGGTATCATAATGAAGAATGCAACCATGTAAAAATATTTAACTTTTGTATGCTTTAACAAATTTAATACATCAAATTTATATCATACTTTATATCTTTTGTTTAGTTTTATGTTTCTGACTAACTAAAAATTTCACCTCTCTCTGATTGTGTATTTAGGAGATCATTCTAAAAGAGTTATTTCTTCTTTGTTTTTTATTTTTTAACTATTTGTTTGTAGGACATTGGCCAAATATAATATCAAAAAGCAAAGAATCTAACCAAATCTTTCATTTTTTTTCACTAACATTTTTCATTTTCAGTCTTTTACATTCTTAATAAATAAATCACACTTGATTTATTATGGGATAAATCTATTTACTATTTTTTAGCTTCTTGTTTGATTTCAAAGGTTAAGTATGCTCTTTGCTTGGCATGATATTGGTTATGAGACTCAAAAATCAAAAACAATCTTGTAGCTTGTCTGTTATTTAGTTGATCTTACGTATGATCTTTCCTTAGCATCATATTGGTGATAATATCTAGAAAAAAAAGTATCAATTCTTTATTTTTAGTTTTTTAGGGCCTCTATCAACTATGGATTTCATCACCATGTGCTCCCTTTTTACCGATGGGGTATATAAACTGAGATCCAACTATTTCAATTGCCTAAGCGGTTATGTGTTTTAAGCACACCATCATGTGAAGGGATTTCATGATCTAATACCCAAGGTTTCAACAACTAACTTAAAATTTGATATTACCAATTATCAACACACTAAGACCCCTACAATTGTGTTGGGTACTTTGGGACAAGACCTAATAGTGTGCATCCAATTTATTGATTTCTTCTACAATTTTCCCCTAGATAAGATTATATAAACCTTAAGCCTAAGATAACATTTTTTCCATTTGCGTGTGGTGCATCAATTAGTGGTCAGTGCTGAGAAGCAACTTTTGACACACCCTCAAAATTGGACTCAATGGGCCATGGGAATGATAGGATCCTCCATGGTTAGTGCCTTGAAGTATTAGGCCGTAGTTGAGAGCATAAATGATTAAATGCCAATGGAAGGTCCAATAGTTGTTCACGACCCTTCATCCTAGTTTTCACCCTTAATGTGTAAGTTTTCTTGATTATTTAGAATATAATTTTTTTTATTTCCTTGTGTTTACCATGTGTTGAAAAATCCTTGTTTGTAGACATATTCTTTTGAGTTTAAATGTTTTTGATTAATTAAGGTGGTCAACTAGGGGCTGAACCCTATACAGTCAAAAAAGACAAGAAGGTTGGCAAACAAAAGATGCCAACATTGAACCAATGGCACAGTCGAGAAACAAAGTCAGAAGCATAAAAAAATACTAGAAAGACCAGAGTCAGAAAGGATGAAACTACATAACTATAGAATTAACAAGATCCTTAAGATTCTCATTGTCTGCATTGTCAGCATTCCTTGGATTACCCACCACTTCCAACATAGTCATATTCAATAGAATGTTATTTCGAAGGCCTTTGGCGAAGACCTTTTCCAACTTTTGAATGCAGACATTCAAGGCCCCAATATCTATTTTCTAGTCATTCTCATTCTCTAAGCCCTCACCAGCTTCTTCTACATGCATCTTCTCCTTATTATCAGTAGTTCCCCTAAAATCAGCACCCTACTCTTCAATGACCTCAAAAACTTGAGAAGCCTATTTCCCACCAGTGTCCTCCAAAATTTCATGAATTTTTGGCTCTTCATACCCCAATTACTGCCTTGAGCTTTGAACAAGTAACAAGCCCTTGGTTCTGTTTGCACTAAATGCAGATGTGAAGGCTCATTTTACAAAATGGCCCACCATGGTGACATCTACTTTCATGCTTGAAAATAATTCCCCCTTGGTTTTCATGATGTGACTCTCACACCTCCACCTCATGATACTAGGAATTAATCATGACAATCAAGGAAGTACTGAGATTATCATTTTCCATGATCCGCAATGGCCTTCTCCACGTGGACTACCTTTGAAAGCTATCTTCGTCATCAATGTACATCATTCATGCTCTGTCATCTCCTTCTGAATGATCTCTCTAATTTTTGGGGGTATATGAGCCCCTTGTCACCATACCCTCCATCCTAAGAATTGTTGACCAAGGTTAGCACAAGCATCAGCAACCCTGTTACCTTCTCTATAGGTGTGGGTAATCTCAACTTCAAAAAACTTTTGTAAAAGAAACTGGATGTTCGTAATGATGTCTTTTAGATGGATACCAATGTTAGATGCTTTATTAATGGCATCTATGACCAACTTAGAATCTCCTTGAATATTCAAATTTCTAATTTCTAGGGATATAGCTAACTTTAATCCCTAAAGTAGGGCCATAGCTTCAGCATAGTTATTGCTTTGGCAACCCATGCCACCAACATAGATAGCAGACATCCCTACCTTTTCATTTTTTATTATTCCTCCTCCACTTGCTTTACCACTCAACTTGGATGCCCCATCAAAATTGAGTTTCATCCAATTGGGTTTAGGTGGTATCCATTTAGTATGAAGTCTCTGAAGAATTTTGGAATTATCATGCCCAGGGATAAGGTTTAAAACCTTCCATTTGGTAGCAATTTGACTTTCAAATTTAGATAGGGGTTTCTTTGCAACACTGATATAAGCTGTTGTAACACTTTCCAAGATGGTCCTAGCAAAGGAGTTAAAAACTTGAGTAGCATTTCTAGCAGTGTCCCTGAAAATTTTGTGATTTCGCTCTTTCCATAAATTTCAGCTCAAGCATGGTAGAGCTTGCTTCCATAATTCCTTAATCTATGGATGTGTGAAGGTTGAGTTCTAGCTAAGAATTACTTATTTAAGGTCAGAATTGCAAACCCATTCAATGCCAAAGTTGTTAAGTATAGTGCCCCATAAATCCCAAGTAAACTCACAGTGTATGAATAGGTGTGAAACTGATTCCTCACTAGAACCACACAAAAAACATTTGTTGACCAAAGTAAACCCCCTCTTTTGAAGGTTGTCCTGAGTAAGGATTTTGTTATGGGTAGTAACCCACCAAAACAAGTTAATCTTTGGAATGAGTTTATGATTCCAAACCTTTTTCCATACCTCCTTATTCTAAGCTTCAGGTGTAAGCAGATGATAGGCAGATTTGATAGAGAACGATCCATTCTTATCTGGCCACAAATTTTGTTCATCCTCCTGAGGGAAGAGTGGGATTTTGATCTCCTAAGCACATTACTAGATCTCCTGAATTCTTGGGATAAGCTCAGGCCTATGCACACAATAATCCAAAAGGTTTTTCCAACTCCTTATCCCATTGTTATTTTCCATATAATCACTAACCCTATCACTAAAGAATTGAGTAGTCAAGTCTATAATCTCTCCATAATTTCCTTGGGAGATGAGAGGCTTATCCCTTAACCAATTATCCTCCTAGAATTTAATCTGCCTACCATTTCCAAGCTTCCACCTAATTCCCTATTTGAGAAGACTTCTAATTTTTAGCATTTTATTCCATATCATAGACCCCTGGGGTAATCTTGCCTATTGAATAAAGTTGGAATCATCAATGCTATGCATGTATTTGGCATACATTATTTCGCCCCACTCACTATTGTTGTGAATCAAATTCCAACTAACTTTTGAGAGGAGGGATTTATTCATTTTCTTGATGGATCTTATATTAAGTTCACCATGAGATTTTGGGAGACACACTTTTTCCCATCTGACTAAAGACATTCTCTATTTGTCTTCCACCCCCATCCATAAAAATTTCCTTTGGATATGTTCCAAATTTTTAGCAAAATACGTATGGATTTTAAAAAGAGACATGAAGTAAGTAGGAATACCTTGCAAGGATGCCCAAAGAAGTTGCAGCTTACTCGCACTACTAAGTAGTTTCCCCTTCCACCCAAGAAGTTTCCTCTGGGTATGTTCCACAATACCATTCCAAAAACCTGAAGATACCTCTTTGACTAAGAGTGGGAGACCTAGGTAGGTACCTGGTAGGCTAGCCTCATCACAATCTAAGATATCAATGATTATATGTCTACGTTCATTGGGAGTGTTGAAGAAGTACACATTGCTTTTCTAGAAATTTATTCTTTGTCCCGAGTCTCTGGCATAATCATTAAGTATATTCTTCCATCTTCTAGGTTCAATCACTGATGAGTTTCCAAATAAGATGGTATCATCCACAAACTATTGTATAACCATAATATGAAGGGAAGAGGCAGGTTTGATGCCTACTAGCTTTTTTGAAACTATATTAGATTGTATGTATCTTCCCAGTGCCTCAGCCATAATGATGAATAGGTACGGGGAGAGAGGGTCTCCCTGATGAATTCCTCCTGAGGAGGAGAAAAACCCTCTAGGAACACCATTAACTGGCACTGAGAATTTAGCAAAAGAGACTGCATTCCATAATAAGCAAGACAATTTATCATTAAACCCAAATTTTCTAATCACTTGGAATATAAAATTCCATGAGACTCTATCATAAGCTTTGGATATATCAAGCTTGAGGGCCATCCCAGGGATTCTGCTCTTATCCATGGAGTGGATAATCTAATGTATGGTGATCACGACATCAAGAATCTGTCTGCTCAGGATGAAACCTTTTTGAGTAGGAGAAATAATTTTGTCAAGCAAGGGTTGAATTCTCAAAACCAACAGTTTAGTACATATCTTATACACAGTGTTGCATAAGCTAATGGGTCTGAAATCAGCAAGATGTAAAGGTTTAGATTTTTTAGGAACAAGTACAATGAAGGTATGTACAATGAAGGTATTATTGACTTGTTTCAAAAGTTTTCCAAATCTAAAAAAATCATGAACTACAATCATGAGGTCTGCTCCAACAATCTCCCAATATTCCTGAAAGAATATAGGAGAAAAGCCATCAGAACCTGGGGCTTTAAAAGTGCCCATGGAGAATAAAATAGCATGTACTTCTTCATTGGATACAGGTTTTAACATTTCTAGATTGTCTTCTTTTGTTATCAAACAAGGGATTTTATTAATGAATTGACTCATAGATCTATCAATTTTATCATTATTGTTTTCTTCCGTAAGTAGATTCTGAAAGAACACCCTGGCTTGCTCCCCTATTTCATTATCCTCAGTAACAATGTCTCCATTATCCAGGACAAGCTTAGTTATTGAGTTGGCTTTTCTATGTTTCATAGCTGAGAGATGAAAAAATTAGTGTTCCTATCACCCTCTTTAAGCCATTGAACATGGGATTTTTGTTTCCAAAAAACCTCTTCCCTTTCCATCAGATTCTTCCATTCTAAAGACAGACTATTCTCTTCTTCTAAGGTGCCCTCAGAGTCATCTCCTTGATCAATCAATTACTGAATAGCCTTGAGTTTTCCCATTATATTTTTATTTTGCTAGAAAACCTACCCAAAATTGTATCCATTCCAGCCATAAACTTCTTGTTTGATGTGCTAGAGTTTCTTGACTATTCTAAACATGGGAGTACCTTGAATGGGAATATTCCACCATTGAGCCACCATTTGTCTAAAACCTTTGTGTTTAATCCACATAGCTCCAAATGGAATGGAGGAGGTCTGTGATGTCCTTGATCTCTCCAATTGAGGATAATTAGGCAATGGTCAGACATGGTTCTAGGTAGAGCCTATGCCTGCATATTCTGATAATCATTCCAGTTTCTTGATATCAAAAATCTATCTAATTTAACCTGAATCATTTGATCTTCTCTTCTTCTATTGGTCCAAGTAAAATTTTGGTTCTGCAGCGCTATGTCTAATAATCCCCAATCATTGATGAATTCAGCAAAGTTGAACATGTTGTCTGAGTAATCAATAATTCCACCCTATTTTTTAGAAGGGTATAAAGGTGTGTTAAAATCTCTGGCTAACATCCATTTAGAATTCTAAGGATTATTCTTGTAGCTACTCAGATCTATCCATAATTTCTATCTCAAAGCTCTGTTATTCAGTGCATAAACATTTACCAACGTCCATTTCAAGGAATTCATGGAAAAATTGGTGATCAAAAAGTGCTTATTATGGGCCATAAGAGATCCTTGGATTTTATCAGTATTTCACATAGTGACAATCCCTCCTGAAGCCCCTTTAGTAGGACTAGTACAAAAAGCCGCCCTAGGCCATATATAGTCAGTAATTTTCACAAAATTTTCCTCTTTCATCTTGACTTCTTGGAGTAATAGAATATCTAGTTTATTATCTAAAATGTAGTTTTTAACCTCAAACTACTTTGAGGGACTATTAAAGCCCCTCAAATTCCATGATAATATTCTCATTTAGAGAGTTTGGAGGGTTGGGACTCTAGTGTTTTTTGTTTTCCACTGGCAATCTCCTTAGCAATCTCTCTTTGTCTTATTTCCCTTAGGGTTGGCCTCCCTTGTTTGGGCTTAGTACCAACATCTACATATTTTTTACCTTTTTAGATCTTTTTATTTGGGGTAACCCATTCTTCATGTTCATTATTTCCATCTTGTCTTACTACCCCTGTTGCCAAGTAGTTTCGTACCTGGCCTCCATCTTCCAGATCACAGAAAAAGTCTATATTTGACTATGGATTTGGTACTCGTTGAGTGTGACTTTTAGGTGTTACTTATTCCTATCCAATCCTTGAAACTATGTCATCTTCATTGACTTCCTTTATCAAAATGTCCCCTCCTACCCCTTCCTTAAACATATTAGTCTATTTTTCTAAAGTGTAGACTGTGTTAAATGTGGTCTTGTGACTATCGTCAGATACTATATTCTCCTTTGGGACCTCTTTTCCCTCACTACTAATGATATCCTCCTTTCTCTTATCCTCCTCTCCTTCTTTTGTAGCCTTCTGACTATCATCTAATCCTATATTTTACTTTGGGACAACTTCACCTTCACTGCTAGGGGTAGCCTCCTTTCCCTTCCCCTCCTCTCCTTTTCCTGTATTATCAGGAATTTCCACATTATTATTTATTTCCTGATTGTTTTTCACTTGCTCTTCCTCTACATTCTGTGAATCCTCTTTCATCCCCCTTTGCTTCACTTTGCATTGTGTCATTAGATGTCCCTTCCTCTTACATATTTGATAGAAAGTGGTAGCATTATCATAAGTAATTGGCTAAGTCCAGGTTCCATATTTAGAGTTTAGCTCAATGGACGTAGGGAGTCTTATTTATTTCAACATTAACATAGAGTCTAGCAAACACACATCTAGACTTAGTTATGGTTATATGACCTGAGGTGACATATTGACCAATAGAATTGCCAATGGCTATGAAGATTTTTTCATCCCAGAATTCCAAAGGGAATCTTGGTAATCTTACCCAAGCAGGTGTTGTCTTATTGAGGTTTGAGTTAGGATCAAATCCTAGTTTCCACGAGCATAAGGCTAGAGAATGTGGTCCAAATAGCTAGGGACCTCCAACAAGGGTAGCGATCATGTCCTCCCTATTCGTAAATCTAAAAAGGAATAGACCTCTAGCCATGGCTGTGATTGAAACACTACCTTTGACTTTCCACCTAGACATAATCCATCTTCTAAGCATTTCAGTATTAGGACGGAAAGAAAAAAACTTAACAACCAGCGTAAGGTCCATGGATGCCACTATTTCCTCAACCAGATCATTTGGGATACTCAACGCCTTGCCCTCTGAGAGAACAAGAGGCTCGACATGCCTTTTTATGGACACGTCTTTTCACCTATGAGTGCCTTCTTCCATCCATTAGATGGACTATCTCTTAATATATTCTTAGATAGATCCCTAGAGGTACTGCTACCCGCATTGACCTCTATTAGATCCGTGGTCCCACCTGTCGCACTAAAAGGGCCCAACTAGGTGGGAGAAACTAGTTTCAAATATTGTCCACATGCTTCGCTCCTCCACTCCTCCACAAAGTTTCTTTTTACTCAGCCATTTTGAGTTTAAATGTTATCCTAAAAATCATAACTTTTTATCTAAAATCTCAAAAGCATTTAGTTAGAAATCAAACTTTTAGTCACTTTGTATTGTGCTTTACTAGAGTCTAATTTCAAGTCTTTTTCATTGTTGAGTCAAGTATTTACTTAGTAGCATCACCCATTGCAAGAAGCATGGCTATGTGGAGCAACAATCCCTTGATCAATTCAGCCACAAATCTAAATCCAAATAATCTTTGTTTTAACCTAGGGTTCCATCCAAATAATTTTAATTCAAACAAATATTTGAATAAATATTAAATCAATCATCCAAAAAATCCAAATCTAAGTTTGAATATGTATTCATCCTCATCTATCAATCAATCAAATACAAAATTTAAAAGTCATTCAAGTTTTCCAAATCAACCTTTCTATAATAATCAAAATTAATCATTTGATTTTTCATCTAATTCACCCTAAAAATTAAACCTAAACTTCTTCACCAATCCATCTAGTTCCAACCTTAGCATCAATCTAGATCAAACTTATGATTCACCTTCACCACCACTTCCAAATATATATTTGAACCAAAAACCCATTCATAAATCAAACCCAAATTTAGTCAAATCCAAATGTCTTCCATCTAAATCAACCTTTCAACTCCTACACCCATCAAAGCCAACCTTTCCAAATTCATCAATATCAACCTTTTGGTTCTATATCCAACCCTTTCCCAAACTCAAACCAAACTACATCAAATTCACATTTGTTCACAAATCCAATAGATTCAAGTCCATCAACCTTCATAAATCCACCAAATCTAACTACTTTCACCTTCAACACAAATCTAATAAATCCATCCTTCCAAGATTAAGCTACCTCTCTAGTCCACTTCATTACTAGGGAATCCCAAAAAATTCCACATCAACATCACCTTACCAGTAGTAAACATATTTTAAAAAATCAACCAAGTTTCCCCTCCACTATTTATAACATTGATTATAACATCCCCTATCACACTAATAAAGGAAAATTGATTTTGGCACCCCTATCATATAATATCACTCCATCCCCAGAGCTATAACAACTGCAAAACTCCCAACCTATCAAAAACATTAGTGGGTCTATTAAGAAAAAAATCACTCCTTTAGGGGAACCTTATGATGTATTCTTTCAAAAATTGGTTACTAAAAACTTAGTCATATTTCCAAACACCAAATACTTTGATCCAAATGTCCCAAAACTTGAGTGGTATAGACCTAATGCATATTATGATTATCATAAAATTGAAGGCCATTCTATAAACCATTATATAATAGTAAATAATTATATCCAAGATTTGATTAACAAAGGGTACATCAATGTAGGGATAAGTGTATCCACATATGAAAATCATAGCTTCGAGGTATGCTAAGATGTCTTTCCTGAGCCCAGTCAAGCCACATCACTTCTAAGTCAAGGTCATAACCTTCCACCCATTTCTCAAGATCCCATTTTTTACACATCCATTTTCAACTAATCCATAGTTGATCAACCTACCTTTGACAACCATGGTTTACCATCCATTTTTGATAAAGACCTCATCTTTATTTAAGAGCTTATCTTAGACTAAAAACTTATCTTTGATCAAGATCCCATTTTTGACAAAGATCCCATTTTCAACAAAGATCCCATTTCTGACCAAGATCCTATCTTAGATAAAACCTCCCTCAACCAACATAGCCTATCACCCATTAGCCAAAAACCCAAACCCTTATCACCTATTGAATCTCCCATCATCCCACAACATGCACCCCAAGTGATAGAGGTACGTATAGATAAAATAATCCATGAGAAAGGAATTATCAAACTCATTTATTTTAAAGTAAATGCTATGTCCCATAGCATCAGTTGCAAACAATTTGAAAGTCAATGTAAATATGTTAATGATACTTTTGTGGTTTCTAAGGAAATTTCATCCATAATTGAAATAGGATCCATTCATAGTCTCTACGAGGAATGTGTTGCCATCACTCCTTTCATCAACATCACTAATTATGATTTCCATATTGCAAGCAGTATCATGTAAATTTTGATTGGGACCAATGATGTTACTTATAGTTAGCTTCCTTACATGATAATAGAATAATTGTAGACTTCCTACTTGGTCTCCTGCTAGAAGAGTCAAGAAACATATGCATATTCTAAGGAACAAGTGCACCTCAATCAAAATGCATCCTAAAATACAAATCTAAAATCAACACCCCATAGTGAAAACCTATTTGAGGCACTATTGGATGATCAAAATACATATTTCAATAAAAATATATAAAATCAAAAATACGAGTCCCTTAGTGAAAACCTCTTTGAGGCACTATTGGATAATCCCAATCAAAACAATCAAGAAGAATCTTTTAATAAAAACCTTTCTATAGCACCAATGAATGATAAAATTAATATATCTTTTGTTTTAGCACATTTATAGGATGGATCTCTATCACAAATTAAATACATCATTGAAGAATCATTAAATTCTCAAATCATCTAGCTCGTAGTTACTCCTAGTCTTGTTGAACATAATATTGTTGGTCCCATTTGCTATTCACATCATGACATATATACTTATCCCCAATATAATTCCATCCCTACAAATCCTTCATGCACTCAACACGCATCCTTCATCCAACATACTTTCTACTTCAGTCGATATGGCAACACCCTCTATTTTAGGGGCTATGATAATATCTTAGTAAATTTGGAGGAAGCCAACTTAGAAATCAATGAAGTTATTGATGACATCTATAGAGTGCATGCCTAAAATATCAATACTAGTAAGCATCATGCATCTTGAACCTTTCTATAATTGAGATGCAAAAAATATAAAAAGTAAAAAAATCATAAAGAGAAAGAGAAATAAATTTGTCTAAATGTGAAAACAATTTATATGGTTCATTGGGGAAGTACCATGATGAAAAATGATTATTTAACATCATGCATAAAATAATCAATTATTTACAAGTACCCTACACTTTGGGTCAAGCTCATTCCATTTCAATCCTATGCATTTTAAATCATCCCTCCATCCTTACCCATCCTACAACTTTTTTAATCCCATCATATGCTTACCATAAACCATCCTTACTTATCCTAAGTTATCCTAAAGCATACTTACCCATCCTACACCTATTAAATCCATCCTAAACTCATCCTCAACCATCATACACCATTCTTGACTACCCTTATCTATCCAAATCCATCCTTATCCATTTAACCCCAAACATATTGAAACCCATCCAATCCTTGCCATCATAATACCATCCTTCTTTCTATTTTGACCTTGATAAGGAAGTGGAATGTCTTGATACATGTTCTTAGAAACATCTTGGTGTACCATTGAAATTTTATTTTGATGACTAGACACTTGGTTCTTACATCATGTGTTCCCTGGAGTTATCATCTCAAATCCAATCCAATATATAATGTATCCTACCATTCACTCTTCAATGCTATAATATGGTTTCCCCTTTGCTATTATTCCTTGTATACACACCTATAAATCCAAAAAAACTACAAACTCCAAAAAAATCCTAAAAATTATAAAATCCAACAAAATTCAAAAAACAAAATCCAAATAACAATAAAAAATCCCTTGTCTTTAATTACATACACTAGTCATACCTTATACAAATTGCTCATTGGACAATTTAACATTGTCAAAAATTGCATATTCCAAATGGTTCTACTCTAGCCAAGGACATCCCAAAAAAAGCTATTTGCTTACTTGTTTTAGTAATTTGATTACATTTTTGTATAGTCATTTACTTTATTTTACATCATGTGTGTTTACTTACTTTTGTAGTATTTTTTTACTTATGTGTTTTTCCATAGTATAAATACATATAACATTTAGGAGAACTAAATTTGGCCTGATATCCCCACTCAGACTTTGTCCATAGTAGATTATGTAGGCAATGTTTATAGACACAAGATCTCTATGGTCAGTTTGGCCACCATCATCTATCCAATCCATCTCATCCACATTTTCATCTATCCATAGAGATATGGTCTATGTTTGTAGCATCTATTAGAGAACTACATCTAGCCTGATATCCCCACTCAGACTTCATCTATAGTAGATTATGTAGGCAATGTTTATAGACACAGGGTCTCTATGGTCAGTTTGGCCACCATCATCTATCCAATCCATCTCATCCACATTTTCTATTGTCATTTAATCAAAGTGATATATCTCTTTATCAATGCTTGCAAATATAAATTTTGTAAATCTTTATCACAAATTAGAAAATCTATATTTTTCATTTTCTAGCTTGTGGCTTACCATCGTTGGGATATATCATTACCACATCTGCTTTTGATACCCTTGAGTTTGAGCGCAATCCAAGTGTGTAGTCTATAAAGTGGGAAATGTACTTTTTCCAATATTGTCTCTAGAATTTAATAAGTAGGGGTAAATAGTTTTATAGTACCCTCTACAATT